>CAXIWW010000743.1:0-209587 GCA_964036315.1 Acanthosepion esculentum
CATTTGCTCAGATAGTAAAAATTACAGCTTTCACCATGTGCACGGTATGTTGTCTGACAATTTACAGCGTCCGAAATCCAGTGTGCACAAGAAGACTGCATTTCTAATTATTCCTTTCTATAGAATCCACATAATATCGGTCTCAAATTGTCGAAAATTTCGTGCGTTATCCATAATTACAAAACTTTTGTCTCCATCTTGAATAGAGTCGGGGCTAAATTCAACGGTATGTGCTCTTGTGTTCGTTCATTTGAGGAAATTTTCATGCGGCCCTGAACTTGGAGATCAGTCATACTTCACTTGTTTATAACTTTTTTCCAGTAAAAGAAATCTATTCAAAATTGGTATCAAATTGTGTGCATTTTTTCGTTTAGTCAATGTTTACAGGGATTTTTCATTTGGTCAGATAGTAAAGATTACAGCTTTCACCATGTGCGCGGTATGTTGTCTGACAATTTACAGCGTCCGAAATCGAGTGTGCACAAGAAGACTGCATTTCTAATTATTCCTTTCTATAGAATCCACATAATATCGGTCTCAAATTGTCGAAAATTTCGTGCGTTATCCATAATTACAAAACTTTTGTCTCCATCTTGAATAGAGTCGGGGCTAAATTCAACGGTATGTGCTCTTGTGTTCGTTCATTTGAGGAAATTTTCATTTCGCTTTAAACTGGGATATCAGTCATACTTCACTTGTTTATAACTTTTTTCCAGTAAAAGAAATCTATTCAAAATTGGTATCAAATTGTGTGCATTTTTTTGTTTAGTCAATGTTTACAGGGATTTTTCATTTGGTCAGATAGTAAAAATTACAGCTTTCACCATGTGCGTGGTATGTCGTCTGTCAATTTACAGCGTCCGAAATCGAGTGTGCACAAGAAGACTGCATTTCTAATTATTCCTTTCTATAGAATCCACATAATATCGGTGTCAAATTGTCGAGAATTTCGTCCGTTATTCATAATTACAAAACTTTTGTCTCCATCTTGAATAGTGTCGGGGCTAAATTCAACGGTATGTGCTCTTGTGTTCGTTCATTTGAGGAAATTTTCATGCGGCCCTGAACTTGGAGATCAGTCATACTTCACTTGTTTATAACTTTTTTCCAGTAAAAGAAATCTATTCAAAATTGGTATCAAATTGTGTGCATTTTTTCGTTTAGTCAATGTTTACAGGGATTTTTCATTTGGTCAGATAGTAAAGATTACAGCTTTCACCATGTGCGCGGTATGTTGTCTGACAATTTACAGCGTCCGAAATCGAGTGTGCACAAGAAGACTGCATTTCTAATTATTCCTTTCTATAGAATCCACATAATATCGGTCTCAAATTGTCGAAAATTTCGTGCGTTATCCATAATTACAAAACTTTTGTCTCCATCTTGAATAGAGTCGGGGCTAAATTCAACGGTATGTGCTCTTGTGTTCGTTCATTTGAGGAAATTTTCATTTCGCTTTAAACTGGGATATCAGTCATACTTCACTTGTTTATAACTTTTTTCCAGTAAAAGAAATCTATTCAAAATTGGTATCAAATTGTGTGCATTTTTTCGTTTAGTCAATGTTTACAGGGATTTTTCATTTGGTCAGATAGTAAAAATTACAGCTTTCACCATGTGCGTGGTATGTCGTCTGTCAATTTACAGCGTCCGAAATCGAGTGTGCACAAGAAGACTGCATTTCTAATTATTCCTTTCTATAGAATCCACATAATATCGGTGTCAAATTGTCGAGAATTTCGTCCGTTATTCATAATTACAAAACTTTTGTCTCCATCTTGAATAGTGTCGGGGCTAAATTCAACGGTATGTGCTCTTGTGTTCGTTCATTTGAGGAAATTTTCATGCGGCCCTGAACTTGGAGATCAGTCATATTTCACTTGTTTATAACTTTTTTCCAGTAAAAGAAATCTATTCAAAATTGGTATCAAATTGTGTGCATTTTTTCGTTTAGTCAATGTTTACAGGGATTTTTCATTTGGTCAGATAGTAAAAATTACAGCTTTCACCATGTGCACGGTATGTTGTCTGACAATTTACAGCGTCCGAAATCCAGTGTGCACAAGAAGACTGCATTTCTAATTATTCCTTTCTATAGAATCCACATAATATCGGTCTCAAATTGTCGAAAATTTCGTGCGTTATCCATAATTACAAAACTTTTGTATCCATCTTGAATAGAGTCGGGGCTAAATTCAACGGTATGTGCTCTTGTGTTCGTTCATTTGAGGAAATTTTCATGCGGCCCTGAACTTGCAGATCAGTCATACTTCACTTGTTTATAACTTTTTTCCAGTAAAAGAAATCTATTCAAAATTGGTATCAAATTGTGTGCATTTTTTCGTTTAGTCAATGTTTACAGGGATTTTTCATTTGGTCAGATAGTAAAGATTACAGCTTTCACCATGTGCGCGGTATGTTGTCTGACAATTTACAGCGTCCGAAATCGAGTGTGCACAAGAAGACTGCATTTCTAATTATTCCTTTCTATAGAATCCACATAATATCGGTCTCAAATTGTCGAAAATTTCGTGCGTTATCCATAATTACAAAACTTTTGTCTCCATCTTGAATAGAGTCGGGGCTAAATTCAACGGTATGTGCTCTTGTGTTCGTTCATTTGAGGAAATTTTCATTTGGCTTTAAACTGGGATATCAGTCATACTTCACTTGTTTATAACTTTTTTCCAGTAAAAGAAATCTATTCAAAATTGGTATCAAATTGTGTGCATTTTTTCGTTTAGTCAATGTTTACAGGGATTTTTCATTTGGTCAGATAGTAAAAATTACAGCTTTCACCATGTGCGTGGTATGTCGTCTGTCAATTTACAGCGTCCGAAATCGAGTGTGCACAAGAAGACTGCATTTCTAATTATTCCTTTCTATAGAATCCACATAATATCGGTGTCAAATTGTCGAGAATTTCGTCCGTTATTCATAATTACAAAACTTTTGTCTCCATCTTGAATAGTGTCGGGGCTAAATTCAACGGTATGTGCTCTTGTGTTCGTTCATTTGAGGAAATTTTCATGCGGCCCTGAACTTGGAGATCAGTCATACTTCACTTGTTTATAACTTTTTTCCAGTAAAAGAAATCTATTCAAAATTGGTATCAAATTGTGTGCATTTTTTCGTTTAGTCAATGTTTACAGGGATTTTTCATTTGGTCAGATAGTAAAAATTACAGCTTTCACCATGTGCACGGTATGTTGTCTGACAATTTACAGCGTCCGAAATCCAGTGTGCACAAGAAGACTGCATTTCTAATTATTCCTTTCTATAGAATCCACATAATATCGGTCTCAAATTGTCGAAAATTTAATGCGTTATCCATAATTACAAAACTTTTGTCTCCATCTTGAATAGAGTCGGGGCTAAATTCAACGGTATGTGCTCTTGTGTTCGTTCATTTGAGAAAATTTTCATTTCGCTTTAAACTGGGATATCAGTCATACTTCACTTGTTTATAACTTTTTTCCAGTAAAAGTAAACTTTTCAAAATTGTTATCAAATTGTGTGCATTTTTCGTTTAGTGAATGTTTACAGGGATTTTTCATTTGGTCAGATAGTAAAAATTACAGCTTTCACCATGTGCACGGTATGTTGTCTGACAATTTACAGCGTCCGAAATCCAGTGTGCACAAGAAGACTGCATTTCTAATTATTCCTTTCTATAGAATCCACATAATATCGGTCTCAAATTGTCGAAAATTTCGTGCGTTATCCATAATTACAAAACTTTTGTCTCCATCTTGAATAGAGTCGGGGCTAAATTCAACGGTATGTGCTCTTGTGTTCGTTCATTTGAGGAAATTTTCATGCGGCCCTGAACTTGGAGATCAGTCATATTTCACTTGTTTATAACTTTTTTCCAGTAAAAGAAATCTATTCAAAATTGGTATCAAATTGTGTGCATTTTTTCGTTTAGTCAATGTTTACAGGGATTTTTCATTTGGTCAGATAGTAAAGATTACAGCTTTCACCATGTGCGCGGTATGTTGTCTGACAATTTACAGCGTCCGAAATCGAGTGTGCACAAGAAGACTGCATTTCTAATTATTCCTTTCTATAGAATCCACATAATATCGGTCTCAAATTGTCGAAAATTTCGTGCGTTATCCATAATTACAAAACTTTTGTCTCCATCTTGAATAGAGTCGGGGCTAAATTCAACGGTATGTGCTCTTGTGTTCGTTCATTTGAGGAAATTTTCATTTCGCTTTAAACTGGGATATCAGTCATACTTCACTTGTTTATAACTTTTTTCCAGTAAAAGAAATCTATTCAAAATTGGTATCAAATTGTGTGCATTTTTTCGTTTAGTCAATGTTTACAGGGATTTTTCATTTGGTCAGATAGTAAAAATTACAGCTTTCACCATGTGCGTGGTATGTCGTCTGTCAATTTACAGCGTCCGAAATCGAGTGTGCACAAGAAGACTGCATTTCTAATTATTCCTTTCTATAGAATCCACATATTATCGGTGTCAAATTGTCGAGAATTTCGTCCGTTATTCATAATTACAAAACTTTTGTCTCCATCTTGAATAGTGTCGGGGCTAAATTCAACGGTATGTGCTCTTGTGTTCGTTCATTTGAGGAAATTTTCATGCGGCCCTGAACTTGGAGATCAGTCATACTTCACTTGTTTATAACTTTTTTCCAGTAAAAGAAATCTATTCAAAATTGGTATCAAATTGTGTGCATTTTCTCGTTTAGTCAATGTTTACAGGGATTTTTCATTTGGTCAGATAGTAAAAATTACAGCTTTCACCATGTACACGGTATGTTGTCTGACAATTTACAGCGTCCGAAATCCAGTGTGCACAAGAAGACTGCATTTCTAATTATTCCTTTCTATAGAATCCACATAATATCGGTCTCAAATTGTCGAAAATTTCGTGCGTTATCCATAATTACAAAACTTTTGTCTCCATCTTGAATAGAGTCGGGGCTAAATTCAACGGTATGTGCTCTTGTGTTCGTTCATTTGAGGAAATTTTCATGCGGCCCTGAACTTGGAGATCAGTCATACTTCACTTGTTTATAACTTTTTTCCAGTAAAAGAAATCTATTCAAACTTGGTATCAAATTGTGTGCATTTTTTCGTTTAGTCAATGTTTACAGGGATTTTTCATTTGGTCAGATAGTAAAGATTACAGCTTTCACCATGTGCGCGGTATGTTGTCTGACAATTTACAGCGTCCGAAATCGAGTGTGCACAAGAAGACTGCATTTCTAATTATTCCTTTCTATAGAATCCACATAATATCGGTCTCAAATTGTCGAAAATTTCGTGCGTTATCCATAATTACAAAACTTTTGTCTCCATCTTGAATAGAGTCGGGGCTAAATTCAACGGTATGTGCTCTTGTGTTCGTTCATTTGAGGAAATTTTCATTTCGCTTTAAACTGGGATATCAGTCATACTTCACTTGTTTATAACTTTTTTCCAGTAAAAGAAATCTATTCAAAATTGGTATCAAATTGTGTGCATTTTTTCGTTTAGTCAATGTTTACAGGGATTTTTCATTTGGTCAGATAGTAAAAATTACAGCTTTCACCATGTGCGTGGTATGTCGTCTGTCAATTTACAGCGTCCGAAATCGAGTGTGCACAAGAAGACTGCATTTCTAATTATTCCTTTCTATAGAATCCACATAATATCAGTGTCAAATTGTCGAGAATTTCGTGCGTTATTCATAATTACAAAACTTTTGTCTCCATCTTGAATAGTGTCGGGGCTAAATTCAACGGTATGTGCTCTTGTGTTCGTTCATTTGAGGAAATTTTCATGCGGCCCTGACCTTGGAGATCAGTCATACTTCACTTGTTTATAACTTTTTTCCAGTAAAAGAAATCTATTCAAAATTGGTATCAAATTGTGTGCATTTTTTCGTTTAGTCAATGTTTACAGGGATTTTTCATTTGGTCACATAGTAAAAATTACAGCTTTCACCATGTGCACGGTATGTTGTCTGACAATTTACAGCGTCCGAAATCCAGTGTGCACAAGAAGCCTGCATTTCTAATTATTCCTTTCTATAGAATCCACATAATATCGGTCTCAAATTGTCGAAAATTTAATGCGTTATCCATAATTACAAAACTTTTGTCTCCATCTTGAATAGAGTCGGGGCTAAATTCAACGGTATGTGCTCTGGTGTTCGTTCATTTGAGAAAATTTTCATTTCGCTTTAAACTGGGATATCAGTCATACTTCACTTGTTTATAACTTTTTTCCAGTAAAAGTAAACTTTTCAAAATTGTTATCAAATTGTGTGCATTTTTCGTTTAGTGAATGTTTACAGGGATTTTTCATTTGGTCAGATAGTAAAAATTACAGCTTTCACCATGTGCACGGTATGTTGTCTGACAATTTACAGCGTCCGAAATCCAGTGTGCACAAGAAGACTGCATTTCTAATTATTCCTTTCTATAGAATCCACATAATATCGGTCTCAAATTGTCGAAAATTTCGTGCGTTATCCATAATTACAAAACTTTTGTCTCCATCTTGAATAGAGTCGGGGCTAAATTCAACGGTATGTGCTCTTGTGTTCGTTCATTTGAGGAAATTTTCATGCGGCCCTGAACTTGGAGATCAGTCATACTTCACTTGTTTATAACTTTTTTCCAGTAAAAGAAATCTATTCAAAATTGGTATCAAATTGTGTGCATTTTTTCGTTTAGTCAATGTTTACAGGGATTTTTCATTTGGTCAGATAGTAAAGATTACAGCTTTCACCATGTGCGCGGTATGTTGTCTGACAATTTACAGCGTCCGAAATCGAGTGTGCACAAGAAGACTGCATTTTTAATTATTCCTTTCTATAGAATCCACATAATATCGGTCTCAAATTGTCGAAAATTTCGTGCGTTATCCATAATTACAAAACTTTTGTCTCCATCTTGAATAGAGTCGGGGCTAAATTCAACGGTGTGTGCTCTTGTGTTCGTTCATTTGAGGAAATTTTCATTTCGCTTTAATCTGGGATATCAGTCATACTTCACTTGTTTATAACTTTTTTCCAGTAAAAGAAATCTATTCAAAATTGGTATCAAATTGTGTGCATTTTTTCGTTTAGTCAATGTTTACAGGGATTTTTCATTTGGTCAGATAGTAAAAATTACAGCTTTCACCATGTGCGTGGTATGTCGTCTGTCAATTTACAGCGTCCGAAATCGAGTGTGCACAAGAAGACTGCATTTCTAATTATTCCTTTCTATAGAATCCACATAATATCGGTGTCAAATTGTCGAGAATTTCGTCCGTTATTCATAATTACAAAACTGTTGTCTCCATCTTGATTAGTGTCGGGGCTAAATTCAACGGTATGTGCTCTTGTGTTCGTTCATTTGAGGAAATTTTCATGCGGCCCTGAACTTGGAGATCAGTCATACTTCACTTGTTTATAACTTTTTTCCAGTAAAAGAAATCTATTCAAAATTGGTATCAAATTGTGTGCATTTTTTCGTTTAGTCAATGTTTACAGGGATTTTTCATTTGGTCAGATAGTAAAAATTACAGCTTTCACCATGTGCACGGTATGTTGTCTGACAATTTACAGCGTCCGAAATCCAGTGTGCACAAGAAGACTGCATTTCTAATTATTCCTTTCTATAGAATCCACATAATATCGGTCTCAAATTGTCGAAAATTTCGTGCGTTATCCATAATTACAAAACTTTTGTCTCCATCTTGAATAGAGTCGGGGCTAAATTCAACGGTATGTGCTCTTGTGTTCGTTCATTTGAGGAAATTTTCATTTCGCTTTAAACTGGGATATCAGTCATACTTCACTTGTTTATAACTTTTTTCCAGTAAAAGTAGACTTTTCAAAATTGTTATCAAATTGTGTGCATTTTTCGTTTAGTCAATGTTTACAGGGATTTTTCATTTGGTCAGATAGTAAAAATTACAGCTTTCACCATGTGCACGGTATGTTGTCTGACAATTTACAGCGTCCGAAATCGAGTGTGCACAAGAAGACTGCATTTCTAATTATTCCTTTCTATAGAATCCACATAATATCGGTCTCAAATTGTCGAAAATTTCGTGCGTTATCCATAATTACAAAACTTTTGTCTCCATCTTGAATAGAGTCGGGGCTAAATTCAACGGTATGTGCTCTTGTGTTCGTTCATTTGAGGAAATTTTCATGCGGCCCTGAACTTGGAGATCAGTCATACTTCACTTGTTTATAACTTTTTTCCAGTAAAAGAAATCTATTCAAAATTGGTATCAAATTGTGTGCATTTTTTCGTTTAGTCCATGTTTACAGGGATTTTTCATTTGGTCAGATAGTAAAGATTACAGCTTTCACCATGTGCGCGGTATGTTGTCTGACAATTTACAGCGTCCGAAATCGAGTGTGCACAAGAAGACTGCATTTCTAATTATTCCATTCTATAGAATCCACATAATATCGGTCTCAAATTGTCGAAAATTTCGTGCGTTATCCATAATTACAAAACTTTTGTCTCCATCTTGAATAGAGTCGGGGCTAAATTCAACGGTATGTGCTCTTGTGTTCGTTCATTTGAGGAAATTTTCATTTCGCTTTAAACTGGGATATCAGTCATACTTCACTTGTTTATAACTTTTTTCCAGTAAAAGAAATCTATTCAAAATTGGTATCAAATTGTGTGCATTTTTTCGTTTAGTCAATGTTTACAGGGATTTTTCATTTGGTCAGATAGTAAAAATTACAGCTTTCACCATGTGCGTGGTATGTCGTCTGTCAATTTACAGCGTCCGAAATCGAGTGTGCACAAGAAGACTGCATTTCTAATTATTCCTTTCTATAGAATCCACATAATATCGGTGTCAAATTGTCGAGAATTTCGTCCGTTATTCATAATTACAAAACTTTTGTCTCCATCTTGAATAGTGTCGGGGCTAAATTCAACGGTATGTGCTCTTGTGTTCGTTCATTTGAGGAAATTTTCATGCGGCCCTGAACTTGGAGATCAGTCATACTTCACTTGTTTATAACTTTTTTCCAGTAAAAGAAATCTATTCAAAATTGGTATCAAATTGTGTGCATTTTTTCGTTTAGTCAATGTTTACAGGGATTTTTCATTTGGTCAGATAGTAAAAATTACAGCTTTCACCATGTGCGTGGTATGTCGTCTGTCAATTTACAGCGTCCGAAATCGAGTGTGCACAAGAAGACTGCATTTCTAATTATTCCTTTCTATAGAATCCACATAATATCGGTCTCAAATTGTCGAAAATTTCGTGCGTTATCCATAATTACAAAACTTTTGTCTCCATCTTGAATAGAGTCGGGGCTAAATTCAACGGTATGTGCTCTTGTGTTCGTTCATTTGAGGAAATTTTCATTTCGCTTTAAACTGGGATATCAGTCATACTTCACTTGTTTATAACCTTTTTCCAGTAAAAGTAGACTTTTCAAAATTGTTATCAAATTGTGTGCATTTTTCGTTTAGTCAATGTTTACAGGGATTTTTCATTTGGTCAGATAGTAAAAATTACAGCTTTCACCATGTGCACGGTATGTTGTCTGACAATTTACAGCGTCCGAAATCCAGTGTGCACAAGAAGACTGCATTTCTAATTATTCCTTTCTATAGAATCCACATAATATCGGTCTCAAATTGTCGAAAATTTCGTGCGTTATCCATAATTACAAAACTTTTGTCTCCATCTTGAATAGAGTCGGGGCTAAATTCAACGGTATGTGCTCTTGTGTTCGTTCATTTGAGGAAATTTTCATGCGGCCCTGAACTTGGAGATCAGTCATACTTCACTTGTTTATAACTTTTTTCCAGTAAAAGAAATCTATTCAAAATTGGTATCAAATTGTGTGCATTTTTTCGTTTAGTCCATGTTTACAGGGATTTTTCATTTGGTCAGATAGTAAAGATTACAGCTTTCACCATGTGCGCGGTATGTTGTCTGACAATTTACAGCGTCCGAAATCGAGTGTGCACAAGAAGACTGCATTTCTAATTATTCCATTCTATAGAATCCACATAATATCGGTCTCAAATTGTCGAAAATTTCGTGCGTTATCCATAATTACAAAACTTTTGTCTCCATCTTGAATAGAGTCGGGGCTAAATTCAACGGTATGTGCTCTTGTGTTCGTTCATTTGAGGAAATTTTCATTTCGATTTAAACTGGGATATCAGTCATACTTCACTTGTTTATAACTTTTTTCCAGTAAAAGAAATCTATTCAAAATTGGTATCAAATTGTGTGCATTTTTTCGTTTAGTCAATGTTTACAGGGATTTTTCATTTGGTCAGATAGTAAAAATTACAGCTTTCACCATGTGCGTGGTATGTCGTCTGTCAATTTACAGCGTCCGAAATCGAGTGTGCACAAGAAGACTGCATTTCTAATTATTCCTTTCTATAGAATCCACATAATATCGGTGTCAAATTGTCGAGAATTTCGTGCGTTATTCATAATTACAAAACTTTTGTCTCCATCTTGAATAGTGTCGGGGCTAAATTCAACGGTATGTGCTCTTGTGTTCGTTCATTTGAGGAAATTTTCATGCGGCCCTGAACTTGGAGATCAGTCATACTTCACTTGTTTATAACTTTTTTCCAGTAAAAGAAATCTATTCAAAATTGGTATCAAATTGTGTGCATTTTTTCGTTTAGTCAATGTTTACAGGGATTTTTCATTTGGTCAGATAGTAAAGATTACAGCTTTCACCATGTGCGCGGTATGTTGTCTGACAATTTACAGCGTCCGAAATCGAGTGTGCACAAGAAGACTGCATTTCTAATTATTCCTTTCTATAGAATCCACATAATATCGGTCTCAAATTGTCGAAAATTTCGTGCGTTATCCATAATTACAAAACTTTTGTCTCCATCTTGAATAGAGTCGGGGCTAAATTCAACGGTATGTGCTCTTGTGTTCGTTCATTTGAGGAAATTTTCATTTGGCTTTAAACTGGGATATCAGTCATACTTCACTTGTTTATAACTTTTTTCCAGTAAAAGAAATCTATTCAAAATTGGTATCAAATTGTGTGCATTTTTTCGTTTAGTCAATGTTTACAGGGATTTTTCATTTGGTCAGATAGTAAAAATTACAGCTTTCACCATGTGCGTGGTATGTCGTCTGTCAATTTACAGCGTCCGAAATCGAGTCTGCACAAGAAGACCGCATTTCTAATTATTCCTTTCTATAGAATCCACATAATATCGGTGTCAAATTGTCGAGAATTTCGTCCGTTATTCATAATTACAAAACTTTTGTCTCCATCTTGAATAGTGTCGGGGCTAAATTCAACGGTATGTGCTCTTGTGTTCGTTCATTTGAGGAAATTTTCATGCGGCCCTGAACTTGGAGATCAGTCATACTTCACTTGTTTATAACTTTTTTCCAGTAAAAGAAATCTATTCAAAATTGGTATCAAATTGTGTGCATTTTTTCGTTTAGTCAATGTTTACAGGGATTTTTCATTTGGTCAGATAGTAAAAATAACAGCTTTCACCATGTGCGTGGTATGTCGTCTGTCAATTTACAGCGTCCGAAATCGAGTGTGCACAAGAAGACTGCATTTCTAATTATTCCTTTCTATAGAATCCACATAATATCGGTCTCAAATTGTCGAAAATTTCGTGCGTTATCCATAATTACAAAACTTTTGTCTCCATCTTGAATAGAGTCGGGGCTAAATTCAACGGTATGTGCTCTTGTGTTCGTTCATTTGAGGAAATTTTCATTTCGCTTTAAACTGGGATATCAGTCATACTTCACTTGTTTATAACTTTTTTCCAGTAAAAGTAGACTTTTCAAAATTGTTATCAAATTGTGTGCATTTTTCGTTTAGTCAATGTTTACAGGGATTTTTCATTTGGTCAGATAGTAAAAATTACAGCTTTCACCATGTGCACGGTATGTTGTCTGACAATTTACAGCGTCCGAAATCGAGTGTGCACAAGAAGACTGCATTTCTAATTATTCCTTTCTATAGAATCCACATAATATCGGTCTCAAATTGTCGAAAATTTCGTGCGTTATCCATAATTACAAAACTTTTGTCTCCATCTTGAATAGAGTCGGGGCTAAATTCAACGGTATGTGCTCTTGTGTTCGTTCATTTGAGGAAATTTTCATGCGGCCCTGAACTTGGAGATCAGTCATACTTCACTTGTTTATAACTTTTTTCCAGTAAAAGAAATCTATTCAAAATTGGTATCAAATTGTGTGCATTTTTTCGTTTAGTCCATGTTTACAGGGATTTTTCATTTGGTCAGATAGTAAAGATTACAGCTTTCACCATGTGCGCGGTATGTTGTCTGACAATTTACAGCGTCCGAAATCGAGTGTGCACAAGAAGACTGCATTTCTAATTATTCCATTCTATAGAATCCACATAATATCGGTCTCAAATTGTCGAAAATTTCGTGCGTTATCCATAATTACAAAACTTTTGTCTCCATCTTGAATAGAGTCGGGGCTAAATTCAACGGTATGTGCTCTTGTGTTCGTTCATTTGAGGAAATTTTCATTTCGATTTAAACTGGGATATCAGTCATACTTCACTTGTTTATAACTTTTTTCCAGTAAAAGAAATCTATTCAAAATTGGTATCAAATTGTGTGCATTTTTTCGTTTAGTCAATGTTTACAGGGATTTTTCATTTGGTCAGATAGTAAAAATTACAGCTTTCACCATGTGCGTGGTATGTCGTCTGTCAATTTACAGCGTCCGAAATCGAGTGTGCACAAGAAGACTGCATTTCTAATTATTCCTTTCTATAGAATCCACATAATATCGGTGTCAAATTGTCGAGAATTTCGTGCGTTATTCATAATTACAAAACTTTTGTCTCCATCTTGAATAGTGTCGGGGCTAAATTCAACGGTATGTGCTCTTGTGTTCGTTCATTTGAGGAAATTTTCATGCGGCCCTGAACTTGGAGATCAGTCATACTTCACTTGTTTATAACTTTTTTCCAGTAAAAGAAATCTATTCAAAATTGGTATCAAATTGTGTGCATTTTTTCGTTTAGTCAATGTTTACAGGGATTTTTCATTTGGTCAGATAGTAAAGATTACAGCTTTCACCATGTGCGCGGTATGTTGTCTGACAATTTACAGCGTCCGAAATCGAGTGTGCACAAGAAGACTGCATTTCTAATTATTCCTTTCTATAGAATCCACATAATATCGGTCTCAAATTGTCGAAAATTTCGTGCGTTATCCATAATTACAAAACTTTTGTCTCCATCTTGAATAGAGTCGGGGCTAAATTCAACGGTATGTGCTCTTGTGTTCGTTCATTTGAGGAAATTTTCATTTCGCTTTAAACTGGGATATCAGTCATACTTCACTTGTTTATAACTTTTTTCCAGTAAAAGAAATCTATTCAAAATTGGTATCAAATTGTGTGCATTTTTTCGTTTAGTCAATGTTTACAGGGATTTTTCATTTGGTCAGATAGTAAAAATTACAGCTTTCACCATGTGCGTGGTATGTCGTCTGTCAATTTACAGCGTCCGAAATCGAGTGTGCACAAGAAGACTGCATTTCTAATTATTCCTTTCTATAGAATCCACATAATATCGGTGTCAAATTGTCGAGAATTTCGTCCGTTATTCATAATTACAAAACTTTTGTCTCCATCTTGAATAGTGTCGGGGCTAAATTCAACGGTATGTGCTCTTGTGTTCGTTCATTTGAGGAAATTTTCATGCGGCCCTGAACTTGGAGATCAGTCATACTTCACTTGTTTATAACTTTTTTCCAGTAAAAGAAATCTATTCAAAATTGGTATCAAATTGTGTGCATTTTTTCGTTTAGTCAATGTTTACAGGGATTTTTCATTTGGTCAGATAGTAAAAATTACAGCTTTCACCATGTGCACGGTATGTTGTCTGACAATTTACAGCGTCCGAAATCCAGTGTGCACAAGAAGACTGCATTTCTAATTATTCCTTTCTATAGAATCCACATAATATCGGTCTCAAATTGTCGAAAATTTCGTGCGTTATCCATAATTACAAAACTTTTGTCTCCATCTTGAATAGAGTCGGGGCTAAATTCAACGGTATGTGCTCTTGTGTTCGTTCATTTGAGGAAATTTTCATTTCGCTTTAAACTGGGATATCAGTCATACTTCACTTGTTTATAACTTTTTTCCAGTAAAAGTAGACTTTTCAAAATTGTTATCAAATTGTGTGCATTTTTCGTTTAGTCAATGTTTACAGGGATTTTTCATTTGGTCAGATAGTAAAAATTACAGCTTTCACCATGTGCACGGTATGTTGTCTGACAATTTACAGCGTCCGAAATCGAGTGTGCACAAGAAGACTGCATTTCTAATTATTCCTTTCTATAGAATCCACATAATATCGGTCTCAAATTGTCGAAAATTTCGTGCGTTATCCATAATTACAAAACTTTTGTCTCCATCTTGAATAGAGTCGGGGCTAAATTCAACGGTATGTGCTCTTGTGTTCGTTCATTTGAGGAAATTTTCATGCGGCCCTGAACTTGGAGATCAGTCATACTTCACTTGTTTATAACTTTTTTCCAGTAAAAGAAATCTATTCAAAATTGGTATCAAATTGTGTGCATTTTTTCGTTTAGTCCATGTTTACAGGGATTTTTCATTTGGTCAGATAGTAAAGATTACAGCTTTCACCATGTGCGCGGTATGTTGTCTGACAATTTACAGCGTCCGAAATCGAGTGTGCACAAGAAGACTGCATTTCTAATTATTCCATTCTATAGAATCCACATAATATCGGTCTCAAATTGTCGAAAATTTCGTGCGTTATCCATAATTACAAAACTTTTGTCTCCATCTTGAATAGAGTCGGGGCTAAATTCAACGGTATGTGCTCTTGTGTTCGTTCATTTGAGGAAATTTTCATTTCGATTTAAACTGGGATATCAGTCATACTTCACTTGTTTATAACTTTTTTCCAGTAAAAGAAATCTATTCAAAATTGGTATCAAATTGTGTGCATTTTTTCGTTTAGTCAATGTTTACAGGGATTTTTCATTTGGTCAGATAGTAAAAATTACAGCTTTCACCATGTGCGTGGTATGTCGTCTGTCAATTTACAGCGTCCGAAATCGAGTGTGCACAAGAAGACTGCATTTCTAATTATTCCTTTCTATAGAATCCACATAATATCGGTGTCAAATTGTCGAGAATTTCGTGCGTTATTCATAATTACAAAACTTTTGTCTCCATCTTGAATAGTGTCGGGGCTAAATTCAACGGTATGTGCTCTTGTGTTCGTTCATTTGAGGAAATTTTCATGCGGCCCTGAACTTGGAGATCAGTCATACTTCACTTGTTTATAACTTTTTTCCAGTAAAAGAAATCTATTCAAAATTGGTATCAAATTGTGTGCATTTTTTCGTTTAGTCAATGTTTACAGGGATTTTTCATTTGGTCAGATAGTAAAGATTACAGCTTTCACCATGTGCGCGGTATGTTGTCTGACAATTTACAGCGTCCGAAATCGAGTGTGCACAAGAAGACTGCATTTCTAATTATTCCTTTCTATAGAATCCACATAATATCGGTCTCAAATTGTCGAAAATTTCGTGCGTTATCCATAATTACAAAACTTTTGTCTCCATCTTGAATAGAGTCGGGGCTAAATTCAACGGTATGTGCTCTTGTGTTCGTTCATTTGAGGAAATTTTCATTTGGCTTTAAACTGGGATATCAGTCATACTTCACTTGTTTATAACTTTTTTCCAGTAAAAGAAATCTATTCAAAATTGGTATCAAATTGTGTGCATTTTTTCGTTTAGTCAATGTTTACAGGGATTTTTCATTTGGTCAGATAGTAAAAATTACAGCTTTCACCATGTGCGTGGTATGTCGTCTGTCAATTTACAGCGTCCGAAATCGAGTGTGCACAAGAAGACTGCATTTCTAATTATTCCTTTCTATAGAATCCACATAATATCGGTGTCAAATTGTCGAGAATTTCGTCCGTTATTCATAATTACAAAACTTTTGTCTCCATCTTGAATAGTGTCGGGGCTAAATTCAACGGTATGTGCTCTTGTGTTCGTTCATTTGAGGAAATTTTCATGCGGCCCTGAACTTGGAGATCAGTCATACTTCACTTGTTTATAACTTTTTTCCAGTAAAAGAAATCTATTCAAAATTGGTATCAAATTGTGTGCATTTTTTCGTTTAGTCAATGTTTACAGGGATTTTTCATTTGGTCAGATAGTAAAAATTACAGCTTTCACCATGTGCACGGTATGTCGTCTGACAATTTACAGCGTCCGAAATCCAGTGTGCACAAGAAGACTGCATTTCTAATTATTCCTTTCTATAGAATCCACATAATATCGGTCTCAAATTGTCGAAAATTTCGTGCGTTATCCATAATTACAAAACTTTTGTCTCCATCTTGAATAGAGTCGGGGCTAAATTCAACGGTATGTGCTCTTGTGTTCGTTCATTTGAGGAAATTTTCATTTCGCTTTAAACTGGGTTATCAGTCATACTTCACTTGTTTATAACTTTTTTCCAGTAAAAGTAGACTTTTCAAAATTGTTATCAAATTGTGTGCATTTTTCGTTTAGTCAATGTTTACAGGGATTTTTCATTTGGTCAGATAGTAAAAATTACAGCTTTCACCATGTGCACGGTATGTTGTCTGACAATTTACAGCGTCCGAAATCGAGTGTGCACAAGAAGACTGCATTTCTAATTATTCCTTTCTATAGAATTCACATAATATCGGTCTCAAATTGTCGAAAATTTCGTGCGTTATCCATAATTACAAAACTTTTGTCTCCATCTTGAATAGAGTCGGGGCTAAATTCAACGGTATGTGCTCTTGTGTTCGTTCATTTGAGGAAATTTTCATGCGGCCCTGAACTTGGAGATCAGTCATACTTCACTTGTTTATAACTTTTTTCCAGTAAAAGAAATCTATTCAAAATTGGTATCAAATTGTGTGCATTTTTTCGTTTAGTCCATGTTTACAGGGATTTTTCATTTGGTCAGATAGTAAAGATTACAGCTTTCACCATGTGCGCGGTATGTTGTCTGACAATTTACAGCGTCCGAAATCGAGTGTGCACAAGAAGACTGCATTTCTAATTATTCCTTTCTATAGAATCCACATAATATCGGTCTCAAATTGTCGAAAATTTCGTGCGTTATCCATAATTACAAAACTTTTGTCTCCATCTTGAATAGAGTCGGGGCTAAATTCAACGGTATGTGCTCTTGTGTTCGTTCATTTGAGGAAATTTTCATTTCGCTTTAAACTGGGATATCAGTCATACTTCACTTGTTTATAACTTTTTTCCAGTAAAAGAAATCTATTCAAAATTGGTATCAAATTGTGTGCATTTTTTCGTTTAGTCAATGTTTACAGGGATTTTTCATTTGGTCAGATAGTAAAAATTACAGCTTTCACCATGTGCGTGGTATGTCGTCTGTCAATTTACAGCGTCCGAAATCGAGTGTGCACAAGAAGACTGCATTTCTAATTATTCCTTTCTATAGAATCCACATAATATCGGTGTCAAATTGTCGAGAATTTCGTGCGTTATTCATAATTACAAAACTTTTGTCTCCATCTTGAATAGTGTCGGGGCTAAATTCAACGGTATGTGCTCTTGTGTTCGTTCATTTGAGGAAATTTTCATGCGGCCCTGAACTTGGAGATCAGTCATACTTCACTTGTTTATAACTTTTTTCCAGTAAAAGAAATCTATTCAAAATTGGTATCAAATTGTGTGCATTTTTTCGTTTAGTCAATGTTTACAGGGATTTTTCATTTGGTCAGATAGTAAAGATTACAGCTTTCACCATGTGCGCGGTATGTTGTCTGACAATTTACAGCGTCCGAAATCGAGTGTGCACAAGAAGACTGCATTTCTAATTATTCCTTTCTATAGAATCCACATAATATCGGTCTCAAATTGTCGAAAATTTCGTGCGTTATCCATAATTACAAAACTTTTGTCTCCATCTTGAATAGAGTCGGGGCTAAATTCAACGGTATGTGCTCTTGTGTTCGTTCATTTGAGGAAATTTTCATTTCGCTTTAAACTGGGATATCAGTCATACTTCACTTGTTTATAACTTTTTTCCAGTAAAAGAAATCTATTCAAAATTGGTATCAAATTGTGTGCATTTTTTCGTTTAGTCAATGTTTACAGGGATTTTTCATTTGGTCAGATAGTAAAAATTACAGCTTTCACCATGTGCGTGGTATGTCGTCTGTCAATTTACAGCGTCCGAAATCGAGTGTGCACAAGAAGACTGCATTTCTAATTATTCCTTTCTATAGAATCCACATAATATCGGTGTCAAATTGTCGAGAATTTCGTCCGTTATTCATAATTACAAAACTTTTGTCTCCATCTTGAATAGTGTCGTGGCTAAATTCAACGGTATGTGCTCTTGTGTTCGTTCATTTGAGGAAATTTTCATGCGGCCCTGAACTTGGAGATCAGTCATACTTCACTTGTTTATAACTTTTTTCCAGTAAAAGAAATCTATTCAAAATTGGTATCAAATTGTGTGCATTTTTTCGTTTAGTCAATGTTTACAGGGATTTTTCATTTGGTCAGATAGTAAAAATTACAGCTTTCACCATGTGCACGGTATGTTGTCTGACAATTTACAGCGTCCGAAATCCAGTGTGCACAAGAAGACTGCATTTCTAATTATTCCTTTCTATAGAATCCACATAATATCGGTCTCAAATTGTCGAAAATTTCGTGCGTTATCCATAATTACAAAACTTTTGTCTCCATCTTGAATAGAGTCGGGGCTAAATTCAACGGTATGTGCTCTTGTGTTCGTTCATTTGAGGAAATTTTCATGCGGCCCTGAACTTGGAGATCAGTCATACTTCACTTGTTTATAACTTTTTTCCAGTAAAAGAAATCTATTCAAAATTGGTATCAAATTGTGTGCATTTTTTCGTTTAGTCAATGTTTACAGGGATTTTTCATTTGGTCAGATAGTAAAGATTACAGCTTTCACCATGTGCGCGGTATGTTGTCTGACAATTTACAGCGTCCGAAATCGAGTGTGCACAAGAAGACTGCATTTCTAATTATTCCTTTCTATAGAATCCACATAATATCGGTCTCAAATTGTCAAAAATTTCGTGCGTTATCCATAATTACAAAACTTTTGTCTCCATCTTGAATAGAGTCGGGGCTAAATTCAACGGTATGTGCTCTTGTGTTCGTTCATTTGAGGAAATTTTCATTTCGCTTTAAACTGGGATATCAGTCATACTTCACTTGTTTATAACTTTTTTCCAGTAAAAGAAATCTATTCAAAATTGGTATCAAATTGTGTGCATTTTTTCGTTTAGTCAATGTTTACAGGGATTTTTCATTTGGTCAGATAGTAAAAATTACAGCTTTCACCATGTGCACGGTATGTTGTCTGACAATTTACAGCGTCCGAAATCCAGTGTGCACAAGAAGACTGCATTTCTAATTATTCCTTTCTATAGAATCCACATAATATCGGTCTCAAATTGTCGAAAATTTCGTGCGTTATCCATAATTACAAAACTTTTGTCTCCATCTTGAATAATGTCGGGGCTAAATTCAACGGTATGTGCTCTTGTGTTCGTTCATTTGAGGAAATTTTCATGCGGCTTTAAACTGGGATATCAGTCATACTTCACTTGTTTATAACTTTTTTCCAGTAAAAGTAAACTTTTCAAAATTGTTATCAAATTGTTTGCATTTTTTCGTTTAGTCAATGTTTACAGGGATTTTTCATTTGGTCAGATAGTAAAAATTACAGCTTTCACCATGTGCGTGGTATGTCGTCTGACAATTTACAGCGTCCGAAATCCAGTGTGCACAAGAAGACTGCATTTCTAATTATTCCTTTCTATAGAATCCACATAATATCGGTGTCAAATTGTCGAGAATTTCGTGCGTTATTCATAATTACAAAACTTTTGTCTCCATCTTGAATAGAGTCGGGGCTAAATTCAACGGTATGTGCTCTTGTGTTCGTTCATTTGAGGAAATTTTCATTTGGCTTTAAACTGGGATATCAGTCATACTTCACTTGTTTATAACTTTTTTCCAGTAAAAGTAAACTTTTCAAAATTGTTATCAAATTGTGTGCATTTTTTCGTTTAGTCAATTTTTACAGGGATTTTTCATTTGGTCAGATAGTAAAAATTACAGCTTTCACCATGTGCGCCGTATGTTGTCTGACAATTTACAGCGTCCGAAATCCAGTGTGCACAATAAGACTGCATTTCTAATTATTCCTTTCTATACAATCCACATTATATTGGTCTCAAATTGTCGAAAATTTCGTGCGTTATCCATAATTACAAAACTTTTGTCTCCATCTTGAATAGAGTCGGGGCTAAATTCAACGGTATGTGGTCTTGTGTTCGTTCATTTGAGGAAATTTTCATTTCGCTTTAAACTGGGATATCAGTCATACTTCACTTGTTTATAACTTTTTTCCAGTAAAAGAAATCTATTCAAAATTGGTATCAAATTGTGTGCATTTTTTCGTTTAGTCAATGTTTACAGGGATTTTTCATTTGGTCAGATAGTAAAAATTACAGCTTTCACCATGTGCGTGGTATGTCGTCTGACAATTTACAGCGTCCGAAATCGAGTGTGCACAAGAAGACTGCATTTCTAATTATTCCTTTCTATAGAATCCACATAATATCGGTGTCAAATTGTCGAGAATTTCGTGCGTTATTCATAATTACAAAACATTTGTCTCCATCTTGAATAGAGTCGGGGCTAAATTCAACGGTATGTGCTCTTGTGTTCGTTCATTTGAGGAAATTTTCATGCGGCCCTGAACAGGGAGATCAGTCATATTTCACTTGTTTATAACTTTTTTCCAGTAAAAGAAATCTATTCAAAATTGGTATCAAATTGTGTGCATTTTTTCGTTTAGTCAATGTTTACAGGGTTTTTTCATTTGGTCAGATAGTAAAAATTACAGCTTTCACCATGTGCACGGTATGTTGTCTGACAATTTACAGCGTCCGAAATCCAGTGTGCACAAGAAGACTGCATTTCTAATTATTCCTTTCTATAGAATCCACATAATATCGGTCTCAAATTGTCGAAAATTTCGTGCGTTATCCATAATTACAAAACTTTTGTCTCCATCTTGAATAGAGTCGGGGCTAAATTCAACGGTATGTGCTCTTGTGTTCGTTCATTTGAGGAAATTTTCATTTCGCTTTAAACTGGGATATCAGTCATACTTCACTTGTTTATAACTTTTTTCCAGTAAGAGAAATCTATTCAAAATTGGTATCAAATTGTGTGCATTTTTTCGTTTAGTCAATGTTTACAGGGATTTTTCATTTGGTCAGATAGTAAAAATTACAGCTTTCACCATGTGCGTGGTATGTCGTCTGACAATTTACAGCGTCCGAAATCGAGTGTGCACAAGAAGACTGCATTTCTAATTATTCCTTTCTATAGAATCCACATAATATCGGTGTCAAATTGTCGAGAATTTCGTGCGTTATTCATAATTACAAAACTTTTGTCTCCATCTTGAATAGTGTCGGGGCTAAATTCAACGGTATGTGCTCGTGTGTTCGTCCATTTGAGGAAATTTTCATGCGGCCCTGAACTTGGAGATCAGTCATACTTCACTTGTTTATAACTTTTTTCCAGTAAAAGAAATCTATTCAAAATTGGTATCAAATTTTGTGCATTTTTTCGTTTAGTCAATGTTTACAGGGATTTTTCATTTGGTCAGATAGTAAAAATTACAGCTTTCACCATTTGCACGGTATGTTGTCTGACAATTTACAGCGTCCGAAATCCAGTGTGCACAAGAAGACTGCATTTCTAATTATTCCTTTCTATAGAATCCACATAATATCGGTCTCAAATTGTCGAAAATTTCGTGCGTTATCCATAATTACAAAACTTTTGTCTCCATCTTGAATAGAGTCCGGGCTAAATTCAACGGTATGTGCTCTTGTGTTCGTTCATTTGAGGAAATTTTCATTTCGCTTTAAACTGGGATATCAGTCATACTTCACTTGTTTATAACTTTTTTCCAGTGAAAGAAAACTTTTCAAAATTGGTATCAAATTGTGTGCATTTTTTCGTTTAGTCAATGTTTACAGGGATTTTTCATTTGGTCAGATAGTAAAAATTACAGCTTTCACCATGTGCGTGGTATGTCGTCTGACAATTTACAGCGTCCGAAATCCAATGTGCACAAAAAGACTGCATTTCTAATTATTCCTTTCTCTAGAATCCACATAATATCGTTGTCAAATTGTCGAGAATTTCGTGCGTTATGCATAATTACAAAACTTTTGTCTCCATCTTAAATAGAGTCGGGGCTAAATTCAACGGTATGTGCTCTTGTGTTCGTTCATTTGAGGAAATTTTCATTTCGCTTTAAACGGGGATAACAGTCATACTTCACTTGTTTATAACTTTTTTCCAGTAAAAGTAAACTTTTCAAAATTGTTATCAAATTGTGTGCATTTTTCGTTTAGTCAATGTTTACAGGGATTTTTCATTTGGTCAGATAGTAAAAATTACAGCTTTCACCATGTGCACGGTATGTTGTCTGACAATTTACAGCGTCCGAAATCCAGTGTGCACAAGAAGACTGCATTTCTAATTATTCCTTTCTATAGAATCCACATAATATCGGTCTCAAATTGTCGAAAATTTCGTGCGTTATCCATAATTACAAAACTTTTGTCTCCATCTTGAATAGAGTCGGGGCTAAATTCAACGGTATGTGGTCTTGTGTTCGTTCATTTGAGCAAATTTTCATGCGGCCCTAAACTGGGAGATCAGTCATACTTCACTTGTTTATAACTTTTTTCCAGTAAAAGAAATCTATTCAAAATTGGTATCAAATTGTGTGCATTTTTTCGTTTAGTCAATGTTTACAGGGATTTTTCATTTGGTCAGATAGTAAAAATTACAGCTTTCACCATGTGCGTGGTATGTCGTCTGACAATTTACAGCGTCCGAAATCGAGTGTGCACAAGAAGACTGCATTTCTAATTATTCCTTTCTATAGAATCCACATAATATCGGTGTCAAATTGTCGAGAATTTCGTGCGTTATTCATAATTACAAAACTTTTGTCTCCATCTTGAATAGAGTCGGGGCTAAATTCAACAGTATGTGCTCTTGTGTTCGTTCATTTGAGAAAAGTTTCATTTCGCTTTAAACTGGCATATCAGTCATACTTCACTTGTTTATAACTTTTTTCCAGTAAAACAAATCTATTCAAAATTGGTATCAAATTGTGTGCATTTTTTCGTTTAATCAATGTTTACAGGGATTTTTCATTTGGTCAGATAGTAAAAATTACAGCTTTCACCATGTGCACGGTATGTTGTCTGACAATTTACAGCGTCCGAAATCCAGTGTGCACAAGAAGACTGCATTTCTAATTATTCCTTTCTATAGAATCCACATAATATCGGTCTCAAATTGTCGAAAATTTCGTGCGTTATCCATAATTACGAAACTTTTCTCTCCATCTTGAATAGAGTCGGGGCTAAATTCAACGGTATGTGCTCTTGTGTTCGTTCATTTGAGGAAATTTTCATTTCGCTTTAAACTGGGATATCAGTCATACTTCACTTGTTTATAACTTTTTTCCAGTAAAAGAAATCTATTCAAAATTGGTATCAAATTGTGTGCATTTTTTCGTTTAGTCAATGTTTACAGGGATTTTTCATTTGGTCAGATAGTAAAAATTACAGCTTTCACCATGTGCGTGGTATGTCGTCTGACAATTTACAGCGTCCGAAATCGAGTGTGCACAAGAAGACTGCATTTCTAATTATTCCTTTCTATAGAATCCACATAATATCGGTGTCAAATTGTCGAGAATTTCGTGCGTTATTCATAATTACAAAACTTTTGTCTCCATCTTGAATAGAGTCGGGGCTAAATTCAACGGTATGTGCTCTTGTGTTCGTTCATTTGAGGAAATTTTCATGCGGCCCTGAACTTGGAGATCAGTCATACTTCACTTGTTTATAACTTTTTTCCAGTAAAAGAAATCTATTCAAAATTGGTATCAAATTGTGTGCATTTTTCGTTTAGTCAATGTTTACAGGGATTTTTCAGTTGGTCAGATAGTAAAAATTACAGCTTTCACCATGTGCACGGTATGTTGTCTGACAATTTACAGCGTCCGAAATCCAGTGTGCACAAGAAGACTGCATTTCTAATTATTCCTTTCTATAGAATCCACATAATATCGGTCTCAAATTGTCGAAAATTTCGTGCGTTATCCATAATTACAAAACTTTTGTCTCCATCTTGAATAGAGTCGGGGCTAAATTCAACGGTATGTGCTCTTGTGTTCGTTCATTTGAGGAAATTTTCATTTTGCTTTAAACTGGGATATCAGTCATACTTCACTTGTTTATAACTTTTTTCCAGTAAAAGTAAACTTTTCAAAATTGTTATCAAATTGTGTGCATTTTTCGTTTAGTCAATGTTTACAGGGATTTTTCATTTGGTCAGATAGTAAAAATTACAGCTTTCACCATGTGCACGGTATGTTGTCTGACAATTTACAGCGTCCGAAATCCAGTGTGCACAAGAAGACTGCATTTCTAATTATTCCTTTCTATAGAATCCACATAATATCGGTCTCAAATTGTCGAAAATTTCGTGCGTTATCCATAATTACAAAACTTTTGTCTCCATCTTGAATAGAGTCGGGGCTAAATTCAACGGTATGTGCTCTTGTGTTCGTTCATTTGAGAAAATTTTCATTTCGCTTTAAACTGGGATATCAGTCATACTTCACTTGTTTATAACTTTTTTCCAGTAAAATAAATCTATTCAAAATTGGTATCAAATTGTGTGCATTTTTTCGTTTAGTCAATGTTTACAGGGATTTTTCATTTGGTCAGATAGTAAAAATTACAGCTTTCACCATGTGCGTGGTATGTCGTCTGACAATTTACAGCGTCCGAAATCGAGTGTGCACAAGAAGACTGCATTTCTAATTATTCCTTTCTATAGAATCCACATAATATCGGTGTCAAATTGTCCAGATTTTCGTGCGTTATTCATAATTACAAAACTTTTGTCTCCATCTTGAATAGAGTCGGGGCTAAATTCAACGGTATGTGCTCTTGTGTTCGTTCATTTGAGGAAATTTTCATTTCGCTTTAAACTGGGATAACAGTCATACTTCACTTGTTTATAACTTTTTTCCAGTAAAAGTAAACTTTTCAAAATTGTTATCAAATTGTGTGCATTTTGCGTTTAGTCAATGTTTACAGGGATTTTTCATTTGGTCAGATAGTAAAAATTACAGCTTTCACCATGTGCACGGTATGTTGTCTGACAATTTACAGCGTCCGAAATCCAGTGTGCACAAGAAGACTGCATTTCTAATTATTCCTTTCTATAGAATCCACATAATATCGGTCTCAAATTGTCGAGAATTTCGTCCGTTATTCATAATTACAAAATTTTTGTCTCCATATTGATTAGAGTCGGGGCTAAATTCAACGGTATGTGGTCTTGTGTTCGTTCATTTGAGGAAATTTTCATGCGACCCTAAACTGGGAGATCAGTCATACTTCACTTGTTTATAACTTTTTTCCAGTAAAAGAAATCTATTCAAAATTGGTATCAAATTGTGTGCATTTTTTCGTTTAGTCAATGTTTACAGGGATTTTTCATTTGGTCAGATAGTAAAAATTACAGCTTTCACCATGTGCGTGTTATGTCGTCTGACAATTTACAGCGTCCGAAATCGAGTGTGCACAAGAAGACTGCATTTCTAATTATTCCATTCTGTAGAATCCACATAATATCGGTGTCAAATTGTCGAGAATTTCGTGCGTTATTCATAATTACAAAACTTTTGTCTCCATCTTGAATAGAGTCGGGGCTAAATTCAACGGTATGTGCTCTTGTGTTCGTTCATTTGGGAAAATTTTCATTTCGCTTTAAACTGGCATATCAGTCATACTTCACTTGTTTATAACTTTTTTCCAGTAAAAGAAATCTATTCAAAATTGGTATCAAATTGTGTGCATTTTTTCGTTTAGTCAATGTTTACAGGGATTTTTCATTTGGTCAGATAGTAAAAATTACAGCTTTCACCATGTGCACGGTATGTTGTCTGACAATTTACAGCGTACGAAATCCAGTGTGCACAAGAAGACTGCATTTCTAATTATTCCTTTCTATAGAATCCACATAATATCGGTCTCAAATTGTCGAAAATTTCGTGCGGTATCCATAATTACAAAACTTTTGTCTCCATCTTGAATAGAGTCGGGGCTAAATTCAACGGTATGTGCTCTTGTGTTCGTTCATTTGAGAAAATTTTCATTTCGCTTTAAACTGGGATATCAGTCATACTTCACTTGTTTATAACTTTTTTCCAGTAAAAGTAAACTTTTCAAAATTGTTATCAAATTGTGTGCATTTTGCGTTTAGTCAATGTTTACAGGGATTTTTCATTTGGTCAGATAGTAAAAATTACAGCTTTCACCATGTGCACGGTATGTTGTCTGACAATTTACAGCGTCCGAAATCCAGTGTGCACAAGAAGACTGCATTTCTAATTATTCCTTTCTATAGAATCCACATAATATCGGTCTCAAATTGTCGAGAATTTCGTCCGTTATTCATAATTACAAAATTTTTGTCTCCATATTGATTAGAGTCGGGGCTAAATTCAACGGTATGTGGTCTTGTGTTCGTTCATTTGAGGAAATTTTCATGCGACCCTAAACTGGGAGATCAGTCATACTTCACTTGTTTATAACTTTTTTCCAGTAAAAGAAATCTATTCAAAATTGGTATCAAATTGTGTGCATTTTTTCGTTTAGTCAATGTTTACAGGGATTTTTCATTTGGTCAGATAGTAAAAATTACAGCTTTCACCATGTGCGTGTTATGTCGTCTGACAATTTACAGCGTCCGAAATCGAGTGTGCACAAGAAGACTGCATTTCTAATTATTCCATTCTGTAGAATCCACATAATATCGGTGTCAAATTGTCGAGAATTTCGTGCGTTATTCATAATTACAAAACTTTTGTCTCCATCTTGAATAGAGTCGGGGCTAAATTCAACGGTATGTGCTCTTGTGTTCGTTCATTTGGGAAAATTTTCATTTCGCTTTAAACTGGCATATCAGTCATACTTCACTTGTTTATAACTTTTTTCCAGTAAAAGAAATCTATTCAAAATTGGTATCAAATTGTGTGCATTTTTTCGTTTAGTCAATGTTTACAGGGATTTTTCATTTGGTCAGATAGTAAAAATTACAGCTTTCACCATGTGCACGGTATGTTGTCTGACAATTTACAGCGTACGAAATCCAGTGTGCACAAGAAGACTGCATTTCTAATTATTCCTTTCTATAGAATCCACATAATATCGGTCTCAAATTGTCGAAAATTTCGTGCGGTATCCATAATTACAAAACTTTTGTCTCCATCTTGAATAGAGTCGGGGCTAAATTCAACGGTATGTGCTCTTGTGTTCGTTCATTTGAGAAAATTTTCATTTCGCTTTAAACTGGGATATCAGTCATACTTCACTTGTTTATAACTTTTTTCCAGTAAAAGAAATCTATTCAAAATTGGTATCAAATTGTGTGCATTTTTTCGTTTAGTCAATGTTTACAGGGATTTTTCATTTGGTCAGATAGTAAAAATTACAGCTTTCACCATGTGCGTGGTAAGTCGTCTGACAATTTACAGCGTCCGAAATCGAGTGTGCACAAGAAGACTGCATTTCTAATTATTCCTTTCTATAGAATCCACATAATATCGGTGTCAAATTGTGGAGAATTTCGTGCGTGATTCATAATTACAAAACTTTTGTCTCCATCTTGAATAGAGTCGGGGCTAAATTCAACAGTATGTGCTCTTGTGTTCGTTCATTTGAGAAAATTTTCATTTCGCTTTAAACTGGCATATCAGTCATACTTCACTTGTTTATAACTTTTTTCCAGTAAAACAAATCTATTCAAAATTGGTATCAAATTGTGTGCATTTTTTCGTTTAATCAATGTTTACAGGGATTTTTCATTTGGTCAGATAGTAAAAATTACAGCTTTCACCATATGCACAGTATGTTGTCTGACAATTTACAGCGTCCGAAATCCAGTGTGCACAAGAAGACTGCATTTCTAATTATTCCTTTCTATAGAATCCACATAATATCGGTCTCAAATTGTCGAAAATTTCGTGCATTATCCATAATTACAAAACTTTTGTCTCCATCTTGAATAGAGTCGGGGCTAAATTCAACGGTATGTGCTCTTGTGTTCGTTCATTTGAGGAAATTTTCATTTCGCTTTAAACTGGGATATCAGTCATACTTCACTTGTTTATAACTTTTTTCCAGTAAAAGAAATCTATTCAAAATTGGTATCAAATTGTGTGCATTTTTTCGTTTAGTCAATGTTTACAGGGATTTTTCATTTGGTCAGATAGTAAAAATTACAGCTTTCACCATGTGCGTGGTATGTCGTCTGACAATTTACAGCGTCCGAAATCGAGTGTGCACAAGAAGACTGCATTTCTAATTATTCCTTTCTATAGAATCCACATAATATCGGTGTCAAATTGTCGAGAATTTCGTGCGTTATTCATAATTACAAAACTTTTGTCTCCATCTTGAATAGAGTCGGGGCTAAATTCAACGGTATGTGCTCTTGTGTTCGTTCATTTGAGGAAATTTTCATTTCGCTTTAAACTGGGATAACAGTCATACTTCACTTGTTTATAACTTTTTTCCAGTAAAAGTAAACTTTTCAAAATTGTTATCAAATTCTGTGCATTTTTCGTTTAGTCAATGTTTACAGGGATTTTTCATTTGGTCAGATAGTAAAAATTACAGCTTTCACCATGTGCACGGTTTGTTGTCTGACAATTTACAGCGTCCGAAATCCAGTGTGCACAAGAAGACTGCATTTTTAATTATTCCTTTCTATAGAATCCACATAATATCGGTCTCAAATTGTCGAAAATTTCGTGCGTTATCCATAATTACAAAATTTTTGTCTCCATATTGATTAGAGTCGGGGCTAAATTCAACGGTATGTGGTCTTGTGTTCGTTCATTTGAGGAAATTTTCATGCGACCCTAAACTGGGAGATCAGTCATACTTCACTTGTTTATAACTTTTTTCCAGTAAAAGAAATCTATTCAAAATTGGTATCAAATTGTGTGCATTTTTTCGTTTAGTCAATGTTTACAGGGATTTTTCATTTGGTCAGATAGTAAAAATTACAGCTTTCACCATGTGCGTGTTATGTCGTCTGACAATTTACAGCGTCCGAAATCGAGTGTGCACAAGAAGACTGCATTTCTAATTATTCCTTTCTGTAGAATCCACATAATATCGGTGTCAAATTGTCGAGAATTTCGTCCGTTATTCATAATTACAAAACTTTTGTCTCCATCTTGAATAGAGTCGGGGCTAAATTCAACGGTATGTGCTCTTGTGTTCCTTCATTTGGGAAAATTTTCATTTCGCTTTAAACTGGCATATCAGTCATACTTCACTTGTTTATAACTTTTTTCCAGTAAAAGAAATCTATTCAAAATTCGTATCAAATTGTGTGCATTTTTTCGTTTAGTCAATGTTTACAGGGATTTTTCATTTGGTCAGATAGTAAAAATTACAGCTTTCACCATGTGCACGGTATGTTGTCTGACAATTTACAGCGTCCGAAATCCAGTGTGCACAAGAAGACTGCATTTCTAATTATTCCTTTCTATAGAATCCACATAATATCGGTCTCAAATTGTCGAAAATTTCGTGCGTTATCCATAATTACAAAACTTTTGTCTCCATCTTGAATAGAGTCGGGGCTAAATTCAACGGTATGTGGTCTTGTGTTCGTTCATTTGAGGAAATTTTCATGCGGCCCTAAACTGGGAGATCAGTCATACTTCACTTGTTTATAACTTTTTTCCAGTAAAAGAAATCTATTCAAAATTGGTATCAAATTGTGTGCATTTTTTCGTTTAGTCAATGTTTACAGGGATTTTTCATTTGGTCAGATAGTAAAAATTACAGCTTTCACCATGTGCGTGGTGTCGTCTGACAATTTACAGCGTCCGAAATCGAGTGTGCACAAGAAGACTGCATTTCTAATTATTCCTTTCTATAGAATCCACATAATATCGGTGTCTAATTGTCGAGAATTTCGTGCGTTATTCATAATTACAAAACTTTTGTCTCCATCTTGAATAGAGTCGGGGCTAAATTCAACAGTATGTGCTCTTGTGTTCGTTCATTTGAGAAAATTTTCATTTCGCTTTAAACTGGCATATCAGTCATACTTCACTTGTTTATAACTTTTTTCCAGTAAAAGAAATCTATTCAAAATTGGTATCAAATTGTGTGCATTTTTTCGTTTAGTCAATGTTTACAGGGATTTTTCATTTGGTCAGATAGTAAAAATTACAGCTTTCACCATGTGCGTGGTATGTCGTCTGACAATTTACAGCGTCCGAAATCGAGTGTGCACAAGAAGACTGCATTTCTAATTATTCCTTTCTGTAGAATCCACATAATATCGGTGTCAAATTGTCGAGAATTTCGTCCGTTATTCATAATTACAAAACTTTTGTCTCCATCTTGAATAGAGTCGGGGCTAAATTCAACGGTATGTGCTCTTGTGTTCCTTCATTTGGGAAAATTTTCATTTCGCTTTAAACTGGCATATCAGTCATACTTCACTTGTTTATAACTTTTTTCCAGTAAAAGAAATCTATTCAAAATTCGTATCAAATTGTGTGCATTTTTTCGTTTAGTCAATGTTTACAGGGATTTTTCATTTGGTCAGATAGTAAAAATTACAGCTTTCACCATGTGCACGGTATGTTGTCTGACAATTTACAGCGTCCGAAATCCAGTGTGCACAAGAAGACTGCATTTCTAATTATTCCTTTCTATAGAATCCACATAATATCGGTCTCAAATTGTCGAAAATTTCGTGCGTTATCCATAATTACAAAACTTTTGTCTCCATCTTGAATAGAGTCGGGGCTAAATTCAACGGTATGTGGTCTTGTGTTCGTTCATTTGAGGAAATTTTCATGCGGCCCTAAACTGGGAGATCAGTCATACTTCACTTGTTTATAACTTTTTTCCAGTAAAAGAAATCTATTCAAAATTGGTATCAAATTGTGTGCATTTTTTCGTTTAGTCAATGTTTACAGGGATTTTTCATTTGGTCAGATAGTAAAAATTACAGCTTTCACCATGTGCGTGGTGTCGTCTGACAATTTACAGCGTCCGAAATCGAGTGTGCACAAGAAGACTGCATTTCTAATTATTCCTTTCTATAGAATCCACATAATATCGGTGTCTAATTGTCGAGAATTTCGTGCGTTATTCATAATTACAAAACTTTTGTCTCCATCTTGAATAGAGTCGGGGCTAAATTCAACAGTATGTGCTCTTGTGTTCGTTCATTTGAGAAAATTTTCATTTCGCTTTAAACTGGCATATCAGTCATACTTCACTTGTTTATAACTTTTTTCCAGTAAAAGAAATCTATTCAAAATTGGTATCAAATTGTGTGCATTTTTTCGTTTAGTCAATGTTTACAGGGATTTTTCATTTGGTCAGATAGTAAAAATTACAGCTTTCACCATGTGCGTGGTATGTCGTCTGACAATTTACAGCGTCCGAAATCGAGTGTGCACAAGAAGACTGCATTTCTAATTATTCCTTTCTATAGAATCCACATAATATCGGTGTCACATTGTCCAGAATTTCGTGCGTTATTCATAATTACAAAACTTTTGTCTCCATCTTGAATAGAGTCGGGGCTAAATTCAACGGTATGTGCTCTTGTGTTCGTTCATTTGAGGAAATTTTCATTTCGCTTTAAACGGGGATAACAGTCATACTTCACTTGTTTATAACTTTTTTCCAGTAAAAGTAAACTTTTCAAAATTGTTATCAAATTGTGTGCATTTTTCGTTTAGTCAATGTTTACAGGGATTTTTCATTTGGTCAGATAGTAAAAATTACAGCTTTCACCATGTGCACGGTATGTTGTCTGACAATTTACAGCGTCCGAAATCCAGTGGGCACAAGAAGACTGCATTTCTAATTATTCCTTTCTATAGAATCCACATAATATCGGTCTCAAATTGTCGAGAATTTCGTGCGTTATTCATAATTACAAAACTTTTGTCTCCATCTTGAATAGAGTCGGGGCTAAATTCAACGGTATGTGCTCTTGTGTTCGTTCATTTGAGGAAATTTTCATTTCGCTTTAAACTGGCATATCAGTCATACTTCACTTGTTTATAACTTTTTTCCAGTAAAAGAAATCTATTCAAAATTGGTATCAAATTGTGTGCATTTTTTCGTTTAGTCAATGTTTACAGGGATTTTTCATTTGGTCAGATAGTAAAAATTACAGCTTTCACCATGTGCGTGGTATGTCGTCTGTCAATTTACAGCGTCCGAAATCGAGTGTGCACAAGAAGACTGCATTTCTAATTATTCCTTTCTATAGAATCCACATAATATCGGTGTCAAATTGTCGAGAATTTCGTGCGTTATTCATAATTACAAAATTTTGTCTCCATCTTGAATAGTGTCGGGGCTAAATTCAACGGTATGTGCTCTTGTGTTCGTTCATTTGAGGAAATTTTCATGCGGCCCTGAACTTGGAGATCAGTCATACTTCACTTGTTTATAACTTTTTTCCAGTAAAAGAAATCTATTCAAAATTGGTATCAAATTGTGTGCATTTTTTCGTTTAGTCAATGTTTACAGGGATTTTTCATTTGGTCAGATAGTAAAAATTACAGCTTTCACCATGTGCACGGTATGTCGTCTGTCAATTTACAGCGTCCGAAATCGAGTGTGCACAAGAAGACTGCATTTCTAATTATTCCTTTCTATAGAATCCACATAATATCGGTGTCAAATTGTCGAGAATTTCGTGCGTTATTCATAATTACAAAACTTTTGTCTCCATCTTGAATAGTGTCGGGGCTAAATTCAACGGTATGTGCTCTTGTGTTCGTTCATTTGAGGAAATTTTCATGCGGCCCTGAACTTGGAGATCAGTCATACTTCACTTGTTTATAACTTTTTTCCAGTAAAAGAAATCTATTCAAAATTGGTATCAAATTGTGTGCATTTTTTCGTTTAGTCAATGTTTACAGGGATTTTTCATTTGGTCAGATAGTAAAAATTACAGCTTTCACCATGTGCACGGTATGTTGTCTGACAATTTACAGCGTCCGAAATCCAGTGTGCACAAGAAGACTGCATTTCTAATTATTCCTTTCTATAGAATCCACATAATATCGGTCTCAAATTGTCGAAAATTTCGTGCGTTATCCATAATTACAAAACTTTTGTATCCATCTTGAATAGAGTCGGGGCTAAATTCAACGGTATGTGCTCTTGTGTTCGTTCATTTGAGGAAATTTTCATGCGGCCCTGAACTTGCAGATCAGTCATACTTCACTTGTTTATAACTTTTTTCCAGTAAAAGAAATCTATTCAAAATTGGTATCAAATTGTGTGCATTTTTTCGTTTAGTCAATGTTTACAGGGATTTTTCATTTGGTCAGATAGTAAAGATTACAGCTTTCACCATGTGCGCGGTATGTTGTCTGACAATTTACAGCGTCCGAAATCCAGTGTGCACAAGAAGACTGCATTTCTAATTATTCCTTTCTATAGAATCCACATAATATCGGTCTCAAATTTTCGAAAATTTCGTGCGTTATCCATAATTACAAAACTTTTGTCTCCATCTTGAATAGAGTCGGGGCTAAATTCAACGGTATGTGCTCTTGTGTTCGTTCATTTGAGGAAATTTTCATTTGGCTTTAAACTGGGATATCAGTCATACTTCACTTGTTTATAACTTTTTTCCAGTAAAAGAAGTCTATTCAAAATTGGTATCAAATTGTGTGCATTTTTTCGTTTAGTCAATGTTTACAGGGATTTTTCATTTGGTCAGATAGTAAAAATTACAGCTTTCACCATGTGCGTGGTATGTCGTCTGTCAATTTACAGCGTCCGAAATCGAGTGTGCACAAGAAGACTGCATTTCTAATTATTCCTTTCTATAGAATCCACATAATATCGGTGTCAAATTGTCGAGAATTTCGTCCGTTATTCATAATTACAAAACTTTTGTCTCCATCTTGAATAGTGTCGGGGCTAAATTCAACGGTATGTGCTCTTGTGTTCGTTCATTTGAGGAAATTTTCATGCGGCCCTGAACTTGGAGATCAGTCATACTTCACTTGTTTATAACTTTTTTCCAGTAAAAGAAATCTATTCAAAATTGGTATCAAATTGTGTGCATTTTTTCGTTTAGTCAATGTTTACAGGGATTTTTCATTTGGTCAGATAGTAAAAATTACCGCTTTCACCATGTGCACGGTATGTTGTCTGACAATTTACAGCGTCCGAAATCCAGTGTGCACAAGAAGACTGCATTTCTAATTATTCCTTTCTATAGAATCCACATAATATCGGTCTCAAATTGTCGAAAATTTAATGCGTTATCCATAATTACAAAACTTTTGTCTCCATCTTGAATAGAGTCGGGGCTAAATTCAACGGTATGTGCTCTTGTGTTCGTTCATTTGAGAAAATTTTCATTTCGCTTTAAACTGGGATATCAGTCATACTTCACTTGTTTATAACTTTTTTCTAGTAAAAGTAAACTTTTCAAAATTGTTATCAAATTTTGTGCATTTTTCGTTTAGTGAATGTTTACAGGGATTTTTCATTTGGTCAGATAGTAAAAATTACAGCTTTCACCATGTGCACGGTATGTTGTCTGACAATTTACAGCGTCCGAAATCCAGTGTGCACAAGAAGACTGCATTTCTAATTATTCCTTTCTATAGAATCCACATAATATCGGTGTCAAATTGTCGAGAATTTCGTGCGTTATTCATAATTACAAAACTTTTGTCTCCATCTTGAATAGTGTCGGGGCTAAATTCAACGGTATGTGCTCTTGTGTTCGTTCATTTGAGGAAATTTTCATGCGGCCCTGAACTTGGAGATCAGTCATACTTCACTTGTTTATAACTTTTTTCCAGTAAAAGAAATCTATTCAAAATTGGTATCAAATTGTGTGCATTTTTTCGTTTAGTCAATGTTTACAGGGATTTTTCATTTGGTCAGATAGTAAAAATTACAGCTTTCACCATGTGCGCGGTATGTTGTCTGACAATTTACAGCGTCCGAAATCCAGTGTGCACAAGAAGACTGCATTTCTAATTATTCCTTTCTATAGAATCCACATAATATCGGTCTCAAATTGTCGAAAATTTCGTGCGTTATCCATAATTACAAAACTTTTGTATCCATCTTGAATAGAGTCGGGGCTAAATTCAACGGTATGTGCTCTTGTGTTCGTTCATTTGAGGAAATTTTCATGCGGCCCTGAACTTGCAGATCAGTCATACTTCACTTGTTTATAACTTTTTTCCAGTAAAAGTAATCTATTCAAAATTGGTATCAAATTGTGTGCATTTTTTCGTTTAGTCAATGTTTACAGGGATTTTTCATTTGGTCAGATAGTAAAGATTACAGCTTTCACCATGTGCGCGGTATGTTGTCTGACAATTTACAGCGTCCGAAATCCAGTGTGCACAAGAAGACTGCATTTCTAATTATTCCTTTCTATAGAATCCACATAATATCGGTCTCAAATTGTCGAAAATTTCGTGCGTTATCCATAATTACAAAACTTTTGTCTCCATCTTGAATAGAGTCGGGGCTAAATTCAACGGTATGTGCTCTTGTGTTCGTTCATTTGAGGAAATTTTCATTTGGCTTTAAACTGGGATATCAGTCATACTTCACTTGTTTATAACTTTTTTCCAGTAAAAGAAATCTATTCAAAATTGGTATCAAATTGTGTGCATTTTTTCGTTTAGTCAATGTTTACAGGGATTTTTCATTTGGTCAGATAGTAAAAATTACAGCTTTCACCATGTGCGTGGTATGTCGTCTGTCAATTTACAGCGTCCGAAATCGAGTGTGCACAAGAAGACTGCATTTCTAATTATTCCTTTCTATAGAATCCACATAATATCGGTGTCAAATTGTCGAGAATTTCGTCCGTTATTCATAATTACAAAACTTTTGTCTCCATCTTGAATAGTGTCGGGGCTAAATTCAACGGTATGTGCTCTTGTGTTCGTTCATTTGAGGAAATTTTCATGCGGCCCTGAACTTGGAGATCAGTCATACTTCACTTGTTTATAACTTTTTTCCAGTAAAAGAAATCTATTCAAAATTGGTATCAAATTGTGTGCATTTTTTCGTTTAGTCAATGTTTACAGGGATTTTTCATTTGGTCAGATAGTAAAAATTACCGCTTTCACCATGTGCACGGTATGTTGTCTGACAATTTACAGCGTCCGAAATCCAGTGTGCACAAGAAGACTGCATTTCTAATTATTCCTTTCTATAGAATCCACATAATATCGGTCTCAAATTGTCGAAAATTTAATGCGTTATCCATAATTACAAAACTTTTGTCTCCATCTTGAATAGAGTCGGGGCTAAATTCAACGGTATGTGCTCTTGTGTTCGTTCATTTGAGAAAATTTTCATTTCGCTTTAAACTGGGATATCAGTCATACTTCACTTGTTTATAACTTTTTTCCAGTAAAAGTAAACTTTTCAAAATTGTTATCAAATTGTGTGCATTTTTCGTTTAGTGAATGTTTACAGGGATTTTTCATTTGGTCAGATAGTAAAAATTACAGCTTTCACCATGTGCACGGTATGTTGTCTGACAATTTACAGCGTCCGAAATCCAGTGTGCACAAGAAGACTGCATTTCTAATTATTCCTTTCTATAGAATCCACATAATATCGGTGTCAAATTGTCGAGAATTTCGTCCGTTATTCATAATTACAAAACTTTTGTCTCCATCTTGAATAGAGTCGGGGCTAAATTCAACGGTATGTGCTCTTGTGTTCGTTCATTTGAGGAAATTTTCATGCGGCCCTGAACTTGCAGATCAGTCATACTTCACTTGTTTATAACTTTTTTCCAGTAAAAGAAATCTATTCAAAATTGGTATCAAATTGTGTGCATTTTTTCGTTTAGTCAATGTTTACAGGGATTTTTCATTTGGTCAGATAGTAAAGATTACAGCTTTCACCATGTGCGCGGTATGTTGTCTGACAATTTACAGCGTCCGAAATCGAGTGTGCACAAGAAGACTGCATTTCTAATTATTCCTTTCTATAGAATCCACATAATATCGGTCTCAAATTGTCGAAAATTTCGTGCGTTATCCATAATTACAAAACTTTTGTCTCCATCTTGAATAGAGTCGGGGCTAAATTCAACGGTATGTGCTCTTGTGTTCGTTCATTTGAGGAAATTTTCATTTGGCTTTAAACTGGGATATCAGTCATACTTCACTTGTTTATAACTTTTTTCCAGTAAAAGAAATCTATTCAAAATTGGTATCAAATTGTGTGCATTTTTTCGTTTAGTCAATGTTTACAGGGATTTTTCATTTGGTCAGATAGTAAAAATTACAGCTTTCACCATGTGCGTGGTATGTCGTCTGTCAATTTACAGCGTCCGAAATCGAGTGTGCACAAGAAGACTGCATTTCTAATTATTCCTTTCTATAGAATCCACATAATATCGGTGTCAAATTGTCGAGAATTTCGTCCGTTATTCATAATTACAAAACTTTTGTCTCCATCTTGAATAGTGTCGGGGCTAAATTCAACGGTATGTGCTCTTGTGTTCGTTCATTTGAGGAAATTTTCATGCGGCCCTGAACTTGGAGATCAGTCATACTTCACTTGTTTATAACTTTTTTCTAGTAAAAGAAATCTATTCAAAATTGGTATCAAATTGTGTGCATTTTTTCGTTTAGTCAATGTTTACAGGGATTTTTCATTTGGTCAGATAGTAAAAATTACCGCTTTCACCATGTGCACGGTATGTTGTCTGACAATTTACAGCGTCCGAAATCCAGTGTGCACAAGAAGACTGCATTTCTAATTATTCCTTTCTATAGAATCCACATAATATCGGTCTCAAATTGTCGAAAATTTAATGCGTTATCCATAATTACAAAACTTTTGTCTCCATCTTGAATAGAGTCGGGGCTAAATTCAACGGTATGTGCTCTTGTGTTCGTTCATTTGAGAAAATTTTCATTTCGCTTTAAACTGGGATATCAGTCATACTTCACTTGTTTATAACTTTTTTCCAGTAAAAGTAAACTTTTCAAAATTGTTATCAAATTGTGTGCATTTTTCGTTTAGTGAATGTTTACAGGGATTTTTCATTTGGTCAGATAGTAAAAATTACAGCTTTCACCATGTGCACGGTATGTTGTCTGACAATTTACAGCGTCCGAAATCCAGTGTGCACAAGAAGACTGCATTTCTAATTATTCCTTTCTATAGAATCCACATAATATCGGTGTCAAATTGTCGAGAATTTCGTGCGTTATTCATAATTACAAAACTTTTGTCTCCATCTTGAATAGTGTCGGGGCTAAATTCAACGGTATGTGCTCTTGTGTTCGTTCATTTGAGGAAATTTTCATGCGGCCCTGAACTTGCAGATCAGTCATACTTCACTTGTTTATAACTTTTTTCCAGTAAAAGAAATCTATTCAAAATTGGTATCAAATTGTGTGCATTTTTTCGTTAATCAATGTTTACAGGGATTTTTCATTTGGTCAGATAGTAAAAATTACAGCTTTCACCATGTGCACGGTATGTTGTCTGACAATTTACAGCGTCCGAAATCCAGTGTGCACAAGAAGACTGCATTTCTAATTATTCCTTTCTATAGAATCCACATAATATCGGTCTCAAATTGTCGAAAATTTCGTGCGTTATCCATAATTACAAAACTTTTGTCTCCATCTTGAATAGAGTCGGGGCTAAATTCAACGGTATGTGCTCTTGTGTTCGTTCATTTGAGGAAATTTTCATTTGGCTTTAAACTGGGATATCAGTCATACTTCACTTGTTTATAACTTTTTTCCAGTAAAAGAAATCTATTCAAAATTGGTATCAAATTGTGTGCATTTTTTCGTTTAGTCAATGTTTACAGGGATTTTTCATTTGGTCAGATAGTAAAAATTACAGCTTTCACCATGTGCGTGGTATGTCGTCTGTCAATTTACAGCGTCCGAAATCGAGTGTGCACAAGAAGACTGCATTTCTAATTATTCCTTTCTATAGAATCCACATAATATCGGTGTCAAATTGTCGAGAATTTCGTCCGTTATTCATAATTACAAAACTTTTGTCTCCATCTTGAATAGTGTCGGGGCTAAATTCAACGGTATGTGCTCTTGTGTTCGTTCATTTGAGGAAATTTTCATGCGGCCCTGAACTTGGAGATCAGTCATACTTCACTTGTTTATAACTTTTTTCCAGTAAAAGAAATCTATTCAAAATTGGTATCAAATTGTGTGCATTTTTACGTTTAGTCAATGTTTACAGGGATTTTTCATTTGGTCAGATAGTAAAAATTACAGCTTTCACCATGTGCACGGTATGTTGTCTGACAATTTACAGCGTCCGAAATCCAGTGTGCACAAGAAGACTGCATTTCTAATTATTCCTTTCTATAGAATCCACATAATATCGGTCTCAAATTGTCGAAAATTTAATGCGTTATCCATAATTACAAAACTTTTGTCTCCATCTTGAATAGAGTCGGGGCTAAATTCAACGGTATGTGCTCTTGTGTTCGTTCATTTGAGGAAATTTTCATTTCGCTTTAAACTGGGATATCAGTCATACTTCACTTGTTTATAACTTTTTTCCAGTAAAAGAAATCTATTCAAAATTGGTATCAAATTGTGTGCATTTTTTCGTTTAGTCAATGTTTACAGGGATTTTTCATTTGGTCAGATAGTAAAAATTACAGCTTTCACCATGTGCGTGGTATGTCGTCTGTCAATTTACAGCGTCCGAAATCGAGTGTGCACAAGAAGACTGCATTTCTAATTATTCCTTTCTATAGAATCCACATAATATCGGTGTCAAATTGTCGAGAATTTCGTCCGTTATTCATAATTACAAAACTTTTGTCTCCATCTTGAATAGTGTCGGGGCTAAATTCAACGGTATGTGCTCTTGTGTTCGTTCATTTGAGGAAATTTTCATGCGGCCCTGAACTTGGAGATCAGTCATACTTCACTTGTTTATAACTTTTTTCCAGTAAAAGAAATCTATTCAAAATTGGTATCAAATTGTGTGCATTTTTTCGTTTAGTCAATGTTTACAGGGATTTTTCATTTGGTCAGATAGTAAAAATTACCGCTTTCACCATGTGCACGGTATGTTGTCTGACAATTTACAGCGTCCGAAATCCAGTGTGCACAAGAAGACTGCATTTCTAATTATTCCTTTCTATAGAATCCACATAATATCGGTCTCAAATTGTCGAAAATTTAATGCGTTATCCATAATTACAAAACTTTTGTCTCCATCTTGAATAGAGTCGGGGCTAAATTCAACGGTATGTGCTCTTGTGTTCGTTCATTTGAGAAAATTTTCATTTCGCTTTAAACTGGGATATCAGTCATACTTCACTTGTTTATAACTTTTTTCCAGTAAAAGTAAACTTTTCAAAATTGTTATCAAATTGTGTGCATTTTTCGTTTAGTGAATGTTTACAGGGATTTTTCATTTGGTCAGATAGTAAAAATTACAGCTTTCACCATGTGCACGGTATGTTGTCTGACAATTTACAGCGTCCGAAATCCAGTGTGCACAAGAAGACTGCATTTCTAATTATTCCTTTCTATAGAATCCACATAATATCGGTGTCAAATTGTCGAGAATTTCGTGCGTTATTCATAATTACAAAACTTTTGTCTCCATCTTGAATAGTGTCGGGGCTAAATTCAACGGTATGTGCTCTTGTGTTCGTTCATTTGAAAAAATTTTCATGCGGCCCTGAACTTGCAGATCAGTCATACTTCACTTGTTTATAACTTTTTTCCAGTAAAAGAAATCTATTCAAAATTGGTATCAAATTGTGTGCATTTTTTCGTTTAGTCAATGTTTACAGGGATTTTTCATTTGGTCAGATAGTAAAAATTACCGCTTTCACCATGTGCACGGTATGTTGTCTGACAATTTACAGCGTCCGAAATCCAGTGTGCACAAGAAGACTGCATTTCTAATTATTCCTTTCTATAGAATCCACATAATATCGGTCTCAAATTGTCGAAAATTTAATGCGTTATCCATAATTACAAAACTTTTGTCTCCATCTTGAATAGAGTCGGGGCTAAATTCAACGGTATGTGCTCTTGTGTTCGTTCATTTGAGAAAATTTTCATTTCGCTTTAAACTGGGATATCAGTCATACTTCACTTGTTTATAACTTTTTTCCAGTAAAAGTAAACTTTTCAAAATTGTTATCAAATTGTGTGCATTTTTCGTTTAGTGAATGTTTACAGGGATTTTTCATTTGGTCAGATAGTAAAAATTACAGCTTTCACCATGTGCACGGTATGTTGTCTGACAATTTACAGCGTCCGAAATCCAGTGTGCACAAGAAGACTGCATTTCTAATTATTCCTTTCTATAGAATCCACATAATATCGGTGTCAAATTGTCGAGAATTTCGTGCGTTATTCATAATTACAAAACTTTTGTCTCCATCTTGAATAGTGTCGGGGCTAAATTCAACGGTATGTGCTCTTGTGTTCGTTCATTTGAAAAAATTTTCATGCGGCCCTGAACTTGCAGATCAGTCATACTTCACTTGTTTATAACTTTTTTCCAGTAAAAGAAATCTATTCAAAATTGGTATCAAATTGTGTGCATTTTTTCGTTAATCAATGTTTACAGGGATTTTTCATTTGGTCAGATAGTAAAAATTACAGCTTTCACCATGTGCACGGTATGTTGTCTGACAATTTACAGCGTCCGAAATCCAGTGTGCACAAGAAGACTGCATTTCTAATTATTCCTTTCTATAGAATCCACATAATATCGGTCTCAAATTGTCGAAAATTTCGTGCGTTATCCATAATTACAAAACTTTTGTCTCCATCTTGAATAGAGTCGGGGCTAAATTCAACGGTATGTGCTCTTGTGTTCGTTCATTTGAGGAAATTTTCATTTGGCTTTAAACTGGGATATCAGTCATACTTCACTTGTTTATAACTTTTTTCCAGTAAAAGAAATCTATTCAAAATTGGTATCAAATTGTGTGCATTTTTTCGTTTAGTCAATGTTTACAGGGATTTTTCATTTGGTCAGATAGTAAAAATTACAGCTTTCACCATGTGCGTGGTATGTCGTCTGTCAATTTACAGCGTCCGAAATCGAGTGTGCACAAGAAGACTGCATTTCTAATTATTCCTTTCTATAGAATCCACATAATATCGGTGTCAAATTGTCGAGAATTTCGTCCGTTATTCATAATTACAAAACTTTTGTCTCCATCTTGAATAGTGTCGGGGCTAAATTCAACGGTATGTGCTCTTGTGTTCGTTCATTTGAGGAAATTTTCATGCGGCCCTGAACTTGGAGATCAGTCATACTTCACTTGTTTATAACTTTTTTCCAGTAAAAGAAATCTATTCAAAATTGGTATCAAATTGTGTGCATTTTTACGTTTAGTCAATGTTTACAGGGATTTTTCATTTGGTCAGATAGTAAAAATTACAGCTTTCACCATGTGCACGGTATGTTGTCTGACAATTTACAGCGTCCGAAATCCAGTGTGCACAAGAAGACTGCATTTCTAATTATTCCTTTCTATAGAATCCACATAATATCGGTCTCAAATTGTCGAAAATTTAATGCGTTATCCATAATTACAAAACTTTTGTCTCCATCTTGAATAGAGTCGGGGCTAAATTCAACGGTATGTGCTCTTGTGTTCGTTCATTTGAGGAAATTTTCATTTCGCTTTAAACTGGGATATCAGTCATACTTCACTTGTTTATAACTTTTTTCCAGTAAAAGAAATCTATTCAAAATTGGTATCAAATTGTGTGCATTTTTTCGTTTAGTCAATGTTTAAAGGGATTTTTCATTTGGTCCGATAGTAAAAATTACAGCTTTCACCATGTGCGTGGTATGTCGTCTGTCAATTTACAGCGTCCGAAATCGAGTGTGCACAAGAAGACTGCATTTCTAATTATTCCTTTCTATAGAATCCACATAATATCGGTGTCAAATTGTCGAGAATTTCGTCCGTTATTCATAATTACAAAACTTTTGTCTCCATCTTGAATAGAGTCGGGGCTAAATTCAACGGTATGTGCTCTTGTGTTCGTTCATTTGAGGAAATTTTCATGCGGCCCTGAACTTGGAGATCAGTCATACTTCACTTGTTTATAACTTTTTTCCAGTAAAAGAAATCTATTCAAAATTGGTATCAAATTGTGTGCATTTTTTCGTTTAGTCAATGTTTACAGGGATTTTTCATTTGGTCAGATAGTAAAGATTACAGCTTTCACCATGTGCGCGGTATGTTGTCTGACAATTTACAGCGTCCGAAATCGAGTGTGCACAAGAAGACTGCATTTCTAATTATTCCTTTCTATAGAATCCACATAATATCGGTCTCAAATTGTCGAAAATTTCGTGCGTTATCCATAATTACAAAACTTTTGTCTCCATCTTGAATAGAGTCGGGGCTAAATTCAACGGTATGTGCTCTTGTGTTCGTTCATTTGAGGAAATTTTCATTTCGCTTTAAACTGGGATATCAGTCATACTTCACTTGTTTATAACTTTTTTCCAGTAAAAGAAATCTATTCAAAATTGGTATCAAATTGTGTGCATTTTTTCGTTTAGTCAATGTTTACAGGGATTTTTCATTTGGTCAGATAGTAAAAATTACAGCTTTCACCATGTGCGTGGTATGTCGTCTGTCAATTTACAGCGTCCGAAATCGAGTGTGCACAAGAAGACTGCATTTCTAATTATTCCTTTCTATAGAATCCACATAATATCGGTGTCAAATTGTCGAGAATTTCGTCCGTTATTCATAATTACAAAACTTTTGTCTCCATCTTGAATAGTGTCGGGGCTAAATTCAACGGTATGTGCTCTTGTGTTCGTTCATTTGAGGAAATTTTCATGCGGCCCTGAACTTGGAGATCAGTCATACTTCACTTGTTTATAACTTTTTTCCAGTAAAAGAAATCTATTCAAAATTGGTATCAAATTGTGTGCATTTTTTCGTTTAGTCAATGTTTACAGGGATTTTTCATTTGGTCAGATAGTAAAAATTACAGCTTTCACCATGTGCACGGTATGTTGTCTGACAATTTACAGCGTCCGAAATCCAGTGTGCACAAGAAGACTGCATTTCTAATTATTCCTTTCTATAGAATCCACATAATATCGGTCTCAAATTGTCGAAAATTTCGTGCGTTATCCATAATTACAAAACTTTTGTCTCCATCTTGAATAGAGTCGGGGCTAAATTCAACGGTATGTGCTCTTGTGTTCGTTCATTTGAGGAAATTTTCATTTCGCTTTAAACTGGGATATCAGTCATACTTCACTTGTTTATAACTTTTTTCCAGTAAAAGTAGACTTTTCAAAATTGTTATCAAATTGTGTGCATTTTTCGTTTAGTCAATGTTTACAGGGATTTTTCATTTGGTCAGATAGTAAAAATTACAGCTTTCACCATGTGCACGGTATGTTGTCTGACAATTTACAGCGTCCGAAATCGAGTGTGCACAAGAAGACTGCATTTCTAATTATTCCTTTCTATAGAATCCAAATAATATCGGTCTCAAATTGTCGAAAATTTCGTGCGTTATCCATAATTACAAAACTTTTGTCTCCATCTTGAATAGAGTCGGGGCTAAATTCAACGGTATGTGCTCTTGTGTTCGTTCATTTGAGGAAATTTTCATTTCGCTTTAAACTGGGATATCAGTCATACTTCACTTGTTTATAACTTTTTTCCAGTAAAAGTAGACTTTTCAAAATTGTTATCAAATTGTGTGCATTTTTCGTTTAGTCAATGTTTACAGGGATTTTTCATTTGGTCAGATAGTAAAAATTACAGCTTTCACCATGTGCACGGTATGTTGTCTGACAATTTACAGCGTCCGAAATCGAGTGTGCACAAGAAGACTGCATTTCTAATTATTCCTTTCTATAGAATCCACATAATATCGGTGTCAAATTGTCGAGAATTTCGTCCGTTATTCATAATTACAAAACTTTTGTCTCCATCTTGAATAGTGTAGGGGCTAAATTCAACGGTATGTGCTCTTGTGTTCGTTCATTTGAGGAAATTTTCATGCGGCCCTGAACTTGGAGATCAGTCATACTTCACTTGTTTATAACTTTTTTCCAGTAAAAGAAATCTATTCAAAATTGGTATCAAATTGTGTGCATTTTTTCGTTTAGTCAATGTTTACAGGGATTTTTCATTTGGTCAGATAGTAAAGATTACAGCTTTCACCATGTGCGCGGTATGTTGTCTGACAATTTACAGCGTCCGAAATCGAGTGTGCACAAGAAGACTGCATTTCTAATTATTCCTTTCTATAGAATCCACATAATATCGGTCTGAAATTGTCGAAAATTTCGTGCGTTATCCATAATTACAAAACTTTTGTCTCCATCTTGAATAGAGTCGGGGCTAAATTCAACGGTATGTGCTCTTGTGTTCGTTCATTTGAGGAAATTTTCATTTCGCTTTAAACTGGGATATCAGTCATACTTCACTTGTTTATAACTTTTTTCCAGTAAAAGTAGACTTTTCAAAATTGTTATCAAATTGTGTGCATTTTTCGTTTAGTCAATGTTTACAGGGATTTTTCATTTGGTCAGATAGTAAAAATTACAGCTTTCACCATGTGCACGGTATGTTGTCTGACAATTTACAGCGTCCGAAATCGAGTGTGCACAAGAAGACTGCATTTCTAATTATTCCTTTCTATAGAATCCACATAATATCGGTCTGAAATTGTCGAAAATTTCGTGCGTTATCCATAATTACAAAACTTTTGTCTCCATCTTGAATAGAGTCGGGGCTAAATTCAACGGTATGTGCTCTTGTGTTCGTTCATTTGAGGAAATTTTCATGCGGCCCTGAACTTGGAGATCAGTCATACTTCACTTGTTTATAACTTTTTTCCAGTAAAAGAAATCTATTCAAAATTGGTATCAAATTGTGTGCATTTTTTCGTTTAGTCAATGTTTACAGGGATTTTTCATTTGGTCAGATAGTAAAGATTACAGCTTTCACCATGTGCGCGGTATGTTGTCTGACAATTTACAGCGTCCGAAATCGAGTGTGCACAAGAAGACTGCATTTCTAATTATTCCTTTCTATAGAATCCACATAATATCGGTCTCAAATTGTCGAAAATTTCGTGCGTTATCCATAATTACAAAACTTTTGTCTCCATCTTGAATAGAGTCGGGGCTAAATTCAACGGTATGTGCTCTTGTGTTCGTTCATTTGAGGAAATTTTCATTTCGATTTAAACTGGGATATCAGTCATACTTCACTTGTTTATAACTTTTTTCCAGTAAAAGAAATCTATTCAAAATTGGTATCAAATTGTGTGCATTTATTCGTTTAGTCAATGTTTACAGGGATTTTTCATTTGGTCAGATAGTAAAAATTACAGCTTTCACCATGTGCGTGGTATGTCGTCTGTCAATTTACAGCGTCCGAAATCGAGTGTGCACAAGAAGACTGCATTTCTAATTATTCCTTTCTATAGAATCCACATAATATCGGTGTCAAATTGTCGAGAATTTCGTGCGTTATTCATAATTACAAAACTTTTGTCTCCATCTTGAATAGTGTCGGGGCTAATTTCAACGGTATGTGCTCTTGTGTTCGTTCATTTGAGGAAATTTTCATGCGGCCCTGAACTTGGAGATCAGTCATACTTCACTTGTTTATAACTTTTTTCCAGTAAAAGAAATCTATTCAAAATTGGTATCAAATTGTGTGCATTTTTTCGTTTAGTCAATGTTTACAGGGATTTTTCATTTGGTCAGATAGTAAAGATTACAGCTTTCACCATGTGCGCGGTATGTTGTCTGACAATTTACAGCGTCCGAAATCGAGTGTGCACAAGAAGACTGCATTTCTAATTATTCCTTTCTATAGAATCCACATAATATCGGTCTCAAATTGTCGAAAATTTCGTGCGTTATCCATAATTACAAAACTTTTGTCTCCATGTTGAATAGAGTCGGGGCTAAATTCAACGGTATGTGCTCTTGTGTTCGTTCATTTGAGGAAATTTTCATTTCGCTTTAAACTGGGATATCAGTCATACTTCACTTGTTTATAACTTTTTTCTAGTAAAAGAAATCTATTCAAAATTGGTATCAAATTGTGTGCATTTTTTCGTTTAGTCAATGTTTACAGGGATTTTTCATTTGGTCAGATAGTAAAAATTACAGCTTTCACCATGTGCGTGGTATGTCGTCTGTCAATTTACAGCGTCCGAAATCGAGTGTGCACAAGAAGACTGCATTTCTAATTATTCCTTTCTATAGAATCCACATAATATCGGTGTCAAATTGTCGAGAATTTCGTCCGTTATTCATAATTACAAAACTTTTGTCTCCATCTTGAATAGTGTCGGGGCTAAATTCAACGGTATGTGCTCTTGTGTTCGTTCATTTGAGGAAATTTTCATTTCGCTTTAAACTGGGATATCAGTCATACTTCACTTGTTTATAACTTTTTTCCAGTAAAAGTAGACTTTTCAAAATTGTTATCAAATTGTGTGCATTTTTCGTTTAGTCAATGTTTACAGGGATTTTTCATTTGGTCAGATAGTAAAAATTACAGCTTTCACCATGTGCACGGTATGTTGTCTGACAATTTACAGCGTCCGAAATCGAGTGTGCACAAGAAGACTGCATTTCTAATTATTCCTTTCTATAGAATCCACATAATATCGGTCTGAAATTGTCGAAAATTTCGTGCGTTATCCATAATTACAAAACTTTTGTCTCCATCTTGAATAGAGTCGGGGCTAAATTCAACGGTATGTGCTCTTGTGTTCGTTCATTTGAGGAAATTTTCATGCGGCCCTGAACTTGGAGATCAGTCATACTTCACTTGTTTATAACTTTTTTCCAGTAAAAGAAATCTATTCAAAATTGGTATCAAATTGTGTGCATTTTTTCGTTTAGTCAATGTTTACAGGGATTTTTCATTTGGTCAGATAGTAAAGATTACAGCTTTCACCATGTGCGCGGTATGTTGTCTGACAATTTACAGCGTCCGAAATCGAGTGTGCACAAGAAGACTGCATTTCTAATTATTCCTTTCTATAGAATCCACATAATATCGGTCTCAAATTGTCGAAAATTTCGTGCGTTATCCATAATTACAAAACTTTTGTCTCCATCTTGAATAGAGTCGGGGCTAAATTCAACGGTATGTGCTCTTGTGTTCGTTCATTTGAGGAAATTTTCATTTCGATTTAAACTGGGATATCAGTCATACTTCACTTGTTTATAACTTTTTTCCAGTAAAAGAAATCTATTCAAAATTGGTATCAAATTGTGTGCATTTTTTCGTTTAGTCAATGTTTACAGGGATTTTTCATTTGGTCAGATAGTAAAAATTACAGCTTTCACCATGTGCGTGGTATGTCGTCTGTCAATTTACAGCGTCCGAAATCGAGTGTGCACAAGAAGACTGCATTTCTAATTATTCCTTTCTATAGAATCCACATAATATCGGTGTCAAATTGTCGAGAATTTCGTGCGTTATTCATAATTACAAAACTTTTGTCTCCATCTTGAATAGTGTCGGGGCTAATTTCAACGGTATGTGCTCTTGTGTTCGTTCATTTGAGGAAATTTTCATGCGGCCCTGAACTTGGAGATCAGTCATACTTCACTTGTTTATAACTTTTTTCCAGTAAAAGAAATCTATTCAAAATTGGTATCAAATTGTGTGCATTTTTTCGTTTAGTCAATGTTTACAGGGATTTTTCATTTGGTCAGATAGTAAAGATTACAGCTTTCACCATGTGCGCGGTATGTTGTCTGACAATTTACAGCGTCCGAAATCGAGTGTGCACAAGAAGACTGCATTTCTAATTATTCCTTTCTATAGAATCCACATAATATCGGTCTCAAATTGTCGAAAATTTCGTGCGTTATCCATAATTACAAAACTTTTGTCTCCATCTTGAATAGAGTCGGGGCTAAATTCAACGGTATGTGCTCTTGTGTTCGTTCATTTGAGGAAATTTTCATTTCGCTTTAAACTGGGATATCAGTCATACTTCACTTGTTTATAACTTTTTTCCAGTAAAAGAAATCTATTCAAAATTGGTATCAAATTGTGTGCATTTTTTCGTTTAGTCAATGTTTACAGGGATTTTTCATTTGGTCAGATAGTAAAAATTACAGCTTTCACCATGTGCGTGGTATGTCGTCTGTCAATTTACAGCGTCCGAAATCGAGTGTGCACAAGAAGACTGCATTTCTAATTATTCCTTTCTATAGAATCCACATAATATCGGTGTCAAATTGTCGAGAATTTCGTCCGTTATTCATAATTACAAAACTTTTGTCTCCATCTTGAATAGTGTCGGGGCTAAATTCAACGGTATGTGCTCTTGTGTTCGTTCATTTGAGGAAATTTTCATGCGGCCCTGAACTTGGAGATCAGTCATACTTCACTTGTTTATAACTTTTTTCCAGTAAAAGAAATCTATTCAAAATTGGTATCAAATTGTGTGCATTTTTTCGTTTAGTCAATGTTTACAGGGATTTTTCATTTGGTCAGATAGTAAAAATTACAGCTTTCACCATGTGCACGGTATGTTGTCTGACAATTTACAGCGTCCGAAATCGAGTGTGCACAAGAAGACTGCATTTCTAATTATTCCTTTCTATAGAATCCACATAATATCGGTCTGAAATTGTCGAAAATTTCGTGCGTTATCCATAATTACAAAACTTTTGTCTCCATCTTGAATAGAGTCGGGGCTAAATTCAACGGTATGTGCTCTTGTGTTCGTTCATTTGAGGAAATTTTCATGCGGCCCTGAACTTGGAGATCAGTCATACTTCACTTGTTTATAACTTTTTTCCAGTAAAAGAAATCTATTCAAAATTGGTATCAAATTGTGTGCATTTTTTCGTTTAGTCAATGTTTACAGGGATTTTTCATTTGGTCAGATAGTAAAGATTACAGCTTTCACCATGTGCGCGGTATGTTGTCTGACAATTTACAGCGTCCGAAATCGAGTGTGCACAAGAAGACTGCATTTCTAATTATTCCTTTCTATAGAATCCACATAATATCGGTCTCAAATTGTCGAAAATTTCGTGCGTTATCCATAATTACAAAACTTTTGTCTCCATCTTGAATAGAGTCGGGGCTAAATTCAACGGTATGTGCTCTTGTGTTCGTTCATTTGAGGAAATTTTCATTTCGATTTAAACTGGGATATCAGTCATACTTCACTTGTTTATAACTTTTTTCCAGTAAAAGAAATCTATTCAAAATTGGTATCAAATTGTGTGCATTTTTTCGTTTAGTCAATGTTTACAGGGATTTTTCATTTGGTCAGATAGTAAAAATTACAGCTTTCACCATGTGCGTGGTATGTCGTCTGTCAATTTACAGCGTCCGAAATCGAGTGTGCACAAGAAGACTGCATTTCTAATTATTCCTTTCTATAGAATCCACATAATATCGGTGTCAAATTGTCGACAATTTCGTGCGTTATTCATAATTACAAAACTTTTGTCTCCATCTTGAATAGTGTCGGGGCTAATTTCAACGGTATGTGCTCTTGTGTTCGTTCATTTGAGGAAATTTTCATGCGGCCCTGAACTTGGAGATCAGTCATACTTCACTTGTTTATAACTTTTTTCCAGTAAAAGAAATCTATTCAAAATTGGTATCAAATTGTGTGCATTTTTTCGTTTAGTCAATGTTTACAGGGATTTTTCATTTGGTCAGATAGTAAAGATTACAGCTTTCACCATGTGCGCGGTATGTTGTCTGACAATTTACAGCGTCCGAAATCGAGTGTGCACAAGAAGACTGCATTTCTAATTATTCCTTTCTATAGAATCCACATAATATCGGTCTCAAATTGTCGAAAATTTCGTGCGTTATCCATAATTACAAAACTTTTGTCTCCATCTTGAATAGAGTCGGGGCTAAATTCAACGGTATGTGCTCTTGTGTTCGTTCATTTGAGGAAATTTTCATTTCGCTTTAAACTGGGATATCAGTCATACTTCACTTGTTTATAACTTTTTTCCAGTAAAAGAAATCTATTCAAAATTGGTATCAAATTGTGTGCATTTTTTCGTTTAGTCAATGTTTACAGGGATTTTTCATTTGGTCAGATAGTAAAAATTACAGCTTTCACCATGTGCGTGGTATGTCGTCTGTCAATTTACAGCGTCCGAAATCGAGTGTGCACAAGAAGACTGCATTTCTAATTATTCCTTTCTATAGAATCCACATAATATCGGTGTCAAATTGTCGAGAATTTCGTCCGTTATTCATAATTACAAAACTTTTGTCTCCATCTTGAATAGTGTCGGGGCTAAATTCAACGGTATGTGCTCTTGTGTTCGTTCATTTGAGGAAATTTTCATGCGGCCCTGAACTTGGAGATCAGTCATACTTCACTTGTTTATAACTTTTTTCCAGTAAAAGAAATCTATTCAAAATTGGTATCAAATTGTGTGCATTTTTTCGTTTAGTCAATGTTTACAGGGATTTTTCATTTGGTCAGATAGTAAAGATTACAGCTTTCACCATGTGCGCGGTATGTTGTCTGACAATTTACAGCGTCCGAAATCGAGTGTGCACAAGAAGACTGCATTTCTAATTATTCCTTTCTATAGAATCCACATAATATCGGTCTCAAATTGTCGAAAATTTCGTGCGTTATCCATAATTACAAAACTTTTGTCTCCATCTTGAATAGAGTCGGGGCTAAATTCAACGGTATGTGCTCTTGTGTTCGTTCATTTGAGGAAATTTTCATTTCGCTTTAAACTGGGATATCAGTCATACTTCACTTGTTTATAACTTTTTTCCAGTAAAAGAAATCTATTCAAAATTGGTATCAAATTGTGTGCATTTTTTCGTTTAGTCAATGTTTACAGGGATTTTTCATTTGGTCAGATAGTAAAAATTACAGCTTTCACCATGTGCGTGGTATGTCGTCTGTCAATTTACAGCGTCCGAAATCGAGTGTGCACAAGAAGACTGCATTTCTAATTATTCCTTTCTATAGAATCCACATAATATCGGTGTCAAATTGTCGAGAATTTCGTCCGTTATTCATAATTACAAAACTTTTGTCTCCATCTTGAATAGTGTCGGGGCTAAATTCAACGGTATGTGCTCTTGTGTTCGTTCATTTGAGGAAATTTTCATTTCGCTTTAAACTGGGATATCAGTCATACTTCACTTGTTTATAACTTTTTTCCAGTAAAAGTAGACTTTTCAAAATTGTTATCAAATTGTGTGCATTTTTCGTTTAGTCAATGTTTACAGGGATTTTTCATTTGGTCAGATAGTAAAAATTACAGCTTTCACCATGTGCGCGGTATGTTGTCTGACAATTTACAGCGTCCGAAATCGAGTGTGCACAAGAAGACTGCATTTCTAATTATTCCTTTCTATAGAATCCACATAATATCGGTCTCAAATTGTCGAAAATTTCGTGCGTTATCCATAATTACAAAACTTTTGTCTCCATCTTGAATAGAGTCGGGGCTAAATTCAACGGTATGTGCTCTTGTGTTCGTTCATTTGAGGAAATTTTCATTTCGCTTTAAACTGGGATATCAGTCATACTTCACTTGTTTATAACTTTTTTCCAGTAAAAGAAATCTATTCAAAATTGGTATCAAATTGTGTGCATTTTTTCGTTTAGTCAATGTTTACAGGGATTTTTCATTTGGTCAGATAGTAAAAATTACAGCTTTCACCATGTGCGTGGTATGTCGTCTGTCAATTTACAGCGTCCGAAATCGAGTGTGCACAAGAAGACTGCATTTCTAATTATTCCTTTCTATAGAATCCACATAATATCGGTGTCAAATTGTCGAGAATTTCGTCCGTTATTCATAATTACAAAACTTTTGTCTCCATCTTGAATAGTGTCGGGGCTAAATTCAACGGTATGTGCTCTTGTGTTCGTTCATTTGAGGAAATTTTCATGCGGCCCTGAACTTGGAGATCAGTCATACTTCACTTGTTTATAACTTTTTTCCAGTAAAAGAAATCTATTCAAAATTGGTATCAAATTGTGTGCATTTTTTCGTTTAGTCAATGTTTACAGGGATTTTTCATTTGGTCAGATAGTAAAGATTACAGCTTTCACCATGTGCGCGGTATGTTGTCTGACAATTTACAGCGTCCGAAATCGAGTGTGCACAAGAAGACTGCATTTCTAATTATTCCTTTCTATAGAATCCACATAATATCGGTCTCAAATTGTCGAAAATTTCGTGCGTTATCCATAATTACAAAACTTTTGTCTCCATCTTGAATAGAGTCGGGGCTAAATTCAACGGTATGTGCTCTTGTGTTCGTTCATTTGAGGAAATTTTCATGCGGCCCTGAACTTGGAGATCAGTCATACTTCACTTGTTTATAACTTTTTTCCAGTAAAAGAAATCTATTCAAAATTGGTATCAAATTGTGTGCATTTTTTCGTTTAGTCAATGTTTACAGGGATTTTTCATTTGGTCAGATAGTAAAGATTACAGCTTTCACCATGTGCGCGGTATGTTGTCTGACAATTTACAGCGTCCGAAATCGAGTGTGCACAAGAAGACTGCATTTCTAATTATTCCTTTCTATAGAATCCACATAATATCGGTCTCAAATTGTCGAAAATTTCGTGCGTTATCCATAATTACAAAACTTTTGTCTCCATCTTGAATAGAGTCGGGGCTAAATTCAACGGTATGTGCTCTTGTGTTCGTTCATTTGAGGAAATTTTCATTTCGATTTAAACTGGGATATCAGTCATACTTCACTTGTTTATAACTTTTTTCCAGTAAAAGAAATCTATTCAAAATTGGTATCAAATTGTGTGCATTTTTTCGTTTAGTCAATGTTTACAGGGATTTTTCATTTGGTCAGATAGTAAAAATTACAGCTTTCACCATGTGCGTGGTATGTCGTCTGTCAATTTACAGCGTCCGAAATCGAGTGTGCACAAGAAGACTGCATTTCTAATTATTCCTTTCTATAGAATCCACATAATATCGGTGTCAAATTGTCGAGAATTTCGTGCGTTATTCATAATTACAAAACTTTTGTCTCCATCTTGAATAGTGTCGGGGCTAATTTCAACGGTATGTGCTCTTGTGTTCGTTCATTTGAGGAAATTTTCATGCGGCCCTGAACTTGGAGATCAGTCATACTTCACTTGTTTATAACTTTTTTCCAGTAAAAGAAATCTATTCAAAATTGGTATCAAATTGTGTGCATTTTTTCGTTTAGTCAATGTTTACAGGGATTTTTCATTTGGTCAGATAGTAAAAATTACAGCTTTCACCATGTGCACGGTATGTTGTCTGACAATTTACAGCGTCCGAAATCCAGTGTGCACAAGAAGACTGCATTTCTAATTATTCCTTTCTATAGAATCCACATAATATCGGTCTCAAATTGTCGAAAATTTCGTGCGTTATCCATAATTACAAAACTTTTGTCTCCATCTTGAATAGAGTCGGGGCTAAATTCAACGGTATGTGCTCTTGTGTTCGTTCATTTGAGGAAATTTTCATTTCGCTTTAAACTGGGATATCAGTCATACTTCACTTGTTTATAACTTTTTTCCAGTAAAAGTAGACTTTTCAAAATTGTTATCAAATTGTGTGCATTTTTCGTTTAGTCAATGTTTACAGGGATTTTTCATTTGGTCAGATAGTAAAAATTACAGCTTTCACCATGTGCACGGTATGTTGTCTGACAATTTACAGCGTCCGAAATCGAGTGTGCACAAGAAGACTGCATTTCTAATTATTCCTTTCTATAGAATCCACATAATATCGGTCTCAAATTGTCGAAAATTTCGTGCGTTATCCATAATTACAAAACTTTTGTCTCCATCTTGAATAGAGTCGGGGCTAAATTCAACGGTATGTGCTCTTGTGTTCGTTCATTTGAGGAAATTTTCATGCGGCCCTGAACTTGGAGATCAGTCATACTTCACTTGTTTATAACTTTTTTCCAGTAAAAGAAATCTATTCAAAATTGGTATCAAATTGTGTGCATTTTTTCGTTTAGTCAATGTTTACAGGGATTTTTCATTTGGTCAGATAGTAAAGATTACAGCTTTCACCATGTGCGCGGTATGTTGTCTGACAATTTACAGCGTCCGAAATCGAGTGTGCACAAGAAGACTGCATTTCTAATTATTCCTTTCTATAGAATCCACATAATATCGGTCTCAAATTGTCGAAAATTTCGTGCGTTATCCATAATTACAAAACTTTTGTCTCCATCTTGAATAGAGTCGGGGCTAAATTCAACGGTATGTGCTCTTGTGTTCGTTCATTTGAGGAAATTTTCATTTCGCTTTAAACTGGGATATCAGTCATACTTCACTTGTTTATAACTTTTTTCCAGTAAAAGAAATCTATTCAAAATTGGTATCAAATTGTGTGCATTTTTTCGTTTAGTCAATGTTTACAGGGATTTTTCATTTGGTCAGATAGTAAAGATTACAGCTTTCACCATGTGCGCGGTATGTTGTCTGACAATTTACAGCGTCCGAAATCGAGTGTGCACAAGAAGACTGCATTTCTAATTATTCCTTTCTATAGAATCCACATAATATCGGTCTCAAATTGTCGAAAATTTCGTGCGTTATCCATAATTACAAAACTTTTGTCTCCATCTTGAATAGAGTCGGGGCTAAATTCAACGGTATGTGCTCTTGTGTTCGTTCATTTGAGGAAATTTTCATTTCGCTTTAAACTGGGATATCAGTCATACTTCACTTGTTTATAACTTTTTTCCAGTAAAAGAAATCTATTCAAAATTGGTATCAAATTGTGTGCATTTTTTCGTTTAGTCAATGTTTACAGGGATTTTTCATTTGGTCAGATAGTAAAAATTACAGCTTTCACCATGTGCGTGGTATGTCGTCTGTCAATTTACAGCGTCCGAAATCGAGTGTGCACAAGAAGACTGCATTTCTAATTATTCCTTTCTATAGAATCCACATAATATCGGTGTCAAATTGTCGAGAATTTCGTCCGTTATTCATAATTACAAAACTTTTGTCTCCATCTTGAATAGTGTCGGGGCTAAATTCAACGGTATGTGCTCTTGTGTTCGTTCATTTGAGGAAATTTTCATGCGGCCCTGAACTTGGAGATCAGTCATACTTCACTTGTTTATAACTTTTTTCCAGTAAAAGAAATCTATTCAAAATTGGTATCAAATTGTGTGCATTTTTTCGTTTAGTCAATGTTTACAGGGATTTTTCATTTGGTCAGATAGTAAAAATTACAGCTTTCACCATGTGCACGGTATGTTGTCTGACAATTTACAGCGTCCGAAATCCAGTGTGCACAAGAAGACTGCATTTCTAATTATTCCTTTCTATAGAATCCACATAATATCGGTCTCAAATTGTCGAAAATTTCGTGCGTTATCCATAATTACAAAACTTTTGTCTCCATCTTGAATAGAGTCGGGGCTAAATTCAACGGTATGTGCTCTTGTGTTCGTTCATTTGAGGAAATTTTCATTTCGCTTTAAACTGGGATATCAGTCATACTTCACTTGTTTATAACTTTTTTCCAGTAAAAGTAGACTTTTCAAAATTGTTATCAAATTGTGTGCATTTTTCGTTTAGTCAATGTTTACAGGGATTTTTCATTTGGTCAGATAGTAAAAATTACAGCTTTCACCATGTGCACGGTATGTTGTCTGACAATTTACAGCGTCCGAAATCGAGTGTGCACAAGAAGACTGCATTTCTAATTATTCCTTTCTATAGAATCCACATAATATCGGTCTCAAATTGTCGAAAATTTCGTGCGTTATCCATAATTACAAAACTTTTGTCTCCATCTTGAATAGAGTCGGGGCTAAATTCAACGGTATGTGCTCTTGTGTTCGTTCATTTGAGGAAATTTTCATGCGGCCCTGAACTTGGAGATCAGTCATACTTCACTTGTTTATAACTTTTTTCCAGTAAAAGAAATCTATTCAAAATTGGTATCAAATTGTGTGCATTTTTTCGTTTAGTCAATGTTTACAGGGATTTTTCATTTGGTCAGATAGTAAAGATTACAGCTTTCACCATGTGCGCGGTATGTTGTCTGACAATTTACAGCGTCCGAAATCGAGTGTGCACAAGAAGACTGCATTTCTAATTATTCCTTTCTATAGAATCCACATAATATCGGTCTCAAATTGTCGAAAATTTCGTGCGTTATCCATAATTACAAAACTTTTGTCTCCATCTTGAATAGAGTCGGGGCTAAATTCAACGGTATGTGCTCTTGTGTTCGTTCATTTGAGGAAATTTTCATTTCGCTTTAAACTGGGATATCAGTCATACTTCACTTGTTTATAACTTTTTTCCAGTAAAAGAAATCTATTCAAAATTGGTATCAAATTGTGTGCATTTTTTCGTTTAGTCAATGTTTACACGGATTTTTCATTTGGTCAGATAGTAAAAATTACAGCTTTCACCATGTGCACGGTATGTTGTCTGACAATTTACAGCGTCCGAAATCCAGTGTGCACAAGAAGACTGCATTTCTAATTATTCCTTTCTATAGAATCCACATAATATCGGTGTCAAATTGTCGAGAATTTCGTCCGTTATTCATAATTACAAAACTTTTGTCTCCATCTTGAATAGTGTCGGGGCTAAATTCAACGGTATGTGCTCTTGTGTTCGTTCATTTGAGGAAATTTTCATGCGGCCCTGAACTTGGAGATCAGTCATACTTCACTTGTTTATAACTTTTTTCCAGTAAAAGAAATCTATTCAAAATTGGTATCAAATTGTGTGCATTTTTTCGTTTAGTCAATGTTTACAGGGATTTTTCATTTGGTCAGATAGTAAAAATTACAGCTTTCACCATGTGCACGGTATGTTGTCTGACAATTTACAGCGTCCGAAATCCAGTGTGCACAAGAAGACTGCATTTCTAATTATTCCTTTCTATAGAATCCACATAATATCGGTGTCAAATTGTCGAAAATTTTGTGCGTTATCCATAATTACAAAACTTTTGTCTCCATCTTGAATAGAGTCGGGGCTAAATTCAACGGTATGTGCTCTTGTGTTCGTTCATTTGAGGAAATTTTCATTTGGCTTCAAACTGGGAGATCAGACATACTTCACTTGTTTATAACTTTTTTCCAGTAAAAGAAAACTTTTCAAAATTGGTATCAAATTGTGTGCATTTTTTCGTTTAGTCAATGTTTACAGGGATTTTTCATTTGGTCAGATAGTAAAAATTACAGCTTTCACCATGTGCGCGGTATGTTGACTGACAATTTACAGCGTCCGAAATCGAGTGTGCACAAGAAGATTGCATTTCTAATTATTCCTTTCTCTAGAATCCACATAATATCGGTGTCAAATTGTCGAGAATTTCGTGCGTTATGCATAATTACAAAACTTTTGTCTCCATCTTGGATAGAGTCGGGGCTAAATTCAACGGTATCTGCTCTTGTGTTCGTACATTTGAGGAAATTTTCATTTGGCTTCAAACTGGGATATCAGTCATACTTCACTTGTTTATAACTGTTTTCCAGTAAAAGTAAACTTTTCAAAATTGTTATCAAATTGTGTGCATTTTTTCGTTTAGTCAATGTTTACAGGGATTTTTCATTTGGTCAGATAGTAAAAATTACAGCTTTCACCATGTGCGTGGTATGTCGTCTGACAATTTACAGCGTCCGAAATCCAGTGTGCACAAGAAGACTGCATTTCTAATTATTCCTTTCTATAGAATCCACATAATATCGGTGTCAAATTGTCGAGAATTTCGTGCGTTATCCATAATTACAAAACTTTTGTCTCCATCTTGAATAGAGTCGGGGCTAAATTCAACGGTATGTGCTCTTGTGTTCGTTCATTTGAGGAAATTTTCATTTGGCTTTAAACTGGGATATCAGTCATACTTCACTTGTTTATAACTTTTTTCCAGTAAAAGTAAACTTTTCAAAATTGTTATCAAATTGTGTGCATTTTTCGTTTAGTCAATGTTTGCAGGGATTTTTCATTTGGTCAGATAGTAAAAATTACAGCTTTCACCATGTGTGCGGTATGTTGTCTGACAATTTACAGCGTCCGAAATCCAGTGTGCACAAGAAGACTGCATTTCTAATTATTCCTTTCTATAGAATCCACATAATATCGGTCTTAAATTGTCGAAAATTTCGTGCGTTATCCATGATTACAAAACTTTTGTCTCCATCTTGAATAGAGTCGGGGCTAAATTCAACGGTATGTGCTCTTGTGTTCGTTCATTTGAGGAAATTTTCATGCGGCCCTAAACTGGGAGATCATTCATACTTCACTTGTTTATAACTTTTTTCCAGTAAAAGAAATCTATTCAAAATTGGTATCAAATTGTGTGCATTTTTTCGTTTAGTCCATGTTTACAGGGATATTTCATTTGGTCAGATAGTAAAAATTACAGCTTTCACCATGTGCGCGGTATGTTGTCTGACAATTTACAGCGTCCGAAATCGAGTGTGCACAAGAAGACTGCATTTCGAATTATTCCTTTCTATAGAATCCACATAATATCGGTGTCAAATTGTCGAGAATTTCATGCGTTATGCATAATTACAAAACTTTTGTCTCCATCTTGAATAGTGTCGGGGCTAAATTCAACGGTATGTGGTCTCGTGTTCGTTCATTTGAAGAAATTTTCATGCGGCCCTAAACTGGGAGATCAGTCATATTTCACTTGTTTATAACTTTTTTCCAGTGAAAGAAAACTTTTCAAAATTGGTATCAAATTGTGTGCATTTTTTCGTTTAGTCAATGTTTACAGGGATTTTTCATTTGGTCAGATAGTAAAAATTACAGCTTTCACCATGTGCGTGGTATGTCGTCTGACAATTTACAGCGTCCGAAATCCAATGTGCACAAAAAGACTGCATTTCTAATTATTCCTTTCTCTAGAATCCACATAATATCGGTGTCAAATTGTCGAGAATTTCGTGCGTTATGCATAATTACAAAACTTTTGTCTCCATCTTGAATAGACTCGGAGCTAAATTCAACTGTATGTGCTCTTGTGTTCGTTCATTTGAGGAAATTTTCATTTGGCTTTAAACTGGGATATCAGTCATACTTCACTTGTTTATAACTTTTTTCCAGTAAAAGTAAACTTTTCAAAATTGTTATCAAATTATGTGCATTTTTCGTTTAGTCAATGTTTACAGGGATTTTTCATTTGGTCAGATAGTAAAAATTACAGCTTTCACCATGTGCGTGGTATGTCGTCTGACAATTTACAGCGTCCGAAATCGAGTGTGCACCAGAAGACTGGATTTCTAATTATTCCTTTCTAGAGAATCCACATAATATCGGTGTCAAATTGCCGAGAATTTCGTGCGTTATCCATAATTACAAAACTTTTGTCTCCATCTTGAATAGTGTCGGGGCTAAATTCAACGGTATGTGGTCTTGTGTTCGTTCATTTGAAGAAATTTTCATGCGGCCCTAAACTGGGCGATCAGACATACTTCACTTGTTTATAACTTTTTCCCAATAAAAGAAAACTTTTCAAAATTGGTATCAAATTGTGTGCATTTTTTCGTTTAGTCAATGTTTACAGGGATTTTTCATTTGGTCAGACAGTAAAAATTACAGCTTTCACCATGTGCGTGGTATGTCGTCTGACAATTTACAGCGTCCGAAATCGAGTGTGCACAAGAAGACTGCATTTCGAATTATTCCTTTCTATAGAATCCACATAATATCGGTGTCAAATTGTCGAGAATTTCGTGCGTTATGCATAATTACAAAACTTTTGTCTCCATCTTGAATAGTGTCGGGGCTAAATTCAACGGTATGTGGTCTTGTGTTCGTTCATTTGAAGAAATTTTCATGCGGCCCTAAACTGGGAGATCAGTCATATTTCACTTGTTTATAACTTTTTTCCAGTGAAAGAAAACTTTTCAAAATTGGTATCAAATTGTGTGCATTTTTTCGTTTAGTCAATGTTTACAGGGATTTTTCATTTGGTCAGATAGTAAAAATTACAGCTTTCACCATGTGCGTGGTATGTCGTCTGACAATGTACAGCGTCCGAAATCGAGTGTGCACATGAAGACTGCATTTCTAATTATTCCTTTCTATAGAATCCACATAATATCGGTGTCAAATTGCCGAGAATTTCGTGCGTTATCCATAATTACAAAACTTTTGTCTCCATCTTGAATAGAGTCGGGGCTAAATTCAACGGTATGTGGTCTTGTGTTCGTTCATTTGAGGCAATTTTCATGCGGCCCTAAACTGGGAGATCAGTCATACTTCAGTTATTTATAACTTATTTCCAGTAAAAGAAATCTTTTCAAAATTGATATCAAATTGTGTTCATGTTTCCTTTAGTCCATGTTGACAGGGATTTTTCATTTGGTCAGATAGTAAAAATTACAGCTTTCACCATGTGCGTGGTATGTCGTCTGACAATTTACAGCGTCCGAAATCGAGTGTGCACAAGATGACTGCATTTCTAATTATTCCTTTCTATAGAATCCACATAATATCGGTCTCAAATTGTCGAAAATTTCGTGCGTTATCCATAATTACAAAACATTTGTCTCCATCTTGAATAGAGTCGGGGCTAAATTCAACGGTATGTGGTCTTGTGTTCGTTCATTTGAGGAAATTTTCATTTGGCTTTAAACTGGGTTATCAGTCATACTTCATTGTTTATAAATTTTTTCCAGTAAAAGTAAACTTTTCAAAATTGTTATCAAATTGTGTGCATTTTTCGTTTAGTCAATGTTTACAGGGATTTTTCATTTGGTCAGATAGTAAAAATTACAGCTTTCACCATGTGCGCGGTATGTTGTCTGACAATTTACAGCGTCCGAAATCGAGTGTGCACAAGAAGACTGCATTTCTAATTATTCCTTTCTATAGAATCCACATAATATCGGTGTCAAATTGCCGAGAATTTCGTGCGTTATCCATCATTACAAAACTTTTGTCTCCATCTTGAATAGTGTCGGGGCTAAATTCAACGGTATGTGGTCTTGTGTTCGTTCATTTGAGGAAATTTTCATGCGGCCCTAAACTGGGAGATCAGTCATACTTCACTTGTTTATAACTTTTTTCCAGTAAAAGTAAACTTTTCAAAATTGTTATCAAATTGTGTGCATTTTTTCGTTTAGTCAATGTTTACAGGGATTTTTCATTTGGTCAGATAGTAAAAATTACAGCTTTCACCATGTGCGCGGTATGTTGTCTGACAATTTACAGCGTCCGAAATCCAGTGTGCACAAGAAGACTGCATTTCTAATTATTCCTTTCTATAGAATCCACATAATATCGGTGTCAAATTGTCGAGAATTTCGTGCGTTATCCATAATTAAAAAAATTTTGTCTCCATCTTGAATAGAGTCGGGGCTAAATTCAACGGTATGTGCTCTTGTGTTCGTTCATTTGAGGAAATTTTCATTTGGCTTTCAACTGGGTTATCAGTCATACTTCACTTGTTTATAACTTTTTTCCAGTAAAAGTAAACTTTTCAAAATTGTTATCAAATTGTGTGCATTTTTTCGTTTAGTCAATGTTTACAGGGATTTTTCATTTGGTCAGATAGTAAAAATTACAGCTTTCACCATGTGCGTGGTATGTCGTCTGACAATTTACAGCGTCCGAAATCGAGTGTGCACAAGAAGACTGCATTTCTAATTATTCCTTTCTATAGAATCCACATAATATCGGTGTCAAATTGTCGGGAATTTCGTGCGTTATCCATAATTACAAAACTTTTGTCTCCATCTTGAATAGAGTCGGGGCTAAATTCAACGGTATGTGGTCTTGTGTTCGTTCATTTGAGGAAATTTTCATGCGGCCCTAAACTGGGAGATCAGTCATACGTCACTTGTTTATAACTTTTTTCCAGCAAAAGAAATCTATTCAAAATTGGTATCAAATTGTGTGCATTTTTTCGTTTAGTCAATGTTTACAGGTATTTTTCATTTGGTCAGATAGTAAAAATTACAGCTTTCACCATGTGCGTGGTATGTCGTCTGACATTTTACAGCGTCCGAAATCGAGTGTGCACAAGAAGACTGCATTTCTAATTATTCCTTTCTATAGAATCCACATAATATCGGTGTCAAATTGTCGAGAATTTCGTGCGTTATGCATAATTACAAAACTTTTGTCTCCATCTTGAATAGAGTCGGGACTAAATTCAACGGTATGTGCTCTTATGTTCGTTCATTTGAGGAAATTTTCATTTGGCTTTAAACTGGGATATCAGTCATACTTCACTTGTTTATAACTTTTTTCCAGTAAAAGTAAACTTTTCGAAATTGTTATCAAATTGTGTGCATTTTTTCGTTTAGTCAATGTTTACAGGGATTTTTCATTTGGTCAGATAGTACAAATTACAGCTTTCACCATGTGCGTGGAATGTCGTCTGACAATTTACAGCGTCCGAAATCGAGTGTGCACCAGAAGACTGGATTTTTAATTATTCCTTTCTATAGAATCCACATAATATCGGTGTCAAATTGCCGAGAATTTCGTGCGTTATCCATAATTACAAAACTTTTGTCTCCATCTTGAATAGTGTCGGGGCTAAATTCAACGGTATGTGGTCTTGTGTTCGTTCATTTGAAGAAATTTTCATGCGGCCCTAAACTGGGAGATCAGACATATTTCACTTGTTTATGACTTTTTTCCAGTAAAAGAAAACTTTTCAAAATTGGTATCAAATTGTGTGCATTTTTTCGTTTAGTCAATGTTTACAGGGATTTTTCATTTGGTCAGATAGTAAAAATTACAGCTTTCACCATGTGCGTGGTATGTCGTCTGACAATTTACAGCGTCCGAAATCGAGTGTGCACAAGTAGACTGCATTTCGAATTATTCCTTTCTATAGAATCCACATAATATCGGTGTGAAATTGTCGAGAATTTCGTGCGTTATGCATAATTACAAAACTTTTGTCTCCATCTTGAATAGAGTCGGGGCTAAATTCAACGGTATGTGGTCTTGTGTTCGTTCATTTGAGGAAATTTTCATTTGGCTTTAAACTGGGTTATCAGTCATACTTCATTGTTTATAACTTTTTTCCAGTAAAAGTAAACTTTTCAAAATTGTTATCAAATTGTGTGCATTTTTCGTTTAGTCAATGTTTACAGGGATTTTTCATTTGGTCAGATAGTAAAAATTACAGCTTTCACCATGTGCACGGTATGTTGTCTGACAATTTACAGCCTCCGAAATCCAGTGTGCACAAGAAGACTGCATTTTTAATTTTTCCTTTCTATAGAATCCACATAATATCGGTCTCAAATTGTCGATAATTTCGTGCGTTATCCATAATTACAAAACTTTTGTCCCCATCTTGAATAGAGTCGGGGCTAAATTCAACGGTATGTGGTCTTGTGTTCGTTCATTTGAGGAAATTTTCATGCGGCCCTAAACTGGGAGATCAGTCATACTTCACTTGTTTATAACTTTTTTCCAGTAAAAGAAATCTATTCAAAATTGGTATCAAATTGTGTGCATTTTTTCGTTTAGTCAATGTTTACAGGGATTTTTCATTTGGTCAGATAGTAAAAATTACAGCTTTCACCATGTGCGTGGTATGTCGTCTGACAATTTACAGCGTCCGAAATCGAGTGTGCACAAGAAGACTGCATTTCTAATTATTCCTTTCTATAGAATCCACATAATATCGGTCTCAAATTGTCGAAAATTTCATGCGTTATCCATAATTACAAAACTTTTGTCTCCATCTTGAATAGAGTCGGGGCTAAATTCAACGGTATGTGCTCTTGTGTTCGTTCATTTGAGAAAATTTTCATTTCGCTTTAAACTGGGATATCAGTCATATTTCACTTGTTTATAACTTTTTTCCAGTAAAAGAAATCTATTCAAAATTGGTATCAAATTGTGTGCATTTTTTCGTTTAGTCAATGTTTACAGGGATTTTTCATTTGGTCAGATAGTAAAAATTACAGCTTTCACCATGTGCACGGTATGTTGTCTGACAATTTACAGCGTCCGAAATCCAGTGTGCACAAGAAGACTGCATTTTTAATTTTTCCTTTCTATAGAATCCACATAATATCGGTCTCAAATTGTCGAAAATTTCGTGCGTTATCCATAATTACAAAACTTTTGTCCCCATCTTGAATAGAGTCGGGGCTAAATTCCACGGTATGTGGTCTTGTGTTCGTTCATTTGAGGAAATTTTCATGCGGCCCTAAACTGGGAGATCAGTCATACTTCACTTGTTTATAACTTTTTTCCAGTAAAAGAAATCTATTCAAAATTGGTATCAAATTGTGTGCATTTTTTCGTTTAGTCAATGTTTACAGGGATTTTTCATTTGGTCAGATAGTAAAAATTACAGCTTTCACCATGTGCGTGGTATGTCGTCTGACAATTTACAGCGTCCGAAATCGAGTGTGCACAAGAAGACTGCATTTCTAATTATTCCTTTCTATAGAATCCACATAATATCGGTGTCAAATTGTCGAGAATTTCGTGCGTTATTCATAATTACAAAACTTTTGTCTCCATCTTGAATAGAGTCGGGGCTAAATTCAACGGTATGTGCTCTTGTGTTCGTTCATTTGAGGAAATTTTCATGCGGCCCTGAACTGGGAGATCAGTCATACTTCACTTGTTTATAACTTTTTTCCAGTAAAAGAAATCTATTCAAAATTGGTATCAAATTGTGTGCATTTTTTCGTTTAGTCAATGTTTACAGTGATTTTTCATTTGGTCAGATAGTAAAAATTACAGCTTTCACCATGTGCACGGTATGTTGTCTGACAATTTACAGCGTCCGAAATCCAGTGTGCACAAGAAGACTGCATTTCTAATTATTCCTTTCTATAGAATCCACATAATATCGGTCTCAAATTGTCGAAAATTTCGTGCGTTATCCATAATTACAAAACTTTTGTCTCCATCTTGAATAGAGTCGGGGCTAAATTCAACGGTATGTGGTCTTGTGTTCGTTCATTTGAGGAAATTTTCATGCGGCCCTAAACTGGGAGATCAGTCATACTTCACTTGTTTATAACTTTTTTCCAGTAAAAGAAATCTATTCAAAATTGGTATCAAATTGTGTGCATTTTTTCGTTTAGTCAATGTTTACAGGGATTTTTCATTTGGTCAGATAGTAAAAATTACAGCTTTCACCATGTGCGTGGTATGTCGTCTGACAATTTACAGCGTCCGAAATCGAGTGTGCACAAGAAGACTGCATTTCTAATTATTCCTTTCTATAGAATCCACATAATATCGGTCTCAAATTGTCGAAAATTTCATGCGTTATCCATAATTACAAAACTTTTGTCTCCATCTTGAATAGAGTCGGGGCTAAATTCAACGGTATGTGCTCTTGTGTTCGTTCATTTGAGAAAATTTTCATTTCGCTTTAAACTGGGATATCAGTAATATTTCACTTGTTTATAACTTTTTTCCAGTAAAAGAAATCTATTCAAAATTGGTATCAAATTGTGTGCATTTTTTCGTTTAGTCAATGTTTACAGGGATTTTTCATTTGGTCAGATAGTAAAAATTACAGCTTTCACCATGTGCACGGTATGTTGTCTGACAATTTACAGCGTCCGAAATCCAGTGTGCACAAGAAGACTGCATTTTTAATTTTTCCTTTCTATAGAATCCACATAATATCGGTCTCAAATTGTCGAAAATTTCGTGCGTTATCCATAATTACAAAACTTTTGTCCCCATCTTGAATAGAGTCGGGGCTAAATTCAACGGTATGTGGTCTTGTGTTCGTTCATTTGAGGAAATTTTCATGCGGCCCTAAACTGGGAGATCAGTCATACTTCACTTGTTTATAACTTTTTTCCAGTAAAAGAAATCTATTCAAAATTGGTATCAAATTGTGTGCATTTTTTCGTTTAGTCAATGTTTACAGGGATTTTTCATTTGGTCAGATAGTAAAAATTACAGCTTTCACCATGTGCGTGGTATGTCGTCTGACAATTTACAGCGTCCGAAATCGAGTGTGCACAAGAAGACTGCATTTCTAATTATTCCTTTCTATAGAATCCACATAATATCGGTGTCAAATTGTCGAGAATTTCGTGCGTTATTCATAATTACAAAACTTTTGTCTCCATCTTGAATAGAGTCGGGGCTAAATTCAACGGTATGTGCTCTTGTGTTCGTTCATTTGAGGAAATTTTCATGCGGCCCTGAACTGGGAGATCAGTCATACTTCACTTGTTTATAACTTTTTTCCAGTAAAAGAAATCTATTCAAAATTGGTATCAAATTGTGTGCATTTTTTCGTTTAGTCAATGTTTACAGTGATTTTTCATTTGGTCAGATAGTAAAAATTACAGCTTTCACCATGTGCACGGTATGTTGTCTGACAATTTACAGCGTCCGAAATCCAGTGTGCACAAGAAGACTGCATTTCTAATTATTCCTTTCTATAGAATCCACATAATATCGGTCTCAAATTGTCGAAAATTTCGTGCGTTATCCATAATTACAAAACTTTTGTCTCCATCTTGAATAGAGTCGGGGCTAAATTCAACGGTATGTGGTCTTGTGTTCGTTCATTTGAGGAAATTTTCATGCGGCCCTAAACTGGGAGATCAGTCATACTTCACTTGTTTATAACTTTTTTCCAGTAAAAGAAATCTATTCAAAATTGGTATCAAATTTTGTGCATTTTTTCGTTTAGTCAATGTTTACAGGGATTTTTCATTTGGTCAGATAGTAAAAATTACAGCTTTCACCATGTGCGTGGTATGTCGTCTGACAATTTACAGCGTCCGAAATCCAGTGTGCACAAGAAGACTGCATTTCTAATTATTCCTTTCTATAGAATCCACATAATATCGGTGTCAAATTGTCGAGAATTTCGTGCGTTATTCATAATTACAAAACTTTTGTCTCCATCTTGAATAGAGTCGGGGCTAAATTCAACAGTATGTGCTCTTGTGTTCGTTCATTTCAGAAAATTTTCATTTCGCTTTAAACTGGGATATCAGTCATACTTCACTTGTTTATAACTTTTTTCCAGTAAAAGTAAACTTTTCAAAATTGTTATCAAATTGTGTGCATTTTTCGTTTAGTCAATGTTTACAGGGATTTTTCATTCGGTCAGATAGTAAAAATTACAGCTTTCACCATGTGCACGGTATGTTGTCTGACAATTTACAGCGTCCGAAATCCAGTGTGCACAAGAAGACTGCATTTCTAATTATTCCTTTCTATAGAATCCACATAATATCGGTCTCAAATTGTCGAAAATTTCGTGCGTTATCCATAATTACAAAACTTTTGTCTCCATCTTGAATAGAGTCGGGGCTAAATTCAACGGTATGTGCTCTTGTGTTCGTTCATTTGAGGAAATTTTCATTTCGCTTTAAACTGGGATATCAGTCATACTTCACTTGTTTATAACTTTTTTCCAGTAAAAGAAATCTATTCAAAATTGGTATCAAATTGTGTGCATTTTTTCGTTTAGTCAATGTTTACAGGGATTTTTCATTTGGTCAGATAGTAAAAATTACAGCTTTCACCAAGTGCGTGGTATGTCGTCTGACAATTTACAGCGTCCGAAATCGAGTGTGCACAAGAAGACTGCATTTCTAATTATTCCTTTCTATAGAATCCACATAATATCGGTGTCAAATTGTCGAGAATTTCGTGCGTTATTCATAATTACAAAACTTTTGTCTCCATCTTGAATAGTGTCGGGGCTAAATTCAACGGTATGTGGTCTTGTGTTCGTTCATTTGAAGAAATTTTCATGCGGCCCTAAACTGGGAGATCAGTCATATTTCACTTGTTTATAACTTTTTTCCAGTGAAAGAAAACATTTCAAAATTGGTATCAAATTGTGTGCATTTTTTCGTTTAGTCAATGTTTACAGGGATTTTTCATTTGGTCAGATAGTAAAAATTACAGCTTTCACCATGTGCGTGGTATGTCGTCTGACAATTTACAGCGTCCGAAATCCAATGTGCACAAAAAGACTGCATTTCTAATTATTCCTTTCTCTAGAATCCACATAATATCGTTGTCAAATTGTCGAGAATTTCGTGCGTTATGCATAATTACAAAACTTTTGTCTCCATCTTGAATAGAGTCGGAGCTAAATTCAACAGTATGTGCTCTTGTGTTCGTTCATTTGAGAAAATTTTCATTTCGCTTTAAACTGGCATATCAGTCATACTTCACTTGTTTATAACTTTTTTCCAGTAAAACAAATCTATTCAAAATTGGTATCAAATTGTGTGCATTTTTTCGTTTAATCAATATTTACAGGGATTTTTCATTTGGTCAGATAGTAAAAATTACAGCTTTCACCATGTGCACGGTATGTTGTCTGACAATTTACAGCGTCCGAAATCCAGTGTGCACAAGAAGACTGCATTTCTAATTATTCCTTTCTATAGAATCCACATAATATCGGTCTCAAATTGTCGAAAATTTCGTGCGTTATCCATAATTACAAAACTTTTGTCTCCATCTTGAATAGAGTCGGGGCTAAATTCAACGGTATGTGGTCTTGTGTTCGTTCATTTGAGGAAATTTTCATTTCGCTTTAAACTGGGATATCAGTCATACTTCACTTGTTTATAACTTTTTTCCAGTAAAAGAAATCTATTCAAAATTGGTATCAAATTGTGTGCATTTTTTCGTTTAGTCAATGTTTACAGGGATTTTTCATTTGGTCAGATAGTAAAAATTACAGCTTTCACCATGTGCGTGGTATGTCGTCTGACAATTTACAGCGTCCGAAATCGAGTGTGCACAAGAAGACTGCATTTCTAATTATTCCTTTCTATAGAATCCACATAATATCGGTGTCAAATTGTCGTGAATTTCGTGCGTTATTCATAATTACAAAACTTTTGTCTCCATCTTGAATAGAGTCGGGGCTAAATTCAACGGTATGTGCTCTTGTGTTCGTTCATTTGAGGAAATTTTCATGCGGCCCTGAACTTGGAGATCAGTCATACTTCACTTGTTTATAACTTTTTTCCAGTAAAAGAAATCTATTCAAAATTGGTATCAAATTGTGTGCATTTTTTCGTTTAGTCAATGTTTACATGGATTTTTCATTTGGTCAGATAGTAAAGATTACAGATTTCACCATGTGCACGGTATGTTGTCTGACAATTTACAGCGTCCGAAATCCAGTGTGCACAAGAAGACTGCATTTCTAATTATTCCTTTCTATAGAATCCACATAATATCGGTGTCAAATTGTCGAGAATTTCGTGCGTTATTCATAATTACAAAACTTTTGTCTCCATCTTGAATAGAGTCGGGGCTAAATTCAACAGTATGTGCTCTTGTGTTCGTTCATTTCAGAAAATTTTCATTTCGCTTTAAACTGGGATATCAGTCATACTTCACTTGTTTATAACTTTTTTCCAGTAAAAGTAAACTTTTCAAAATTGTTATCAAATTGTGTGCATTTTTCGTTTAGTCAATGTTTACAGGGATTTTTCATTCGGTCAGATAGTAAAAATTACAGCTTTCACCATGTGCACGGTATGTTGTCTGACAATTTACAGCGTCCGAAATCCAGTGTGCACAAGAAGACTGCATTTCTAATTATTCCTTTCTATAGAATCCACATAATATCGGTCTCAAATTGTCGAAAATTTCGTGCGTTATCCATAATTACAAAACTTTTGTCTCCATCTTGAATAGAGTCGGGGCTAAATTCAACGGTATGTGGTCTTGTGTTCGTTCATTTGAGGAAATTTTCATGCGGCCCTAAACTGGGAGATCAGTCATACTTCACTTGTTTATAACTTTTTTCCAGTAAAAGTAATCTATTCAAAATTGGTATCAAATTGTGTGCATTTTTTCGTTTAGTCAGTTTACAGGGATTTTTCATTTGGTCAGATAGTAAAAATTACAGCTTTCACCATGTGCACGGTATGTTGTCTGACAATTTACAGCGTCCGAAATCCAGTGTGCACAAGAAGACTGCATTTCTAATTATTCCTTTCTATAGAATCCACATAATAGCGGTCTCAAATTGTCGAAAATTTCGTGCGTTATCCATAATTACAAAACTTTTGTCTCCATCTTGAATAGAGTCGGGGCTAAATTCAACGGTATGTGCTCTTGTGTTCGTTCATTTGAGGAAATTTTCATTTCGCTTTAAACTGGGATATCAGTCATACTTCACTTGTTTATAACTTTTTTCCAGTAAAAGAAATCTATTCAAAATTGGTATCAAATTGTGTGCATTTTTTCGTTTAGTCAATGTTTACAGGGATTTTTCATTTGGTCAGATAGTAAAAATTACAGCTTTCACCAAGTGCGTGGTATGTCGTCTGACAATTTACAGCGTCCGAAATCGAGTGTGCACAAGAAGACTGCATTTCTAATTATTCCTTTCTATAGAATCCACATAATATCGGTGTCAAATTGTCGAGAATTTCGTGCGTTATTCATAATTACAAAACTTTTGTCTCCATCTTGAATAGTGTCGGGGCTAAATTCAACGGTATGTGGTCTTGTGTTCGTTCATTTGAAGAAATTTTCATGCGGCCCTAAACTGGGAGATCAGTCATATTTCACTTGTTTATAACTTTTTTCCAGTGAAAGAAAACATTTCAAAATTGGTATCAAATTGTGTGCATTTTTTCGTTTAGTCAATGTTTACAGGGATTTTTCATTTGGTCAGATAGTAAAAATTACAGCTTTCACCATGTGCGTGGTATGTCGTCTGACAATTTACAGCGTCCGAAATCCAATGTGCACAAAAAGACTGCATTTCTAATTATTCCTTTCTCTAGAATCCACATAATATCGTTGTCAAATTGTCGAGAATTTCGTGCGTTATGCATAATTACAAAACTTTTGTCTCCATCTTGAATAGAGTCGGGGCTAAATTCAACAGTATGTGCTCTTGTGTTCGTTCATTTGAGAAAATTTTCATTTCGCTTTAAACTGGCATATCAGTCATACTTCACTTGTTTATAACTTTTTTCCAGTAAAACAAATCTATTCAAAATTGGTATCAAATTGTGTGCATTTTTTCGTTTAATCAATATTTACAGGGATTTTTCATTTGGTCAGATAGTAAAAATTACAGCTTTCACCATGTGCACGGTATGTTGTCTGACAATTTACAGCGTCCGAAATCCAGTGTGCACAAGAAGACTGCATTTCTAATTATTCCTTTCTATAGAATCCACATAATATCGGTCTCAAATTGTCGAAAATTTCGTGCGTTATCCATAATTACAAAACTTTTGTCTCCATCTTGAATAGAGTCGGGGCTAAATTCAACGGTATGTGGTCTTGTGTTCGTTCATTTGAGGAAATTTTCATTTCGCTTTAAACTGGGATATCAGTCATACTTCACTTGTTTATAACTTTTTTCCAGTAAAAGAAATCTATTCAAAATTGGTATCAAATTGTGTGCATTTTTTCGTTTAGTCAATGTTTACAGGGATTTTTCATTTGGTCAGATAGTAAAAATTACAGCTTTCACCATGTGCGTGGTATGTCGTCTGACAATTTACAGCGTCCGAAATCGAGTGTGCACAAGAAGACTGCATTTCTAATTATTCCTTTCTATAGAATCCACATAATATCGGTGTCAAATTGTCGTGAATTTCGTGCGTTATTCATAATTACAAAACTTTTGTCTCCATCTTGAATAGAGTCGGGGCTAAATTCAACGGTATGTGCTCTTGTGTTCGTTCATTTGAGGAAATTTTCATGCGGCCCTGAACTTGGAGATCAGTCATACTTCACTTGTTTATAACTTTTTTCCAGTAAAAGAAATCTATTCAAAATTGGTATCAAATTGTGTGCATTTTTTCGTTTAGTCAATGTTTACATGGATTTTTCATTTGGTCAGATAGTAAAGATTACAGCTTTCACCATGTGCACGGTATGTTGTCTGACAATTTACAGCGTCCGAAATCCAGTGTGCACAAGAAGACTGCATTTCTAATTATTCCTTTCTATAGAATCCACATAATATCGGTGTCAAATTGTCGAGAATTTCGTGCGTTATTCATAATTACAAAACTTTTGTCTCCATCTTGAATAGAGTCGGGGCTAAATTCAACAGTATGTGCTCTTGTGTTCGTTCATTTCAGAAAATTTTCATTTCGCTTTAAACTGGGATATCAGTCATACTTCACTTGTTTATAACTTTTTTCCAGTAAAAGTAAACTTTTCAAAATTGTTATCAAATTGTGTGCATTTTTCGTTTAGTCAATGTTTACAGGGATTTTTCATTCGGTCAGATAGTAAAAATTACAGCTTTCACCATGTGCACGGTATGTTGTCTGACAATTTACAGCGTCCGAAATCCAGTGTGCACAAGAAGACTGCATTTCTAATTATTCCTTTCTATAGAATCCACATAATATCGGTCTCAAATTGTCGAAAATTTCGTGCGTTATCCATAATTACAAAACTTTTGTCTCCATCTTGAATAGAGTCGGGGCTAAATTCAACGGTATGTGGTCTTGTGTTCGTTCATTTGAGGAAATTTTCATTTCGCTTTAAACTGGGATATCAGTCATACTTCACTTGTTTATAACTTTTTTCCAGTAAAAGAAATCTATTCAAAATTGGTATCAAATTGTGTGCATTTTTTCGTTTAGTCAATGTTTACAGGGATTTTTCATTTGGTCAGATAGTAAAAATTACAGCTTTCACCATGTGCGTGGTATGTCGTCTGACAATTTACAGCGTCCGAAATCCAGTGTGCACAAGAAGACTGCATTTCTAATTATTCCTTTCTATAGAATCCACATAATATCGGTGTCAAATTGTCGTGAATTTCGTGCGTTATTCATAATTACAAAACTTTTGTCTCCATCTTGAATAGAGTCGGGGCTAAATTCAACGGTATGTGCTCTTGTGTTCGTTCATTTGAGGAAATTTTCATGCGGCCCTGAACTTGGAGATCAGTCATACTTCACTTGTTTATAACTTTTTTCCAGTAAAAGAAATCTATTCAAAATTGGTATCAAATTGTGTGCATTTTTTCGTTTAGTCAATGTTTACATGGATTTTTCATTTGGTCAGATAGTAAAGATTACAGCTTTCACCATGTGCACGGTATGTTGTCTGACAATTTACAGCGTCCGAAATCCAGTGTGCACAAGAAGACTGCATTTCTAATTATTCCTTTCTATAGAATCCACATAATATCGGTGTCAAATTGTCGAGAATTTCGTGCGTTATTCATAATTACAAAACTTTTGTCTCCATCTTGAATAGAGTCGGGGCTAAATTCAACAGTATGTGCTCTTGTGTTCGTTCATTTCAGAAAATTTTCATTTCGCTTTAAACTGGGATATCAGTCATACTTCACTTGTTTATAACTTTTTTCCAGTAAAAGTAAACTTTTCAAAATTGTTATCAAATTGTGTGCATTTTTCGTTTAGTCAATGTTTACAGGGATTTTTCATTCGGTCAGATAGTAAAAATTACAGCTTTCACCATGTGCACGGTATGTTGTCTGACAATTTACAGCGTCCGAAATCCAGTGTGCACAAGAAGACTGCATTTCTAATTATTCCTTTCTATAGAATCCACATAATATCGGTCTCAAATTGTCGAAAATTTCGTGCGTTATCCATAATTACAAAACTTTTGTCTCCATCTTGAATAGAGTCGGGGCTAAATTCAACGGTATGTGGTCTTGTGTTCGTTCATTTGAGGAAATTTTCATGCGGCCCTAAACTGGGAGATCAGTCATACTTCACTTGTTTATAACTTTTTTCCAGTAAAAGTAATCTATTCAAAATTGGTATCAAATTGTGTGCATTTTTTCGTTTAGTCAGTTTACAGGGATTTTTCATTTGGTCAGATAGTAAAAATTACAGCTTTCACCATGTGCACGGTATGTTGTCTGACAATTTACAGCGTCCGAAATCCAGTGTGCACAAGAAGACTGCATTTCTAATTATTCCTTTCTATAGAATCCACATAATAGCGGTCTCAAATTGTCGAAAATTTCGTGCGTTATCCATAATTACAAAACTTTTGTCTCCATCTTGAATAGAGTCGGGGCTAAATTCAACGGTATGTGCTCTTGTGTTCGTTCATTTGAGGAAATTTTCATTTCGCTTTAAACTGGGATATCAGTCATACTTCACTTGTTTATAACTTTTTTCCAGTAAAAGAAATCTATTCAAAATTGGTATCAAATTGTGTGCATTTTTTCGTTTAGTCAATGTTTACAGGGATTTTTCATTTGGTCAGATAGTAAAAATTACAGCTTTCACCAAGTGCGTGGTATGTCGTCTGACAATTTACAGCGTCCGAAATCGAGTGTGCACAAGAAGACTGCATTTCTAATTATTCCTTTCTATAGAATCCACATAATATCGGTGTCAAATTGTCGAGAATTTCGTGCGTTATTCATAATTACAAAACTTTTGTCTCCATCTTGAATAGTGTCGGGGCTAAATTCAACGGTATGTGGTCTTGTGTTCGTTCATTTGAAGAAATTTTCATGCGGCCCTAAACTGGGAGATCAGTCATATTTCACTTGTTTATAACTTTTTTCCAGTGAAAGAAAACATTTCAAAATTGGTATCAAATTGTGTGCATTTTTTCGTTTAGTCAATGTTTACAGGGATTTTTCATTTGGTCAGATAGTAAAAATTACAGCTTTCACCATGTGCGTGGTATGTCGTCTGACAATTTACAGCGTCCGAAATCCAATGTGCACAAAAAGACTGCATTTCTAATTATTCCTTTCTCTAGAATCCACATAATATCGTTGTCAAATTGTCGAGAATTTCGTGCGTTATGCATAATTACAAAACTTTTGTCTCCATCTTGAATAGAGTCGGGGCTAAATTCAACAGTATGTGCTCTTGTGTTCGTTCATTTGAGAAAATTTTCATTTCGCTTTAAACTGGCATATCAGTCATACTTCACTTGTTTATAACTTTTTTCCAGTAAAACAAATCTATTCAAAATTGGTATCAAATTGTGTGCATTTTTTCGTTTAATCAATATTTACAGGGATTTTTCATTTGGTCAGATAGTAAAAATTACAGCTTTCACCATGTGCACGGTATGTTGTCTGACAATTTACAGCGTCCGAAATCCAGTGTGCACAAGAAGACTGCATTTCTAATTATTCCTTTCTATAGAATCCACATAATATCGGTCTCAAATTGTCGAAAATTTCGTGCGTTATCCATAATTACAAAACTTTTGTCTCCATCTTGAATAGAGTCGGGGCTAAATTCAACGGTATGTGGTCTTGTGTTCGTTCATTTGAGGAAATTTTCATTTCGCTTTAAACTGGGATATCAGTCATACTTCACTTGTTTATAACTTTTTTCCAGTAAAAGAAATCTATTCAAAATTGGTATCAAATTGTGTGCATTTTTTCGTTTAGTCAATGTTTACAGGGATTTTTCATTTGGTCAGATAGTAAAAATTACAGCTTTCACCATGTGCGTGGTATGTCGTCTGACAATTTACAGCGTCCGAAATCGAGTGTGCACAAGAAGACTGCATTTCTAATTATTCCTTTCTATAGAATCCACATAATATCGGTGTCAAATTGTCGTGAATTTCGTGCGTTATTCATAATTACAAAACTTTTGTCTCCATCTTGAATAGAGTCGGGGCTAAATTCAACGGTATGTGCTCTTGTGTTCGTTCATTTGAGGAAATTTTCATGCGGCCCTGAACTTGGAGATCAGTCATACTTCACTTGTTTATAACTTTTTTCCAGTAAAAGAAATCTATTCAAAATTGGTATCAAATTGTGTGCATTTTTTCGTTTAGTCAATGTTTACATGGATTTTTCATTTGGTCAGATAGTAAAGATTACAGCTTTCACCATGTGCACGGTATGTTGTCTGACAATTTACAGCGTCCGAAATCCAGTGTGCACAAGAAGACTGCATTTCTAATTATTCCTTTCTATAGAATCCACATAATATCGGTGTCAAATTGTCGTGAATTTCGTGCGTTATTCATAATTACAAAACTTTTGTCTCCATCTTGAATAGAGTCGGGGCTAAATTCAACGGTATGTGCTCTTGTGTTCGTTCATTTGAGGAAATTTTCATGCGGCCCTGAACTTGGAGATCAGTCATACTTCACTTGTTTATAACTTTTTTCCAGTAAAAGAAATCTATTCAAAATTGGTATCAAATTGTGTGCATTTTTTCGTTTAGTCAATGTTTACATGGATTTTTCATTTGGTCAGATAGTAAAGATTTCAGCTTTCACCATGTGCACGGTATGTTGTCTGACAATTTACAGCGTCCGAAATCCAGTGTGCACAAGAAGACTGCATTTCTAATTATTCCTTTCTATAGAATCCACATAATATCGGTCTCAAATTGTCGAAAGTTTCGTGCGTTATCCATAATTACAAAACTTTTGTCTCCATCTTGAATAGAGTCGGGGCTAAATTCAACGGTATGTGCTCTTGTGTTCGTTCATTTGAGGAAATTTTCATTTCGCTTTAAACTGGGATATCAGTCATACTTCACTTGTTTATAACTTTTTTCCAGTAAAAGAAATCTATTCAAAATTGGTATCAAATTGTGTGCATTTTTTCGTTTAGTCAATGTTTACAGGGATTTTTCATTTGGTCAGATAGTAAAAATTACAGCTTTCAACATGTGCGTGGTATGTCGTCTGTCAATTTACAGCGTCCGAAATCGAGTGTGAACAAGAAGACTGCATTTCTAATTATTCCTTTCTATAGAATCCACATAATATCGGTGTCAAATTGTCGAGAATTTCGTGCGTTATTCATAATTACAAAACTTTTGTCTCCATCTTGAATAGAGTCGGGGCTAAATTCAACGGTATGTGCTCTTGTGTTCGTTCATTTGAGAAAATTTTCATGCGGCCCTGAACTTGGAGATCAGTCATACTTCACTTGTTTATAACTTTTTTCCAGTAAAAGAAATCTATTCAAAATTGGTATCAAATTGTGTGCATTTTTTCGTTTAGTCAATGTTTACAGGTATTTTCATTTGGTCAGATAGTAAAAATTACAGCTTTCACCATGTGCACGGTATGTTGTCTGACAATTTACAGCGTCCGAAATCCAGTGTGCACAAGAAGACTGCATTTCTAATTATTCCTTTCTATAGAATCCACATAATATCGGTCTCAAATTGTCGAAAATTTCGTGCGTTATCCATAATTACAAAACTTTTGTCTCCATCTTGAATAGAGTCGGGGCTAAATTCAACGGTATGTGCTCTTGTGTTCGTTCATTTGAGAAAATTTTCATTTCGCTTTAAACTGGGATATCAGTCATACTTCACTTGTTTATAACTTTTTTCCAGTAAAAGAAATCTATTCAAAATTGGTATCAAATTGTGTGCATTTTTTCGTTTAGTCAATGTTTACAGGGATTTTTCATTTGGTCAGATAGTAAAAATTACAGCTTTCACCATGTGCGTGGTATGTCGTCTGACAATTTACAGCGTCCGAAATCGAGTGTGCACAAGAAGACTGCATTTCTAATTATTCCTTTCTATAGAATCCACATAATATCGGTGTCGAATAGTCGAGAATTTCGTGCGTTATTCATAATTACAAAACTTTTGTCTCCATCTTGAATAGAGTCGGGGCTAAATTCAACGGTATGTGCTCTTGTGTTCGTTCATTTGAGGAAATTTTCATTTGGCTTTAAACTGGGATATCAGTCATATTTCACTTGTTTATAACTTTTTTCCAGTAAAAGTAAACTTTTCAAAATGGTTATCAAAGTGTGTGCATTTTTTCGTTTAGTCAATGTTTACAGGGATTTTTCATTTGGTCAGATAGTAAAAATTACAGCTTTCACCATGTGCGCGGTATGTTGTCTGACAATTTACAGCGTGTGAAATCCAGTGTGCACAAGAAGACTGCATTTCTAATTATTCCTTTCTATAGAATCCACATAATATCGGTCTCAAATTGTCGAAAATTTCGTGCGTTATCCATAATTACAAAACTTTTGTCTCCATCTTGAATAGAGTCGGGGCTAAATTCAACGGTATGTGCTCTTGTGTTCGTTCATTTGAGGAAGTTTTAATGCGGCCCTAAACTTGGAGATCAGTCATACTTCACTTGTTTATAACTTTTTTCCAGTAAAAGAAATCTATTCAAAATTGGTATGAAATTGTGTGCAATTTTTCGTTTAGTCAATGCTTACAGGGATGTTTCATTTGGTCAGATAGTAAAAATTACAGCTTTCACCATGTGCGTGGTATGTCGTCTGACAATTTACAGCGTCCGAAATCGAGTGTGCACAAGAAGACTGCATTTCGAATTATTCCTTTCTATAGAATCCACATAATATCGGTGTCAAATTATCGAGAATTTCGTGCGTTATGCATAATTACAAAACTTTTGTCTCCATCTTGAATAGTGTCGGGGCTAAATTCAACGGTATGTGCTCTTGTGTTCGTTCATTTGAAGAAATTTTCATGCGGCCCTAAACTGGGAGATCAGTCATACTTCACTTGTTTATAACTTTTTTCCAGTAAAAGTAAACTTTTCAAAATTGTTATCAAAGTGTGTGCATTTTTCGTTTAGTCAATGTTTACAGGGATTTTTCATTTGGTCAGATAGTAAAAATTACAGCTTTCACCATGTGCGTGGTATGTCGTCTGACAATTTACAGCGTCCGAAATCGAGTGTGCACAAGAAGACTGCATTTCTAATTATTGCTGTCTATAGAATACACATAATATCGGTGTCAAATTGTCGAGAATTTCGTGCGTTATTCATAATTACAAAACTTTTGTCTCCATCTTGAATAGTGTCGGGGCTAAATTCAACGGTATGTGGTCTTGTGTTCGTTCATTTGAGGAAATTTTCATGCGGCCCTAAACTGGGAGATCAGTCATACTTCAGTTGTTTATAACTTATTTCCAGTAAAAGAAATCTTTTCAAAATTGATATCAAATTGTGTTCATGTTTTCCTTTAGTCCATGTTTACAGGGATTTTTCATTTGGTCAGATAGTAAAAATTACAGCTTTCACCATGTGCGTGGTATGTCGTCTGACAATTTACAGCGTCCGAAATCAAGTGTGGACAAGAAGACTTCATTTCTAATTATTCCTTTCTATAGAATCCACATAATATCGGTGTCAAATTGCCGAGAATTTCGTGCGTTATCTATAATTACAAAACTTTTGTCTCCATCTTGAATAGAGTCGGGGCTAAATTCAACGGTATGTGGTCTTGTGTTCGTTCATTTGAAGAAATTTTCATGCGGCCCTAAACTGGGAGATCAGTCATATTTCACTTGTTTATAACTTTTTTCCAGTGAAAGAAAACTTTTCAAAATTGGTATCAAATTGTGTGCATTTTTTCGTTTAGTCAATGTTTACAGGGATTTTTCATTTGGTCAGATAGTAAAAATTATAGCTTTCACCATGTGCGTGGTATGTCGTCTGACAATTTACAGCGTCCGAAATCCAGTGTGCACAAGAAGACTGCATTTCTAATTATTCCTTTCTATAGAATCCACATAATATCCGTCTCAAATTGTCGAAAATTTCGTGCGTTATCCATAATTACAAAACTTTTGTCTCCATCTTGAATAGAATCGGGGCTAAATTCAACGGTATGTGCTATTGTGTTCGTTCATTTGAGGAAATTTTCATGCGGCCCTAAACTGGGAGATCAGACATACTTCACTTGTTTATAACTTTTTTCCAGTAAAAGAAATCTTTTCAAAATTGGTATCAAATTGTGTGCATTTTTTCGTTTAGTCAATGTTTACAGGGATTTTTCATTTGGTCAGATAGTAAAAATTACAGCTTTCACCATGTGCGTGGTATGTCGTCTGACAATTTACAGCGTCCGAAATCCAATGTGCACAAGAAGACTGGATTTCTAATTATTCCTTTCTCTAGAATCCACATAATATCGGTGTCAAATTGTCGAGAATTTCGTGCGTTATGCATAATTACAAAACTTTTGTCTCCATCTTGAATAGAGTCGGGGCTAAATTCAACGGTATGTGCTCTTGTGTTCGTTCATTTCAGGAAATTTTCATTTGGCTTTAAACTGGGTTATCAGTCATACTTCACTTGTTTATAACTTTTTTCCAGTAAAAGTAAACTTTTCAAAATTGTTATCAAATTGTGTGCATTTTTTCGTTTAGTCAATGTTTACAGGGATTTTTCATTTGGTCAGATAGTAAAAATTACAGCTTTCACCATGTGCGCGGTATGTTGTCTGACAATTTACAGCGTCCGAAATCCAGTGTGCACAAGAAGACTGCATTTCTAATTATTCCTTTCTATAGAATCCACGTAGTATCGGTGTCAAATTGTCGAGAGTTTCTTGCGTTATCCATAATTACAAAACTTTTGTCTCCATCTTGAATAGAGTCGGGGCTAAATTCAACGGTATGTGGTCTTGTGTTCGTTCATTTGAGGAAATTTTCATGCGGCCCTAAACTGGGAGATCAGTCATATTTCACTTGTTTATAACTTTTTTCCAGTAAAAGTAAACTTTTCAAAATTGGTATCAAATTGTGTGCATTTTTTCGTTTAGTCAATGTTTACAGGGATTTTTCATTTGGTCAGATAGTAAAAATTATAGCTTTCACCATGTGCGTGGTATGTCGTCTGACAATTTACAGCGTCCGAAATCCAGTGTGCACAAGAAGACTGCATTTCTAATTATTCCTTTGTATAGAATCCACATAATATCCGTCTCAAATTGTCGAAAATTTCGTGCGTTATCCATAATTACAAAACTTTTGTCTCCATCTTGAATAGAATCGGGGCTAAATTCAACGGTATGTGCTATTGTGTTCGTTCATTTGAGGAAATTTTCATGCGGCCCTAAACTGGGAGATCAGACATACTTCACTTGTTTATAACTTTTTTCCAGTAAAAGAAATCTTTTCAAAATTGGTATCAAATTGTGTGCATTTTTTCGTTTAGTCAATGTTTACAGGGATTTTTCATTTGGTCAGATAGTAAAAATTACAGCTTTCACCATGTGCGTGGTATGTCGTCTGACAATTTACAGCGTCCGAAATCCAATGTGCACAAGAAGACTGGATTTCTAATTATTCCTTTCTCTAGAATCCACATAATATCGGTGTCAAATTGTCGAGAATTTCGTGCGTTATGCATAATTACAAAACTTTTGTCTCCATCTTGAATAGAGTCGGGGCTAAATTCAACGGTATGTGCTCTTGTGTTCGTTCATTTCTGGAAATTTTCATTTGGCTTTAAACTGGGTTATCAGTCATACTTCACTTGTTTATAACTTTTTTCCAGTAAAAGTAAACTTTTCAAAATTGTTATCAAATTGTGTGCATTTTTTCGTTTAGTCAATGTTTACAGGGATTTTTCATTTGGTCAGATAGTAAAAATTACAGCTTTCACCATGTGCGCGGTATGTTGTCTGACAATTTACAGCGTCCGAAATCCAGTGTGCACAAGAAGACTGCATTTCTAATTATTCCTTTCTATAGAATCCACGTAGTATCGGTGTCAAATTGTCGAGAGTTTCTTGCGTTATCCATAATTACAAAACTTTTGTCTCCATCTTGAATAGAGTCGGGGCTAAATTCAACGGTATGTGGTCTTGTGTTCGTTCATTTGAGGAAATTTTCATGCGGCCCTAAACTGGGAGATCAGTCATATTTCACTTGTTTATAACTTTTTTCCAGTAAAAGTAAACTTTTCAAAATTGTTATCAAATTGTGTGCATTTTTTCGTTTAGTCAATGTTTACATGGATTTTTCATTTGGTCAGATAGTAAAAATTACAGCTTTCACCATGTGCGCGGTATGTTGTCGGACAATTTACAGCGTCCGAAATCCAGTGTGCACAAGAAGACTGCATTTCTAATTATTCCTTTCTATAGAATCCACATAATATCGGTCTCAAATTGTCGAAAATGTCGTGCGTTATCCATAATTACAAAACTTTTGTCTCCATCTTGAATAGAGTCAGGGCTAAATTCAACGGTATGTGGTCTTGTGTTCGTTCATTTGAGGAAATTTTCCTGCGGCCCTAAACTGGGAGATCAGTCATATTTCACTTGTTTATAACTTTTTTCCAGTGAAAGAAAACTTTTCAAAATTGGTATCAAATTGTGTGCATTTTTTCGTTTAGTCAATGTTTACAGGGATTTTTCATTTGGTCAGATAGTAAAAATTACAGCTTTCACCATGTGCGTGGTATGTCGTCTGACAATTTACAGCGTCCGAAATCCAATGTGCACAAGAAGACTGCATTTCTAATTATTCCTTTCTCTAGAATCCACATAATATCGGTGTCAAATTGTCGAGAATTTCGTGTGTTATGCATAATTACAAAACTTTTGTCTCCATCTTGAATAGAGTCGGGGCTAAATTCAACGGTATGTGCTCTTATGTTCGTTCATTTGAGGAAATTTTCATTTGGCTTTAAACTGGGATATCAGTCATACTTCACTTGTTTATAACTTTTTTCCAGTAAAAGTAAACTTTTCAAAATTGTTATCAAATTGTGTGCATTTTTTCGTTTAGTCAATGTTTACAGGGATTTTTCATTTGGTCAGATACTAAAAATTACAGCTTTCACCATGTGCGTGGTATGTCGTCTGACAATTTACAGCGTCCGAAATCGAGTGTGCACAAGAAGACTGGATTTCTAATTATTCCTTACTATAGAATCCACATAATATCGGTGTCAAATTGCCGAAAATTTCGTGCGTTATCCATAATTACAAAACTTTTGTCTCCATCTTGAATAGTGTCGGGGCTAAATTCAACGGTATGTGGTCTTGTGTTCGTTCATTTGAAGAAATTTTCATGCGGCCCTAAACTGGGAGATCAGACATACTTCACTTGTTTATAACTTTTTTCCAGAAAAAGAAATCTTTTCAAAATTGGTATCAAATTGTGTGCATTTTTTCGTTTAGTCAATGTTTACAGGGATTTTTCATTTGGTCAGATTGTAAAAATTACAGCTTTCACCATGTGCGTGGTATGTCGTCTGACAATTTACAGCGTCCGAAATCCAATGTGCACAAGAAGACTGCATTTCTAATTATTCCTTTCTATAGAATCCACATAATATCGGTGTCAAATTGTCGAGAATTTCGTGCGTTATGCATAATTACAAAACTTTTGTCTCCATCTTGAATAGAGTCGGGGCTAAATTCAACGGTATGTGCTCTTGTGTTCGTTCATTTGAGGAAGTTTTAATGCGGCCCTAAACTTGGAGATCAGTCATACTTCACTTGTTTATAACTTTTTTCCAGTAAAAGAAATCTTTTCAAAATTGATATCAAATTGTGTGCATTTTTTCGTTTAGTCCATGTTTACAGGAATTTTTCATTTGGTCAGATAGTAAAAATTACAGCTTTCACCCTGTGCGCGGTATGACGTCTGACAATTTACAGCGTCCGAAATCCAGTGTGCACAAGAAGACTGCATTTCTAATTATTCCTTTCTATAGAATCCACATAATATCGGTGTCAAATTGTCGAGAGTTTCTTGCGTTATCCATAATTACAAAACTTTTGTCTCCATCTTGAATAGAGTCGGGGCTAAATTCAACGGTATGTGGTCTTGTGTTCGTTCATTTGAGGAAATTTTCATCCGGCCCTAAACTGGGAGATCAGTCATACTTCACTTGTTTATAACTTATTTCCAGTAAAAGAAATCTTTTCAAAATTGATATCAAATTGTTTTCATTTTTTCCTTTAGTCCATGTTTACAGGGATTTTTCATTTGGTCAGATAGTAAAAATTACAGCTTTCACCATGTGCGTGGTATGTCGTCTGACAATTTACAGCGTCCGAAATCCAATGTGCACAAAAAGACTGCATTTCTAATTATTCCTTTCTCTAGAATCCACATAATATCGGTGTCAAATTGTAGAGAATTTCGTGCGTTATGCATAATTACAAAACTTTTGTCTCCATCTTGAATAGAGTCGGGGCTAAATTCAACGATATGTGCTCTTGTGTTCGTTCATTTGAGGAAATTTTCATTTGGCTTTAAACTGGGATATCAGTCATACTTCACTTGTTTATAACTTTTTTCCAGTAAAAGTAAACTTTTCAAAATAGTTATCAAATTATCTGCATTTTTTCGTTTAGTCAATGTTTACAGGGATTTTTCATTTGGTCAGATAGTAAAAATTACAGCTTTCACCATGTGCGCGGTATGTTGTCTGACAATTTACAGCGTCCGAAATCCAGTGTGGACAAGAACACTGCATTTCTAATTATTCCTTTCTATAGAATCCACATAATATCGGTGTCAAATTGTCGAGAATTTCGTGCGTTATTCATAATTACAAAACTTTTGTCTCCATCTTGAATAGAGTCGGGGCTAAATTCAACGGTATGTGCTCTTGTGTTCGTTCATTTGAAGAAATATTCATTTGGCTTTAAACTGGGATATCAGTCATAGTTCACTTGTTTATAACTTTTTTCCAGTGAAAGTAAACTTTTCAAAATTGTTATCAAATTATGTGCATTTTTTCGTTTAGTCAATGTTTACAGGGATTTTTCATTTGGTCAGATAGTAAAAATTACAGCTTTCACCATGTGCGTGGTATGTTGTCTGACAATTTACAGCGTCCGAAATCCAGTGTGCACAAGAAGACTGCATTTCTAATTATTCCTTTCTATAGAATCCACATAATATCGGTCTCAAATTGTCAAAAATTTCGTGCGTTATCCATAATTACAAAACTTTTGTCTCCATCTTGAATAGAGCCGGGGCTAAATTCAACGGTATGTGGTCTTGTGTTCGTTCATTTGAGGAAATTTTCATGCGGCCCTAAACTGGGAGATCAGTCATACTTCACTTGTTTCTAACTTTTTTCCAGTAAAAGAAATCTTTTCAAAAGTGGTATATAATTGTGTGCATTTTCCGTTTAGTCCATATTTACAGGGATTTTTCATTTGGTCAGATAGTAAAAATTACAGCTTTCACCATATGCGTGGTATGTCGTCTGACAATTTACAGCGTCCGAAATCGAGTATGCACAAGAAGACTGCATTTCTAATTATTGCTTTCTATAGAATCCACATAATATCGGTCTCAAATTGTCGAAAATTTCATGCGTTATCCATAATTACAAAACTTTTGTCTCCATCTTGAATAGAGTCGGGGCTAAATTCAACGGTATGTGGTCTTGTGTTCGTTCATTTGAGGAAATTTTCATGCGGCCCTAAACTGGGAGATCAGTCATACTTCACTTGTTTATAACTTTTTTCCAGTAAAAGAAATCTATTCAAAATTGGTATCAAATTGTGTGCATTTTTTCGTTTAGTCAATGTTTACAGGGATTTTTCATTTGGTCAGATAGTAAAAATTACAGCTTTCACCATGTGCGTGGTATGTCGTCTGACAATTTACAGCGTCCGAAATCGAGTGTGCACAAGAAGACTGCATTTCTAATTATTCCTTTCTATAGAATCCACATAATATCGGTGTCAAATTGTCGAGAATTTCGTGCGTTATTCATAATTACAAAACTTTTGTCTCCATCTTGAATAGAGTCGGGGCTAAATTCAACGGTATGTGCTCTTGTGTTCGTTCATTTGAGGAAATTTTCATGCGGCCCTGAACTGGGAGATCAGTCATACTTCACTTGTTTATAACTTTTTTCCAGTAAAAGAAATCTATTCAAAATTGGTATCAAATTGTGTGCATTTTTTCGTTTAGTCAATGTTTACAGGGATTTTTCATTTGGTCAGATAGTAAAAATTACAGCTTTCACCATGTGCACGGTATGTTGTCTGACAATTTACAGCGTCCGAAATCCAGTGTGCACAAGAAGACTGCATTTCTAATTATTCTTTTCTATAGAATCCACATAATATCGGTGTCAAATTGTCGAGAATTTCGTGCGTTATCCATAATTATAAAACTTTTGTCTCCATCTTGAATAGAGTCGGGGCTAAATTCAACGGTATGTGCTCTTGTGTTCGTTCATTTGAGAAAATTTTCATTTCGCTTTAAACTGGGATATCAGTCATACTTCACTTGTTTATAACTTTTTTCCAGTAAAAGAAATCTATTCAAAATTGGTATCAAATTGTGTGCATTTTTTCGTTTAGTCAATGTTTACAGGGATTTTTCATTTGGTCAGATAGTAAAAATTACAGCTTTCACCATGTGCGTGGTATGTCGTCTGACAATTTACAGCGCCCGAAATCGAGTGTGCACAAGAAGACTGCATTTCTAATTATTCCTTTCTATAGAATCCACATAATATCGGTGTCAAATTGTCGAGAATTTCGTGCGTTATTCATAATTACAAAACTTTTGTCTCCATCTTGAATAGAGTCGGGTCTAAATTCAACGGTATGTGCTCTTGTGTTCGTTCATTTGAGGAAATTTTCATGCGGCCCTGAACTGGGAGATCAGTCATACTTCACTTGTTTATAACTTTTTTCCAGTAAAAGTAAACTTTTCAAAATTGTTATCAAATTGTGTGCATTTTTCGTTTAGTGAATGTTTACAGGGATTTTTCATTTGGTCAGATAGTAAAAATTACAGCTTTCACCATGTGCACGGTATGTTGTCTGACAATTTACAGCGTCCGAAATCCAGTGTGCACAAGAAGACTGCATTTCTAATTATTCCTTTCTATAGAATCCACATAATATCGGTCTCAAATTGTCGAAAATTTCGTGCGTTATCCATAATTACAAAACTTTTGTCTCCATCTTGAATAGAGTCGGGGCTAAATTCAACGGTATGTGCTCTTGTGTTCGTTCATTTGAGGAAATTTTCATTTCGCTTTAAACTGGGATATCAGTCATACTTCACTTGTTTATAACTTTTTTCCAGTAAAAGTAAACTTTTCAAAATTGTTATCAAATTGTGTGCATTTTTCGTTTAGTCAATGTTTACAGGGATTTTTCATTTGGTCAGATAGTAAAAATTACAGCTTTCACCATGTGCACGGTATGTTGTCTGACAATTTACAGCGTCCGAAATCCAGTGTGCACAAGAAGACTGCATTTCTAATTATTCCTTTCTATAGAATCCACATAATATCGGTCTCAAATTGTCGAAAATTTCGTGCGTTATCCATAATTACAAAACTTTTGTCTCCATCTTGAATAGAGTCGGGGCAAAATTCAACGGTATGTGCTCTCGTGTTCGTTCATTTGAGAAAATTTTCATTTCGCTTTAAACTGGGATATCAGTCATACTTCACTTGTTTATAACTTTTTTCCAGTAAAAGAAATCTATTCAAAATTGGTATCAAATTGTGTGCATTTTTTCGTTTAGTCAATGTTTACAGGGATTTTTCATTTGGTCAGATAGTAAAAATTACAGCTTTCACCATGTGCACGGTATGTTGTCTGACAATTTACAGCGTCCGAAATCCAGTGTGCACAAGAAGACTGCATTTCTAATTATTCTTTTCTATAGAATCCACATAATATCGGTGTCAAATTGTCGAGAATTTCGTGCGTTATCCATAATTATAAAACTTTTGTCTCCATCTTGAATAGAGTCGGGGCTAAATTCAACGGTATGTGCTCTTGTGTTCGTTCATTTGAGAAAATTTTCATTTCGCTTTAAACTGGGATATCAGTCATACTTCACTTGTTTATAACTTTTTTCCAGTAAAAGAAATCTATTCAAAATTGGTATCAAATTGTGTGCATTTTTTCGTTTAGTCAATGTTTACAGGGATTTTTCATTTGGTCAGATAGTAAAAATTACAGCTTTCACCATGTGCGTGGTATGTCGTCTGACAATTTACAGCGCCCGAAATCGAGTGTGCACAAGAAGACTGCATTTCTAATTATTCCTTTCTATAGAATCCACATAATATCGGTGTCAAATTGTCGAGAATTTCGTGCGTTATTCATAATTACAAAACTTTTGTCTCCATCTTGAATAGAGTCGGGTCTAAATTCAACGGTATGTGCTCTTGTGTTCGTTCATTTGAGGAAATTTTCATGCGGCCCTGAACTGGGAGATCAGTCATACTTCACTTGTTTATAACTTTTTTCCAGTAAAAGTAAACTTTTCAAAATTGTTATCAAATTGTGTGCATTTTTCGTTTAGTGAATGTTTACAGGGATTTTTCATTTGGTCAGATAGTAAAAATTACAGCTTTCACCATGTGCACGGTATGTTGTCTGACAATTTACAGCGTCCGAAATCCAGTGTGCACAAGAAGACTGCATTTCTAATTATTCCTTTCTATAGAATCCACATAATATCGGTCTCAAATTGTCGAAAATTTCGTGCGTTATCCATAATTACAAAACTTTTGTCTCCATCTTGAATAGAGTCGGGGCTAAATTCAACGGTATGTGCTCTTGTGTTCGTTCATTTGAGGAAATTTTCATTTCGCTTTAAACTGGGATATCAGTCATACTTCACTTGTTTATAACTTTTTTCCAGTAAAAGTAAACTTTTCAAAATTGTTATCAAATTGTGTGCATTTTTCGTTTAGTCAATGTTTACAGGGATTTTTCATTTGGTCAGATAGTAAAAATTACAGCTTTCACCATGTGCACGGTATGTTGTCTGACAATTTACAGCGTCCGAAATCCAGTGTGCACAAGAAGACTGCATTTCTAATTATTCCTTTCTATAGAATCCACATAATATCGGTCTCAAATTGTCGAAAATTTCGTGCGTTATCCATAATTACAAAACTTTTGTCTCCATCTTGAATAGAGTCGGGGCAAAATTCAACGGTATGTGCTCTCGTGTTCGTTCATTTGAGAAAATTTTCATTTCGCTTTAAACTGGGATATCAGTCATACTTCACTTGTTTATAACTTTTTTCCAGTAAAAGAAATCTATTCAAAATTGGTATCAAATTGTGTGCATTTTTTCGTTTAGTCAATGTTTACAGGGATTTTTCATTTGGTCAGATAGTAAAAATTACAGCTTTCACCATGTGCGTGGTATGTCGTCTGACAATTTACAGCGTCCGAAATCGAGTGTGCACAAGAAGACTGCATTTCTAATTATTCCTTTCTATAGAATCCACATAATATCGGTCTCAAATTGTCGAAAATTTCGTGCGTTATCCATAATTAAAAAACTTTTGTCTCCATCTTGAATAGAGTCAGGGCTAAATTCAACGGTATGTGCTCTTGTGTTCGTTCATTTGAGGAAATTTTCATGCGGCCCTGAACTGGGAGATCAGTCATACTTCACTTGTTTATAACTTTTTTCCAGTAAAAGAAATCTATTCAAAATTGGTATCAAATTGTGTGCATTTTTTCGTTTAGTCAATGTTTACAGGGATTTTTCATTTGGTCAGATAGTAAAAATTACAGCTTTCACCATGTGCACGGTATGTTGTCTGACAATTTACAGCGTCCGAAATCCAGTGTGCACAAGAAGACTGCATTTCTAATTATTCCTTTCTATAGAATCCACATAATATCGGTCTCAAATTGTCGAAAATTTCGTGTGTTATCCATAATTACAAAACTTTTGTCTCCATCTTGAATAGAGTCGGGGCTAAATTCAACGGTATGTGCTCTTGTGTTCGTTCATTTGAGGAAATTTTCATTTCGCTTTAAACTGGGATATCAGTCATACTTCACTTGTTTATAACTTTTTTCCAGTAAAAGTAAACTTTTCAAAATTGTTATCAAATTGTGTGCATTTTTCGTTTAGTCAATGTTTACAGGGATTTTTCATTTGGTCAGATAGTAAAAATTACAGCTTTCACCATGTGCACGGTATGTTGTCTGACAATTTACAGCGTCCGAAATCCAGTGTGCACAAGAAGACTGCATTTCTAATTATTCCTTTCTATAGAATCCACATAATATCGGTCTCAAATTGTCGAAAATTTCGTGCGTTATCCATAATTACAAAACTTTTGTCTCCATCTTGAATAGAGTCGGGGCAAAATTCAACGGTATGTGCTCTCGTGTTCGTTCATTTGAGAAAATTTTCATTTCGCTTTAAACTGGGATATCAGTCATACTTCACTTGTTTATAACTTTTTTCCAGTAAAAGAAATCTATTCAAGATTGGTATCAAATTGTGTGCATTTTTTCGTTTAGTCAATGTTTACAGGGATTTTTCATTTGGTCAGATAGTAAAAATTACAGCTTTCACCATGTGCGTGGTATGTCGTCTGACAATTTACAGCGTCCGAAATCGAGTGTGCACAAGAAGACTGCATTTCTAATTATTCCTTTCTATAGAATCCACATAATATCGGTGTCAACTTGTCGAGAATTTCGTGCGTTATTCATAATTACAAAACTTTTGTCTCCATCTTGAATAGAGTCAGGGCTAAATTCAACGGTATGTGCTCTTGTGTTCATTCATTTGAGGAAATTTTCATGCGGCCCTGAACTGGGAGATCAGTCATACTTCACTTGTTTATAACTTTTTTCCAGTAAAAGAAATCTATTCAAAATTGGTATCAAATTGTGTGCATTTTTTCGTTTAGTCAATGTTTACAGGGATTTTTCATTTGGTCAGATAGTAAAAATTACAGCTTTCACCATGTGCACGGTATGTTGTCTGACAATTTACAGCGTCCGAAATCCAGTGTGCACAAGAAGACTGCATTTCTAATTATTCCTTTCTATAGAATCCACATAATATCGGTCTCAAATTGTCGAAAATTTCGTGCGTTATCCATAATTACAAAACTTTTGTCTCCATCTTGAATAGAGTCGGGGCTAAATTCAACGGTATGTGCTCTTGTGTTCGTTCATTTGAGGAAATTTTCATTTCGCTTTAAACTGGGATATCAGTCATACTTCACTTGTTTATAACTTTTTTCCAGTAAAAGTAAACTTTTCAAAATTGTTATCAAATTGTGTGCATTTTTCGTTTAGTCAATGTTTACAGGGATTTTTCATTTGGTCAGATAGTAAAAATTACAGCTTTCACCATGTGCACGGTATGTCGTCTGACAATTTACAGCGTCCGAAATCAAGTGTGCACAAGAAGACTGCATTTCTAATTATTCCTTTCTATAGAATCCACATAATATCGGTCTCAAATTGTCGAAAATTTCGTGCGTTATCCATAATTACAAAACTTTTGTCTCCATCTTGAATAGAGTCGGGGCTAAATTCAACGGTATGTGTTCTTGTGTTCGTTCATTTGAGAAAATTTTCATTTCGCTTTAAACTGGGATATCAGTCATACTTCACTTGTTTATAACTTTTTTCCAGTAAAAGAAATCTATTCAAAATTGGTATCAAATTGTGTGCATTTTTTCGTTTAGTCAATGTTTACAGGGATTTTTCATTTGGTCAGATAGTAAAAATTACAGCTTTCACCATGTGCGTGGTATGTCGTCTGACAATTTACAGCGTCCGAAATCGAGTGTGCACAAGAAGACTGCATTTCTAATTATTCCTTTCTATAGAATCCACATAATATCGGTGTCAACTTGTCGAGAATTTCGTGCGTTATTCATAATTACAAAACTTTTGTCTCCATCTTGAATAGAGTCAGGGCTAAATTCAACGGTATGTGCTCTTGTGTTCGTTCATTTGAGGAAATTTTCATGCGGCCCTGAACTGGGAGATCAGTCATACTTCACTTGTTTATAACTTTTTTCCAGTAAAAGAAATCTATTCAAAATTGGTATCAAATTGTGTGCATTTTTTCGTTTAGTCAATGTTTACAGGGATTTTTCATTTGGTCAGATAGTAAAAATTACAGCTTTCACCATGTGCACGGTATGTTGTCTGACAATTTACAGCGTCCGAAATCCAGTGTGCACAAGAAGACTGCATTTCTAATTATTCCTTTCTATAGAATCCACATAATATCGGTCTCAAATTGTCGAAAATTTCGTGCGTTATCCATAATTACAAAACTTTTGTCTCCATCTTGAATAGAGTCGGGGCTAAATTCAACGGTATGTCCTCTTGTGTTCGTTCATTTGAGGAAATTTTCATTTGGCTTTAAAATGGGATATCAGTCATTTTTCACTTGTTTATAACTTTTTTCCAGTAAAAGTAAACTTTTCAAAATTGTTATCAAATTGTGTGCATTTTTACGTTTAGTCAATGTTTACAGGGATTTCTCATTTGGTCAGATAGTAAAAATTACAGCTTTCACCATGTGCGTGGTATGTCGTCTGACAATTTACAGCGTCCGAAATCCAGTGTGCACTAGAAGACTACATTTCTAATTATTGCTTTCTATAGAATCCCCATAATATCGGTCTCAAATTGTCGAGAATTTCGTGCGTTATCCATAATTACAAAACTTTTGTCTCCATCTTGAATAGAGTCGGGGCTAAATTCAACGGTATGTGGCCTTGTGTTCGTTCATTTGAGGAAATTTTCGTGCGCCCCTAAACTGGGAGATCAGTCATAATTCACTTGTTTATAACTTATTTCCAGTAAAAGAAATCTTTTCAAAATTGATATCAAATTGTTTTCATTTTTTCCTTTAGTCCATGTTTACAGGGATTTTTCATTTGGTCAGATAGTAAAAATTACAGCTTTCACCATGTGCGTGGTATGTCGTCTGACAATTTACAGCGTCCGAAATCCAATGTGCACAAAAAGGCTGCATTTCTAATTATTCCTTTCTCTAGAATCCACATAATATCGGTGTCAAATTGTCGAGAATTTCGTGCGTTATGCATAATTACAAAACTTTTGTCTCCATCTTGAATAGAGTCGGGGCTAAATTCAACGGTATGTGCTCTTGTGTTCGTTCATTTGAGGAAATTTTCATTTGGCTTTAAACTGGGATATCAGTCATACTTCACTTGTTTATAACTTTTTTCCAGTAAAAGTAAACTTTTCAAAATTGTTATCAAATTGTGTGCATTTTTTCGTTTAGTCAATGTTTACAGGGATTTTTCATTTGGTCAGATAATAAAAATTACAGCTTTCACCATGTGCGCGTTATGTTGTCTGACAATTTACAGCGTCCGAAATCCAGTGTGCACAAGAAGACTGCATTTCTAATTATTCCTTTCTATAGAATCCACATAATATCGGTTTCAAATTGTCGAAAATTTCGTGCGTTATCCATAATTACAAAACTTTTGTCTCCATCTTGAATAGAGTCGGGGCTAAATTCAACGGTATGTGGTCTTGTGTTCGTTCATTTGAGGAAATTTTCATGCGGCCCTAAACTGGGAGATCAGTCATACTTCACTTGTTTATAACTTTTTTCCAGTAAAAGAAATCTATTCAAAATTGGTATCAAATTGTGTGCATTTTTTCGTTTAGTCAATGTTTACAGGGATTTTTCATTTGGTCAGATAGTAAAAATTACAGCTTTCACCATGTGCGTGGTATGTCGTCTGACAATTTACAGCGTCCGAAATCGAGTGTGCACAAGAAGACTGCATTTCTAATTATTCCTTTCTATAGAATCCACATAATATCGGTGTCAACTTGTCGAGAATTTCGTGCGTTATTCATAATTACAAAACTTTTGTCTCCATCTTGAATAGAGTCGGGGCTAAATTCAACGGTATGTGCTCTTGTGTTCGTTCATTTGAGAAAATTTTCATTTCGCTTTAAACTGGCATATCAGTCATACTTCACTTGTTTATAACTTTTTTCCAGTAAAAGAAATCTTTTCAAAATTGGTATCAAATTGTGTGCATTTTTTCGTTTAGTCAATGTTTACAGGGATTTTTCATTTGGTCAGATTGTAAAAATTACAGCTTTCACCATGTGCGTCGTATGTCGTCTGACAATTTACAGCGTCCGAAATCGAGTGTGCACAAGAAGACTGCATTTCTAATTATTCCTTTCTATAGAATCCACATAATATTGGTGTCAAATTGTCGAGAATTTCGTGCGTTATGCATAATTACAAAACTTTTGTCTCCATCTTGAATAGAGTCGGGGCTAAATTCAACGGTATGTCCTCTTGTGTTCGTTCATTTGAGGAAATTTTCATTTGGCTTTAAAATGGGATATCAGTCATTTTTCACTTGTTTATAACTTTTTTCCAGTAAAAGTAAACTTTTCAAAATTGTTATCAAATTGTGTGCATTTTTACGTTTAGTCAATGTTTACAGGGATTTCTCATTTGGTCAGATAGTAAAAATTACAGCTTTCACCATGTGCGTGGTATGTCGTCTGACAATTTACAGCGTCCGAAATCCAGTGTGCACTAGAAGACTACATTTCTAATTATTGCTTTCTATAGAATCCCCATAATATCGGTCTCAAATTGTCGAGAATTTCGTGCGTTATCCATAATTACAAAACTTTTGTCTCCATCTTGAATAGAGTCGGGGCTAAATTCAACGGTATGTGGCCTTGTGTTCGTTCATTTGAGGAAATTTTCGTGCGCCCCTAAACTGGGAGATCAGTCATAATTCACTTGTTTATAACTTATTTCCAGTAAAAGAAATCTTTTCAAAATTGATATCAAATTGTTTTCATTTTTTCCTTTAGTCCATGTTTACAGGGATTTTTCATTTGGTCAGATAGTAAAAATTACAGCTTTCACCATGTGCGTGGTATGTCGTCTGACAATTTACAGCGTCCGAAATCCAATGTGCACAAAAAGACTGCATTTCTAATTATTCCTTTCTCTAGAATCCACATAATATCGGTGTCAAATTGTCGAGAATTTCGTGCGTTATGCATAATTACAAAACTTTTGTCTCCATCTTGAATAGAGTCGGGGCTAAATTCAACGGTATGTGCTCTTGTGTTCGTTCATTTGAGGATATTTTCATTTGGTTTTAAACTGGGATATCAGTCATACTTCACTTGTTTATAACTTTTTTCCAGTAAAAGTAAACTTTTCAAAATTGTTATCAAATTGTGTGCATTTTTTCGTTTAGTCAATGTTTACAGGGATTTTTCATTTGGTCAGATAATAAAAATTACAGCTTTCACCATGTGCGCGTTATGTTGTCTGACAATTTACAGCGTCCGAAATCCAGTGTGCACAAGAAGACTGCATTTCTAATTATTCCTTTCTATAGAATCCACATAATATCGGTTTCAAATTGTCGAAAATTTCGTGCGTTATCCATAATTACAAAACTTTTGTCTCCATCTTGAATAGAGTCGGGGCTAAATTCAACGGTATGTGGTCTTGTGTTCGTTCATTTGAGGAAATTTTCATGCGGCCCTAAACTGGGAGATCAGTCATACTTCACTTGTTTATAACTTTTTTCCAGTAAAAGAAATCTATTCAAAATTGGTATCAAATTGTGTGCATTTTTTCGTTTAGTCAATGTTTACAGGGATTTTTCATTTGGTCAGATAGTAAAAATTACAGCTTTCACCATGTGCGTGGTATGTCGTCTGACAATTTACAGCGTCCGAAATCGAGTGTGCACAAGAAGACTGCATTTCTAATTATTCCTTTCTATAGAATCCACATAATATCGGTGTCAACTTGTCGAGAATTTCGTGCGTTATTCATAATTACAAAACTTTTGTCTCCATCTTGAATAGAGTCGGGGCTAAATTCAACGGTATGTGCTCTTGTGTTCGTTCATTTGAGAAAATTTTCATTTCGCTTTAAACTGGCATATCAGTCATACTTCACTTGTTTATAACTTTTTTCCAGTAAAAGAAATCTATTCAAAATTGGTATCAAATTGTGTGCGTTTTCGTTTAGTCAATGTTTACAGGGATTTTTCATTTGGTCAGATAGTAAAAATTACAGCTTTCACCATGTGCACGGTATGTTGTCTGACAATTTACAGCGTCCGAAATCCAGTGTGCACAAGAAGACTGCATTTCTAATTATTCCTTTCTATAGAATCCGCATAATATCGGTCTCAAATTGTCGAAAATTTCGTGCGTTATCCATAATTACAAAACTTTTGTCTCCATCTTGAATAGAGTCGGGGCTAAATTCAACGGTATGTGCTCTTGTGTTCGTTCATTTGAGGAAATTTTCATTTCGCTTTAAACTGGGATATCAGTCATACTTCACTTGTTTATAACTTTTTTCCAGTAAAAGTAAACTTTTCAAAATTGTTATCAAATTGTGTGCATTTTTCGTTTAGTCAATGTTTACAGGGATTTTTCATTTGGTCAGATAGTAACAATTACAGCTTTCACCATGTGCACGGTATTTTGTCTGACAATTTACAGCGTCCGAAATCCAGTGTGCACAAGAAGACTGCATTTCTAATTATTCCTCTCTATAGAATCCACATAATATCGGTCTCAAATTGTCGAAAATTTCGTGCGTTATCCATAATTACAAAACTTTTGTCTCCATCTTGAATAGAGTCGGGGCTAAATTCAACGGTATGTGGTCTTGTGTTCGTTCATTTGAGGAAATTTTCATGCGGCCCTAAACTGGGAGATCAGTCATAATTCACTTGTTTATAACTTTTTTCCAGTAAAAGAAATCTATTCAAAATTCGTATCAAATTGTGTGCATTTTTCCGCTTAGTCAATGTTTACAGGGATTTTTCATTTGGTCAGATAGTAAAAATTACAGCTTTCACCATGTGCACGGTATGTCGTCTGACAATTTACAGCGTCCGAAATCGAGTGTGCACAAGAAGACTGCATTTCTAATTATTCCTTTCTATAGAATCCACATAATATCGGTGTCAAATTGTCGAGAATTTCGTGCGTTATTCATAATTACAAAACTTTTGTCTCCATCTTGAATAGAGTCGGGGCTAATTTCAACGGTATGTGCTCTTGTGTTCGTTCATTTGAGGAAATTTTCATGCGGCCCTGAACTGGGAGATCAGTCATACTTCACTTGTTTATAACTTTTTTCCAGTAAAAGAAATCTATTCAAAATTGGTATCAAATTGTGTGCATTTTTTCGTTTAGTCAATGTTTACAGGGATTTTTCATTTGGTCAGATAGTAAAAATTACAGCTGTCACCATGTGCGTGGTATGTCGTCTGACAATTTACAGCGTCCGAAATCGAGTATGCACAAGAAGACTGCATTTCTAATTATTCCTTTCTATAGAATCCACATAATATCCGTCTCAAATTGTCGAAAATTTCGTGCGTTATCCATAATTACAAAACTTTTGTCTCCATCTTGAATAGAGTCGGGGCTAAATTCAACGGTATGTGGTCTTGTGTTCGTTCATTTGAGGAAATTTTCATGCGGCCCTAAACTGGGAGATCAGTCATACTTCACTTGTTTATAACTTTTTTCCAGTAAAAGAAATCTATTCAAAATTGGTATCAAATTGTGTGCATTTTTTCGTTTAGTCCATGTTTACCGGGATTTTTCATTTGGTCAGATAGTAAAAATTACAGCTGTCACCATGTGCGTGGTATGTCGTCTGACAATTTTCAGCGTCCGAAATCGAGTATGCACAAGAAGACTGCATTTCTAATTATTCCTTTCTATAGAATCCACATAATATCGGTCTCAAATTGTCGAAAATTTCATGCGTTATCCATAATTACAAAACTTTTGTCTCCATCTTGAATAGAGTCGGGGCTAAATTCAACGGTATGTGGTCTTGTGTTCGTTCATTTGAGGAAATTTTCATGCGGCCCTAAACTGGGAGATCAGTCATACTTCACTTGTTTATAACTTTTTTCCAGTAAAAGAAATCTATTCAAAATTGGTATCAAATAATGTGCATTTTTTCGTTTAGTCAATGTTTACAGGGATTTTTCATTTGGTCAGATAGTAAAAATTACAGCTTTCACCATGTGCGTGGTATGTTGTCTGACAATTTACAGTGTCCGAAATCGAGTGTGCACAAGATGACTGCATTTCTAATTATTCCTTTCTATAGAATCCACATAATATCGGTGTCAAATTGTCGAGATTTTCGTGCGTTATTTATAATTACAAAACTTTTGTCTCCATCTTGAATAGAGTCGGGGCTAAATTCAACAGTATGTGCTCTTGTATTCGTTCATTTGAGAAAATTTTCATTTCGTTTAAACTGGGATATCAGTCATACTTCACTTGTTTATAACTTTTTTTCCAGTAAAAGAAATCTATTCAAAATTGGTATCAAATTGTGTGCATTTTTTCGTTTAGTCAATGTTTACAGGGATTTTTCATTTGGTCAGATAGTAAAAATTACAGCTTTCACCATGTGCGTGGTATGTCGTCTGACAATTTACAGCGTCCGAAATCGAGTGTGCACAAGAAGACTGCATTTCTAATTATTCTTTTCTATAGAATCCACATAATATCGGTCTGAAATTGTCGAAAATTTCGTGCGTTATCCATAATTAGAAAACTTTTGTCTCCATCTTGAATAGAGTCGGGGCTAAATTCAACGGTATGTGGTCTTGTGTTCGTTCATTTGAGGAAATTTTCATGCGGCCCTAAACTGGGAGATCAGTCATATTTCACTTGTTTATAACTTTTTTCCAGTAAAATAAATCTATTCAAAATTGGTATCAAATTGTGTGCAATTTTTCGTTTAGTCCATGTTTACCGGGATTTTTCATTTGGTCAGATAGTAAAAATTACAGCTTTCACCATGTGCGTGGTATGTCGTGTGACAATTTACAGCGTCCGAAATCGAGTATGCACAAGAAGACTGCATTTCTAATTATTCCTTTCTATAGAATCCACATAATATCGGTCTCAAATTGTCGAAAATTTCATGCGTTATCCATAATTACAAAACTTTTGTCTCCATCTTGAATAGAGTCGGGGCTAAATTCAACGGTATGTGCTCTTGTGTTCGTTCATTTGAGAAAATTTTCTTTTCGCTTTAAACTGGGATATCAGTCATACTTCACATGTTTATAACTTTTTTCCAGTAAAAGAAATCTATTTAAAATTGGTATCAAATTGTGTGCATTTTTTCGTTTAGTCAATGTTTACAGGGATTTTTCATTTGGTCAGATAGTAAAAATTACAGCTTTCACCATGTGCGTGGTATGTCGTCTGACAATTTACAGCGTCCGAAATCGAGTGTGCACAAGAAGACTGCATTTCTAATTATTCCTTTCTAAAGAATCCACATAATATCGGTGTCAAATTGTCCAGAATTTCGTCCGTTATTCATAATTACAAAACTTTTGTCTCCATCTTGAATAGAGTCGGGGCTAAATTCAACGGTATGTGCTCTTGTGTTCGTTCATTTGAGGAAATTTTCATTTCGCTTTAAACTGGGATATCAGTCATACTTCACTTGTTTATAACTTTTTTCCAGTAAAAGTAAACTTTTCAAAATTGTTATCAAATTGTGTGCATTTTTCGTTTAGTGAATGTTTACAGGGATTTTTCATTTGGTCAGATAGTAAAAATTACAGCTTTCACCATGTGCACGGTATGTTGTCTGACAATTTACAGCGTCCGAAATCCAGTGTGCACAAGAAGACTGCATTTCTAATTATTCCTTTCTATAGAATCCACATAATATCGGTCTCAAATTGTCGAAAATTTCGTGCGTTATCCATAATTACAAAACTTTTGTCTCCATCTTGAATAGAGTCGGGGCTAAATTCAACGGTATGTGGTCTTGTGTTCGTTCATTTGAGGAAATTTTCATGCGGCCCTAAACTGGGAGATCAGTCATACTTCACTTGTTTATAACTTTTTTCCAGTAAAAGAAATCTATTCAAAATTGGTATCAAATTGTGTGCATTTTTTCGTTTAGTCAATGTTTACAGGGATTTTTCATTTGGTCAGATAGTAAAAATTACAGCTTTCACCATGTGCGTGGTATGTCGTCTGACAATTTACAGCGTCCGAAATCGAGTTTGCACAAGAAGACTGCATTTCTAATTATTCCTTTCTATAGAATCCACATAATATCCGTCTCAAATTGTCGAAAATTTCGTGCGTTATCCATAATTACAAAACTTTTGTCTCCATCTTGAATAGAGTCGGGGCTAAATTCAACGGTATGTGGTCTTGTGTTCGTTCATTTGAGGAAATTTTCATGCGGCCCTAAACTGGGAGATCAGTCATACTTCACTTGTTTATAAATTTTTTCCAGTAAAAGAAATCTATTCAAAATTGGTATCAAATTGTGTGCATTTTTTCGTTTAGTCCATGTTTACCGGGATTTTTCATTTGGTCAGATAGTAAAAATTACAGCTGTCACCATGTGCGTGGTATGTCGTCTGACAATTTACAGCGTCCGAAATCGAGTATGCACAAGAAGACTGCATTTCTAATTATTCCTTTCTATAGAATCCACATAATATCGGTCTCAAATTGTCGAAAATTTCATGCGTTATCCATAATTACAAAACTTTTGTCTCCATCTTGAATAGAGTCGGGGCTAAATTCAACGGTATGTGGTCTTGTGTTCGTTCATTTGAGGAAATTTTCATGCGACCCTAAACTGGGAGATCAGTCATACTTCACTTGTTTATAACTTTTTTCCAGTAAAAGAAATCTATTCAAAATTGGTATCAAATAATGTGCATTTTTTCGTTTAGTCAATGTTTACAGGGATTTTTCATTTGGTCAGATAGTAAAAATTACAGCTTTCACCATGTGCGTGGTATGTTGTCTGACAATTTACAGCGTCCGAAATCGAGTGTGCACAAGATGACTGCATTTCTAATTATTCCTTTCTATAGAATCCACATAATATCGGTGTCAAATTGTCGAGAATTTCGTGCGTTATTTATAATTACAAAACTTTTGTCTCCATCTTGAATAGAGTCGGGGCTAAATTCAACAGTATGTGCTCTTGTATTCGTTCATTTGAGAAAATTTTCATTTCGTTTAAACTGGGATATCAGTCATACTTCACTTGTTTATAACTTTTTTCCAGTAAAAGAAATCTATTCAAAATTGGTATCAAATAATGTGCATTTTTTCGTTTAGTCAATGTTTACAGGGATTTTTCATTTGGTCAGATAGTAAAAATTACAGCTTTCACCATGTGCGTGGTATGTTGTCTGACAATTTACAGCGTCCGAAATCGAGTGTGCACAAGATGACTGCATTTCTAATTATTCCTTTCTATAGAATCCACATAATATCGGTGTCAAATTGTCGAGAATTTCGTGCGTTATTTATAATTACAAAACTTTTGTCTCCATCTTGAATAGAGTCGGGGCTAAATTCAACAGTATGTGCTCTTGTATTCGTTCATTTGAGAAAATTTTCATTTCGTTTAAACTGGGATATCAGTCATACTTCACTTGTTTATAACATTTTTCCAGTAAAAGAAATCTATTCAAAATTGGTATCAAATTGTGTGCATTTTTTCGTTTAGTCAATGTTTACAGGGATTTTTCATTTGGTCAGATAGTAAAAATTACAGCTTTCACCATGTGCGTGGTATGTCGTCTGACAATTTACAGCGTCCGAAATCGAGTGTGCACAAGAAGACTGCATTTCTAATTATTCCTTTCTATAGAATCCACATAATATCGGTCTGAAATTGTCGAAAATTTCGTGCGTTATCCATAATTAGAAAACTTTTGTCTCCATCTTGAATAGAGTCGGGGCTAAATTCAACGGTATGTGGTCTTGTGTTCGTTCATTTGAGGAAATTTTCATTTCGCTTTAAACTGGGATATCAGTCATACTTCACTTGTTTATAACTTTTTTCCAGTAAAAGTAAACTTTTCAAAATTGTTATCAAATTGTGTGCATTTTTCGTTTAGTTAATGTTTACAGAGATTTTTCATTTGGTCAGATAGTAAAAATTACAGCTTTCACCATGTGCACGGTATGTTGTCTGACAATTTACAGCGTCCGAAATCCAGTGTGCACAAGAAGACTGCATTTCTAATTATTCCTTTCTATAGAATCCACATAATATCGGTCTCAAATTTCGTGCGTTATCCATAATTACAAAACTTTTGTCTCCATCTTGAATAGAGTCGGGGCTAAATTCAACGGTATGTGCTCTTGTGTTCGTTCATTTGAGGAAATTTTCATTTCGCTTTAAACTGGGATATCAGTCATACTTCACTTGTTTATAAGTTTTTCCAGTAAAAGTAAACTTTTCAAAATTGTTATCAAATTGTGTGCATTTTTCGTTTAGTCAATGTTTACAGGGATTTTTCATTTGGTCAGATAGTAAAAATTACAGCTTTCACCATGTGCACGGTATGTTGTCTGACAATTTACAGCGCCCGAAATCCAGTGTGCACAAGAAGACTGCATTTCTAATTATTCCTTTCTATAGAATCCACATAATATCGGTCTCAAATTGTCGAGAATTTCGTGCGTTATTCATAATTACAAAACTTTTGTCTCCATCTTGAATAGAGTCGGGGCTAAATTCAACGGTATGTGCTCTTGTGTTCGTTCATTTGAGAAACTTTTCATTTCGCTTTAAACTGGCATATCAGTCATACTTCACTTGTTTATAACTTTTTTCCAGTAAAAGAAATCTATTCAAAATTGGTATCAAATTGTGTGCATTTTTTCGTTTAGTCAATGTTTACAGGGATTTTTCATTTGGTCAGATAGTAAAAATTACAGCTTTCACCATGTGCACGGTATGTTGTCTGACAATTTTCAGCGTCCGAAATCCAGTGTGCACAAGAAGACTGCATTTCTAATTATTCCTTTCTATAGAATCCACATAATATCGGTCTCAAATTGTCGAAAATTTCGTGCGTTATCTATAATTACAAAACTTTTGTCTCCATCTTGAATAGAGTCGGGGCTAAATTCAACGGTATGTGGTCTTGTGTTCGTTCATTTGAGGAAATTTTCATGCGGCCCTAAACTGGGAGATCAGTCATACTTCACTTGTTTATAACTTTTTTCCAGTAAAAGAAATCTATTCAAAATTGGTATCAAATTGTGTGCATTTTTTCGTTTAGTCAATGTTTACAGGGATTTTTCATTTGGTTAGATAGTAAAAATTACAGCTTTCACCATGTGCGTGGTATGTCGTCTGTCAATTTACAGCGTCCGAAATCGAGTGTGCACAAGAAGACTGCATTTCTAATTATTCCTTTCTATAGAATCCACATAATATCGGTGTCAAATTGTCGAGAATTTCGTGCGTTATTCATAATTACAAAACTTTTGTCTCCATCTTGAATAGTGTCGGGGCTAAATTCAACGGTATGTGCTCTTGTGTTCGTTCATTTGAGGAAATTTTCATGCGGCCCTGAACTTGGAGATCAGTCATACTTCACTTGTTTATAACTTTTTTCCAGTAAAAGAAATCTATTCAAAATTGGTATCAAATTGTGTGCATTTTTTCGTTTAGTCAATGTTTACAGGGATTTATCATTTGGTCAGATAGTAAAAATTACAGCTTTCACCATGTGCACGGTATGTTGTCTGACAATTTACAGCGTCCGAAATCCAGTGTGCACAAGAAGACTGCATTTCTAATTATTCCTTTCTATAGAATCCACATAATATCGGTCTCAAATTGTCGAAAATTTCGTGCGTTATCCATAATTACAAAACTTTTGTCTCCATCTTGAATAGAGTCGGGGCTAAATTCAACGGTATGTGCTCTTGTGTTCGTTCATTTGAGGAAATTTTCATGCGGCCCTGAACTTGGAGATCAGTCATACTTCACTTGTTTATAACTTTTTTCCAGTAAAAGAAATCTATTCAAAATTGGTATCAAATTGTGTGCATTTTTTCGTTTAGTCAATGTTTACAGGGATTTTTCATTTGGTCAGATAGTAAAGATTACAGCTTTCACCATGTGCACGTTATGTTGTCTGACAATTTACAGCGTCCGAAATCGAGTGTGCACAAGAAGACTTCATTTCTAATTATTCCTTTCTATAGAATCCACATAATATCGGTCTCAAATTGTCGAAAATTTCGTGTGTTATCCATAATTACAAAACTTTTGTCTCCATCTTGAATAGAGTCGGGGCTAAATTCAACGGTATGTGCTCTTGTGTTCGTTCATTTGAGGAAATTTTCATTTCGCTTTAAACTGGGATATCAGTCATACTTCACTTGTTTATAACTTTTTTCCAGTAAAAGTAGACTTTTCAAAATTGTTATCAAATTGTGTGCATTTTTCGTTTAGTCAATGTTTACAGGGATTTTTCATTTGGTCAGATAGTAAAAATTACAGCTTTCACCATGTGCACGGTATGTTGTCTGACAATTTACAGCGTCCGAAATCGAGTGTGCACAAGAAGACTGCATTTCTAATTATTCCTTTCTATAGAATCCACATAATATCGGTGTCAAATTGTCCAGAATTTCGTCCGTTATTCATAATTACAAAACTTTTGTCTCCATCTTGAATAGAGTCGGGGCTAAATTCAACGGTATGTGCTCTTGTGTTCGTTCATTTGAGGAAATTTTCATTTCGCTTTAAACTGGGATATCAGTCATACTTCACTTGTTTATAACTTTTTTCCAGTAAAAGTAAACTTTTCAAAATTGTTATCAAATTGTGTGCATTTTTCGTTTAGTGAATGTTTACAGGGATTTTTCATTTAGTCAGATAGTAAAAATTACAGCTTTCACCATGTGCACGGTATGTTGTCTGACAATTTACAGCGTCCGAAATCCAGTGTGCACAAGAAGACTGCATTTCTAATTATTCCTTTCTATAGAATCCACATAATATCGGTCTCAAATTGTCGAAAATTTCGTGCGTTATCCATAATTACAAAACTTTTGTCTCCATCTTGAATAGAGTCGGGGCTAAATTCAACGGTATGTGGTCTTGCGTTCATTCATTTGAGGAAATTTTCATGCGGCCCTAAACTGGGAGATCAGTCATACTTCACTTGTTTATAACTTTTTTCCAATAAAAGAAATCTATTCAAAATTGGTATCAAATTGTGTGCATTTTTTCGTTTAGTCCATGTTTACCGAGATTTTTCATTTGGTCAGATAGTAAAAATTACAGCTTTCACCATGTGCGTGGTATGTCGTCTGACAATTTACAGCGTCCGAAATCGAGTATGCACAAGAAGACTGCATTTCTAATTATTCCTTTCTATAGAATCCACATAATATCGGTCTCAAATTGTCGAAAATTTAATGCGTTATCCATAATTACAAAACTTTTGTCTCCATCTTGAATAGAGTCGGGGCTAAATTCAACGGTATGTGCTCTTGTGTTCGTTCATTTGAGGAAATTTTCATGCGGCCCTGAACTTGGAGATCAGTCATACTTCACTTGTTTATAACTTTTTTCCAGTAAAAGAAATCTATTCAAAATTGGTATCAAATTGTGTGCATTTTTTCGTTTAGTCAATGTTTACAGGGATTTTTCATTTGGTCAGATAGTAAAGATTACAGCTTTCACCATGTGCGCGGTATGTTGTCTGACAATTTACAGCGTCCGAAATCGAGTGTGCACAAGAAGACTGCATTTCTAATTATTCCTTTCTATAGAATCCACATAATATCGGTCTCAAATTGTCGAAAATTTCGTGCTTTATCCATAATTACAAAACTTTTGTCTCCATCTTGAATAGAGTCGGGGCTAAATTCAACGGTATGTGCTCTTGTGTTCGTTCATTTGAGGAAATTTTCATTTCGCTTTAAACTGGGATATCAGTCATATTTCACTTGTTTATAACTTTTTTCCAGTAAAAGAAATCTATTCAAAATTGGTATCAAATTGTGTGCATTTTTTCGTTTAGTCAATGTTTACAGGGATTTTTCATTTGGTCAGATAGTAAAAATTACAGCTTTCACCATGTGCGTGGTATGTCGTCTGTCAATTTACAGCGTCCGAAATCGAGTGTGCACAAGAAGACTGCATTTCTAATTATTCCTTTCTATAGAATCCACATAATATCGGTGTCAAATTATCGAGAATTTCGTGCGTTATTCATAATTACAAAACTTTTGTCTCCATCTTGAATAGTGTCGGGGCTAAATTCAACGCTATGTGCTCTTGTGTTCGTTCATTTGAGGAAATTTTCATGCGGCCCTGAACTTGGAGATCAGTCATACTTCACTTGTTTATAACTTTTTTCCAGTAAAAGAAATCTATTCAAAATTGGTATCAAATTGTGTGCATTTTTTCGTTTAGTCAATGTTTACAGGGATTTTTCATTTGGTCAGATAGTAAAAATTACAGCTTTCACCATGTGCACGGTATGTTGTCTGACAATTTACAGCGTCCGAAATCCAGTGTGCACAAGAAGACTGCATTTCTAATTATTCCTTTCTATAGAATCCACATAATATCGGTCTCAAATTGTCGAAAATTTCGTGCGTTATCCATAATTACAAAACTTTTGTCTCCATCTTGAATAGAGTCGGGGCTAAATTCAACGGTATGTGCTCTTGTGTTCGTTCATTTGAGGAAATTTTCATTTCGCTTTAAACTGGGATATCAGTCATACTTCACTTGTTTATAACTTTTTTCCAGTAAAAGTAGACTTTTCAAAATTGTTATCAAATTGTGTGCATTTTTCGTTTAGTCAATGTTTACAGGGATTTTTCATTTGGTCAGATAGTAAAAATTACAGCTTTCACCATGTGCACGGTATGTTGTCTGACAATTTACAGCGTCCGAAATCCAGTGTGCACAAGAAGACTGCATTTCTAATTATTCCTTTCTATAGAATCCACATAATATCGGTGTCAAATTGTCCAGAATTTCGTCCGTTATTCATAATTACAAAACTTTTGTCTCCATCTTGAATAGAGTCGGGGCTAAATTCAACGGTATGTGCTCTTGTGTTCGTTCATTTGAGGAAATTTTCATTTCGCTTTAAACTGGGATATCAGTCATACTTCACTTGTTTATAACTTTTTTCCAGTAAAAGTAAACTTTTCAAAATTGTTATCAAATTGTGTGCATTTTTCGTTTAGTCAATGTTTACAGGGATTTTTCATTTGGTCAGATAGTAAAAATTACAGCTTTCACCATGTGCACGGTATGTTGTCTGACAATTTACAGCGTCCGAAATCCAGTGTGCACAAGAAGACTGCATTTCTAATTATTCCTTTCTATAGAATCCACATAATATCGGTCTCAAATTGTCCAGAATTTCGTCCGTTATTCATAATTACAAAACTTTTGGCTCCATCTTGAATAGAGTCGGGGCTAAATTCAACGGTATGTGCTCTTGTGTTCGTTCATTTGAGGAAATTTTCATTTCGCTTTAAACTGGGATATCAGTCATACTTCACTTGTTTATAACTTTTTTCCAGTAAAAGTAAACTTTTCAAAATTGTTATCAAATTGTGTGCATTTTTCGTTTAGTGAATGTTTACAGGGATTTTTCATTTGGTCAGATAGTAAAAATTACAGCTTTCACCATGTGCACGGTATGTTGTCTGACAATTTACAGCGTCCGAAATCCAGTGTGCACAAGAAGACTGCATTTCTAATTATTCCTTTCTATAGAATCCACATAATATCGGTCTCAAATTGTCGAAAATTTCGTGCGTTATCCATAATTACAAAACTTTTGTCTCCAACTTGAATAGAGTCGGGGCTAAATTCAACGGTATGTGGTCTTGCGTTCATTCATTTGAGGAAATTTTCATGCGGCCCTAAACTGGGAAATCAGTCATACTTCACTTGTTTATAACTTTTTTCCAATAAAAGAAATCTATTCAAAATTGGTATCAAATTGTGTGCATTTTTTCGTTTAGTCCATGTTTACCGAGATTTTTCATTTGGTCAGATAGTAAAAATTACAGCTTTCACCATGTGCGTGGTATGTCGTTTGACAATTTACAGCGTCCGAAATCGAGTATGCACAAGAAGACTGCATTTCTAATTATTCCTTCCTATAGAATCCACATAATATCGGTCTCAAATTGTCGAAAATTTAATGCGTTATCCATAATTACAAAACTTTTGTCTCCATCTTGAATAGAGTCGGGGCTAAATTCAACGGTATGTGCTCTTGTGTTCGTTCATTTGAGGAAATTTTCATGCGGCCCTGAACTTGGAGATCAGTCATACTTCACTTGTTTATAACTTTTTTCAAGTAAAAGAAATCTATTCAAAATTGGTATCAAATTGTGTGCATTTTTTCGTTTAGTCAATGTTTACAGGGATTTTTCATTTGGTCAGATAGTAAAGATTACAGCTTTCACCATGTGCGCGGTATGTTGTCTGACAATTTACAGCGTCCGAAATCGAGTGTGCACAAGAAGACTGCATTTCTAATTATTCCTTTCTATAGAATCCACATAATATCGGTCTCAAATTGTCGAAAATTTCGTGCGTTATCCATAATTACAAAACTTTTGTCTCCATCTTGAATAGAGTCGGGGCTAAATTCAACGGTATGTGCTCTTGTGTTCGTTCATTTGAGGAAATTTTCATTTCGCTTTAAACTGGGATATCAGTCATATTTCACTTGTTTATAACTTTTTTCCAGTAAAAGAAATCTATTCAAAATTGGTATCAAATTGTGTGCATTTTTTCGTTTAGTCAATGTTTACAGGGATTTTTCATTTGGTCAGATAGTAAAAATTACAGCTTTCACCATGTGCGTGGTATGTCGTCTGTCAATTTACAGCGTCCGAAATCGAGTGTGCACAAAAAGACTGCATTTCTAATTATTCCTTTCTATAGAATCCACATAATATCGGTGTCAAATTGTCGAGAATTTCGTGCGTTATTCATAATTACAAAACTTTTGTCTCCATCTTGAATAGTGTCGGGGCTAAATTCAACGGTATGTGCTCTTGTGTTCGTTCATTTGAGGAAATTTTCATGCGGCCCTGAACTTGGAGATCAGTCATACTTCACTTGTTTATAACTTTTTTCCAGTAAAAGAAATCTATTCAAAATTGGTATCAAATTGTGTGCATTTTTTCGTTTAGTCAATGTTTACAGGGATTTTTCATTTGGTCAGATAGTAAAAATTACAGCTTTCACCATGTGCACGGTATGTTGTCTGACAATTTACAGCGTCCGAAATCCAGTGTGCACAAGAAGACTGCATTTCTAATTATTCCTTTCTATAGAATCCACATAATATCGGTCTCAAATTGTCGAAAATTTCGTGCGTTATCCATAATTACAAAACTTTTGTCTCCATCTTGAATAGAGTCGGGGCTAAATTCAACGGTATGTGCTCTTGTGTTCGTTCATTTGAGGAAATTTTCATGCGGCCCTGAACTTGGAGATCAGTCATACTTCACTTGTTTATAACTTTTTTCCAGTAAAAGAAATCTATTCAAAATTGGTATCAAATTGTGTGCATTTTTTCGTTTAGTCAATGTTTACAGGGATTTTTCATTTGGTCAGATAGTAAAGATTACAGCTTTCACCATGTGCGCGGTATGTTGTCTGACAATTTACAGCGTCCGAAATCGAGTGTGCACAAGAAGACTGCATTTCTAATTATTCCTTTCTATAGAATCCACATAATATCGGTCTCAAATTGTCGAAAATTTCGTGCGTTATTCATAATTACAAAACTTTTGGCTCCATCTTGAATAGAGTCGGGGCTAAATTCAACGGTATGTGCTCTTGTGTTCGTTCATTTGAGGAAATTTTCATTTCGCTTTAAACTGGGATATCAGTCATACTTCACTTGTTTATAACTTTTTTCCAGTAAAAGTAAACTTTTCAAAATTGTTATCAAATTGTGTGCATTTTTCGTTTAGTGAATGTTTACAGGGATTTTTCATTTGGTCAGATAGTAAAAATTACAGATTTCACCATGTGCACGGTATGTTGTCTGACAATTTACAGCGTCCGAAATCCAGTGTGCACAAGAAGACTGCATTTCTAATTATTCCTTTCTATAGAATCCACATAATATCGGTCTCAAATTGACGAAAATTTCGTGCGTTATCCATAATTACAAAACTTTTGTCTCCATCTTGAATAGAGTCGGGGCTAAATTCAACGGTATGTGGTCTTGCGTTCATTCATTTGAGGAAATTTTCATGCGGCCCTAAACTGGGAGATCAGTCATACTTCACTTGTTTATAACTTTTTTCCAATAAAAGAAATCTATTCAAAATTGGTATCAAATTGTGTGCATTTTTTCGTTTAGTCCATGTTTACCGAGATTTTTCATTTGGTCAGATAGTAAAAATTACAGCTTTCACCATGTGCGTGGTATGTCGTCTGACAATTTACAGCGTCCGAAATCGAGTATGCACAAGAAGACTGCATTTCTAATTATTCCTTTCTATAGAATCCACATAATATCGGTCTCAAATTGTCGAAAATTTAATGCGTTATCCATAATTACAAAACTTTTGTCTCCATCTTGAATAGAGTCGGGGCTAAATTCAACGGTATGTGCTCTTGTGTTCGTTCATTTGAGGAAATTTTCATTTCGCTTTAAACTGGGATATCAGTCATATTTCACTTGTTTATAACTTTTTTCCAGTAAAAGAAATCTATTCAAAATTGGTATCAAATTGTGTGCATTTTTTCGTTTAGTCAATGTTTACTGGGATTTTTCATTTGGTCAGATAGTAAAAATTACAGCTTTCACCATGTGCGTGGTATGTCGTCTGTCAATTTACAGCGTCCGAAATCGAGTGTGCACAAGAAGACTGCATTTCTAATTATTCCTTTCTATAGAATCCACATAATATCGGTGTCAAATTGTCGAGAATTTCGTGCGTTATTCATAATTACAAAACTTTTGTCTCCATCTTGAATAGTGTCGGGGCTAAATTCAACGGTATGTGCTCTTGTGTTCGTTCATTTGAGGAAATTTTCATGCGGCCCTGAACTTGGAGATCAGTCATACTTCACTTGTTTATAACTTTTTTCCAGTAAAAGAAATCTATTCAAAATTGGTATCAAATTGTGTGCATTTTTTCGTTTAGTCAATGTTTACAGGGATTTTTCATTTGGTCAGATAGTAAAAATTACAGCTTTCACCATGTGCACGGTATGTTGTCTGACAATTTACAGCGTCCGAAATCCAGTGTGCACAAGAAGACTGCATTTCTAATTATTCCTTTCTATAGAATCCACATAATATCGGTCTCAAATTGTCGAAAATTTCGTGCGTTATCCATAATTACAAAACTTTTGTCTCCATCTTGAATAGAGTCGGGGCTAAATTCAACGGTATGTGCTCTTGTGTTCGTTCATTTGAGGAAATTTTCATTTCGCTTTAAACTGGGATATCAGTCATACTTCACTTGTTTATAACTTTTTTCCAGTAAAAGTAGACTTTTCAAAATTGTTATCAAATTGTGTGCATTTTTCGTTTAGTCAATGTTTACGGGGATTTTTCATTTGGTCAGATAGTAAAAATTACAGCTTTCACCATGTGCACGGTATGTTGTCTGACAATTTACAGCGTCCGAAATCGAGTGTGCACAAGAAGACTGCATTTCTAATTATTCCTTTCTATAGAATCCACATAATATCGGTGTCAAATTGTCGAAAATTTTGTGCGTTATCCATAATTACAAAACTTTTGTCTCCATCTTGAATAGAGTCGGGGCTAAATTCAACGGTATGTGCTCTTGTGTTCGTTCATTTGAGGAAATTTTCATTTGGCTTCAAACTGGGAGATCAGACATATTTCACTTGTTTATAACTTTTTTCCAGTAAAAGAAAACTTTTCAAAATTGGTATCAAATTGTGTGCATTTTTTCGTTTAGTCAATGTTTACAGGGATTTTTCATTTGGTCAGATAGTAAAAATTACAGCTTTCACCATGTGCGCGGTATGTTGACTGACAATTTACAGCGTCCGAAATCGAGTGTGCACAAGAAGATTGCATTTCTAATTACTCCTTTCTCTAGAATCCACATAATATCGGTGTCAAATTGTCGAGAATTTCGTGCGTTATGCATAATTACAAAACTTTTGACTCCATCTTGGATAGAGTCGGGGCTAAATTCAACGGTATGTGCTCTTGTGTTCGTTCATTTGAGGAAATTTTCATTTGGCTTCAAACTGGGATATCAGTCATACTTCACTTGTTTATAACTGTTTTCCAGTAAAAGTAAACTTTTCAAAATTGTTATCAAATTGTGTGCATTTTTTCGTTTAGTCAATGTTTACAGGGATTTTTCATTTGGTCAGATAGTAAAAATTACAGCTTTCACCATGTGCGTGGTATGTCGTCTGACAATTTACAGCGTCCGAAATCCAGTGTGCACAAGAAGACTGCATTTCTAATTATTCCTTTCTATAGAATCCACATAATATCGGTCTCAAATTGTCGAGAATTTCGTGCGTTATCCATAATTACAAAACTTTTCTCTCCATCTTGAATAGAGTCGGGGCTAAATTCAACGGTATGTGCTCTTGTGTTCGTTCATTTGAGGAAATTTTCATTTGGCTTTAAACTGGGATATCAGTCATACTTCACTTGTTTATAACTTTTTTCCAGTAAAAGTAAACTTTTCAAAATTGTTATCAAATTGTGTGCATTTTTCGTTTAGTCAATGTTTACAGGGATTTTTCATTTGGTCAGATAGTAAAAATTACAGCTTTCACCATGTGTGCGGTATGTTGTCTGACAATTTACAGCGTCCGAAATCCAGTGTGCACAAGAAGACTGCATTTCTAATTATTCCTTTCTATAGAATCCACATAATATCGGTCTTAAATTGTCGAAAATTTCGTGCGTTATCCATAATTACAAAACTTTTGTCTCCATCTTGAATAGAGTCGGGGCTAAATTCAACGGTATGTGCTCTTGTGTTCGTTCATTTGAGGAAATTTTCATTTGGCTTCAAACTGGGAGATCAGACATATTTCACTTGTTTATAACTTTTTTCCAGTAAAAGAAAACTTTTCAAAATTGGTATCAAATTGTGTGCATTTTTTCGTTTAGTCAATGTTTACAGGGATTTTTCATTTGGTCAGATAGTAAAAATTACAGCTTTCACCATGTGCGCGGTATGTTGACTGACAATTTACAGCGTCCGAAATCGAGTGTGCACAAGAAGATTGCATTTCTAATTATTACTTTCTCTAGAATCCACATAATATCGGTGTCAAATTGTCGAGAATTTCGTGCGTTATGCATAATTACAAAACTTTTGACTCCACCTTGGATAGAGTCGGGGCTAAATTCAACGGTATGTGCTCTTGTGTTCGTTCATTTGAGGAAATTTTCATTTGGCTTCAAACTGGGATATCAGTCATACTTCACTTGTTTATAACTGTTTTCCAGTAAAAGTAAACTTTTCAAAATTGTTATCAAATTGTGTGCATTTTTTCGTTTAGTCAATGTTTACAGGGATTTTTCATTTGGTCAGATAGTAAAAATTACAGCTTTCACCATGTGCGTGGTATGTCGTCTGACAATTTACAGCGTCCGAAATCCAGTGTGCACAAGAAGACTGCATTTCTAATTATTCCTTTCTATAGAATCCACATAATATCGGTGTCAAATTGTCGAGAATTTCGTGCGTTATCCATAATTACAAAACTTTTCTCTCCATCTTGAATAGAGTCGGGGCTAAATTCAACGGTATGTGCTCTTGTGTTCGTTCATTTGAGGAAATTTTCATTTGGCTTTAAACTGGGATATCAGTCATACTTCACTTGTTTATAACTTTTTTCCAGTAAAAGTAAACTTTTCAAAATTGTTATCAAATTGTGTGCATTTTTCGTTTAGTCAATGTTTACAGGGATTTTTCATTTGGTCAGATAGTAAAAATTACAGCTTTCACCATGTGTGCGGTATGTTGTCTGACAATTTACAGCGTCCGAAATCCAGTGTGCACAAGAAGACTGCATTTCTAATTATTCCTTTCTATAGAATCCACATAATATCGGTCTTAAATTGTCGAAAATTTCGTGCGTTATCCATAATTACAAAACTTTTGTCTCCATCTTGAATAGAGTCGGGGCTAAATTCAACGGTATGTGCTCTTGTGTTCGTTCATTTGAGGAAATTTTCATGCGGCCCTAAACTGGGAGATCATTCATACTTCACTTGTTTATAACTTTTTTCCAGTAAAAGAAATCTATTCAAAATTGGTATCAAATTGTGTGCATTTTTTCGTTTAGTCCATGTTTACAGGGATATTTCATTTGGTCAGATAGTAAAAATTACAGCTTTCACCATGTGCGTGGTATGTCGTCTGACAATTTACAGCGTCCGAAATCGAGTGTGCACAAGAAGAATGGATTTCTAATTATTCCTTTCTATAGAATCCACATAATATCGGTGTCAAATTGCCGAGAATTTCGTCCGTTATCCATAATTACAAAACTTTTGTCTCCATCGTGAATAGTGTCGGGGCTAAATTCAACGGTATGTGGACTTGTGTTCGTTCATTTGAAGAAATTTTCATGCGGCCCTAAACTGGGAGATCAGTCATACTTCACTTGTTTATAACTTTCTTCAGTAAAAGAAAACTTTTCAAAAGTGGTTTGAAATTGTGTGCATTTTTTCGTTTAGTCAATGTTTACAGGGATTTTTCATTTGGTCAGATAGTAAAAATTACAGCTTTCACCATGTGCGTGGTATGTCGTCTGACAATTTACAGCGTCCGAAATCGAGTGTGCACAAGAAGACTGCATTTCTAATTATTCCTTTCTATAGAATCCACATAATATCGGTGTCAAATTGTCGAGGATTTCGTGCGTTATTCATAATTACAAAACTTTTGTCTCCATCTTGAATAGAGTCGGGGCTAAATTCAACGGTATGTGCTCTTGTGTTCGTTCATTTGAGAAAATTTTCATTTCGCTTTAAACTGGCATATCAGTCATACTTCACTTGTTTATAACTTTTTTCCAGTAAAAGAAATCTATTCAAAATTGGTATCAAATTGTGTGCATTTTTTCGTTTAGTCAATGTTTACAGGGATTTTTCATTTGGTCAGATAGTAAAAATTACAGCTTTCACCATGTGCACGGTATGTTGTCTGACAATTTACAGCGTCCGAAATCCAGTGTGCACAAGAAGACTGCATTTCTAATTATTCCTTTCTATAGAATCCACATAATATCGGTCTCAAATTTCGTGCGTTATCCATAATTACAAAACTTTTGTCTCCATCTTGAATAGAGTCGGGGCTAAATTCAACGGTATGTGCTCTTGTGTTCGTTCATTTGAGGAAATTTTCATTTCGCTTTAAACTGGGATATCAGTCATACTTCACTTGTTTATAAGTTTTTCCAGTAAAAGTAAACTTTTCAAAATTGTTATCAAATTGTGTGCATTTTTCGTTTAGTCAATGTTTACAGGGATTTTTCATTTGGTCAGATAGTAAAAATTACAGCTTTCACCATGTGCACGGTATGTTGTCTGACAATTTACAGCGCCCGAACTCCAGTGTGCACAAGAAGACTGCATTTCTAATTATTCCTTTCTATAGAATCCACATAATATCGGTCTCAAATTGTCGAGAATATCGTGCGTTATTCATAATTACAAAACTTTTGTCTCCATCTTGAATAGAGTCGGGGCTAAATTCAACGGTATGTGCTCTTGTGTTCGTTCATTTGAGAAAATTTTCATTTCGCTTTAAACTGGCATATCAGTCATACTTCACTTGTTTATAACTTTTTTCCAGTAAAAGAAATCTATTCAAAATTGGTATCAAATTGTGTGCATTTTTTCGTTTAGTCAATGTTTACAGGGATTTTTCATTTGGTCAGATAGTAAAAATTACAGCTTTCACCATGTGCACGGTATGTTGTCTGACAATTTTCAGCGTCCGAAATCCAGTGTGCACAAGAAGACTGCATTTCTAATTATTCCTTTCTATAGAATCCACATAATATCGGTCTCAAATTGTCGAAAATTTCGTGCGTTATCTATAATTACAAAACTTTTGTCTCCATCTTGAATAGAGTCGGGGCTAAATTCAACGGTATGTGGTCTTGTGTTCGTTCATTTGAGGAAATTTTCATGCGGCCCTAAACTGGGAGATCAGTCATACTTCACTTGTTTATAACTTTTTTCCAGTAAAAGAAATCTATTCAAAATTGGTATCAAATTGTGTGCATTTTTTCGTTTAGTCAATGTTTACAGGGATTTTTCATTTGGTCAGATAGTAAAAATTACAGCTTTCACCATGTGCGTGGTATGTCGTCTGTCAATTTACAGCGTCCGAAATCGAGTGTGCACAAGAAGACTGCATTTCTAATTATTCCTTTCTATAGAATCCACATAATATCGGTGTCAAATTGTCGAGAATTTCGTGCGTTATTCATAATTACAAAACTTTTGTCTCCATCTTGAATAGTGTCGGGGCTAAATTCAACGGTATGTGCTCTTGTGTTCGTTCATTTGAGGAAATTTTCATGCGGCCCTGAACTTGGAGATCAGTCATACTTCACTTGTTTATAACTTTTTTCCAGTAAAAGAAATCTATTCAAAATTGGTATCAAATTGTGTGCATTTTTTCGTTTAGTCAATGTTTACAGGGATTTTTCATTTGGTCAGATAGTAAAAATTACAGCTTTCACCATGTGCACGGTATGTTGTCTGACAATTTACAGCGTCCGAAATCCAGTGTGCACAAGAAGACTGCATTTCTAATTATTCCTTTCTATAGAATCCACATAATATCGGTCTCAAATTTCGTGCGTTATCCATAATTACAAAACTTTTGTCTCCATCTTGAATAGAGTCGGGGCTAAATTCAACGGTATGTGCTCTTGTGTTCGTTCATTTGAGGAAATTTTCATTTCGCTTTAAACTGGGATATCAGTCATACTTCACTTGTTTATAAGTTTTTCCAGTAAAAGTAAACTTTTCAAAATTGTTATCAAATTGTGTGCATTTTTCGTTTAGTCAATGTTTACAGGGATTTTTCATTTGGTCGGATAGTAAAAATTACAGCTTTCACCATGTGCACGGTATGTTGTCTGACAATTTACAGCGCCCGAAATCCAGTGTGCACAAGAAGACTGCATTTCTAATTATTCCTTTCTATAGAATCCACATAATATCGGTCTCAAATTGTCGAGAATTTCGTGCGTTATTCATAATTACAAAACTTTTGTCTCCATCTTGAATAGAGTCGGGGCTAAATTCAACGGTATGTGCTCTTGTGTTCGTTCATTTGAGAAAATTTTCATTTCGCTTTAAACTGGCATATCAGTCATACTTCACTTGTTTATAACTTTTTTCCAGTAAAAGAAATCTATTCAAAATTGGTATCAAATTGTGTGCATTTTTTCGTTTAGTCAATGTTTACAGGGATTTTTCATTTGGTCAGATAGTAAAAATTACAGCTTTCACCATGTGCACGGTATGTTGTCTGACAATTTTCAGCGTCCGAAATCCAGTGTGCACAAGAAGACTGCATTTCTAATTATTCCTTTCTATAGAATCCACATAATATCGGTCTCAAATTGTCGAAAATTTCGTGCGTTATCTATAATTACAAAACTTTTGTCTCCATCTTGAATAGAGTCGGGGCTAAATTCAACGGTATGTGGTCTTGTGTTCGTTCATTTGAGGAAATTTTCATGCGGCCCTAAACTGGGAGATCAGTCATACTTCACTTGTTTATAACTTTTTTCCAGTAAAAGAAATCTATTCAAAATTGGTATCAAATTGTGTGCATTTTTTCGTTTAGTCAATGTTTACAGGGATTTTTCATTTGGTCAGATAGTAAAAATTACAGCTTTCACCATGTGCGTGGTATGTCGTCTGTCAATTTACAGCGTCCGAAATCGAGTGTGCACAAGAAGACTGCATTTCTAATTATTCCTTTCTATAGAATCCACATAATATCGGTGTCAAATTGTCGAGAATTTCGTGCGTTATTCATAATTACAAAACTTTTGTCTCCATCTTGAATAGTGTCGGGGCTAAATTCAACGGTATGTGCTCTTGTGTTCGTTCATTTGAGGAAATTTTCATGCGGCCCTGAACTTGGAGATCAGTCATACTTCACTTGTTTATAACTTTTTTCCAGTAAAAGAAATCTATTCAAAATTGGTATCAAATTGTGTGCATTTTTTCGTTTAGTCAATGTTTACAGGGATTTATCATTTGGTCAGATAGTAAAAATTACAGCTTTCACCATGTGCACGGTATGTTGTCTGACAATTTACAGCGTCCGAAATCCAGTGTGCACAAGAAGACTGCATTTCTAATTATTCCTTTCTATAGAATCCACATAATATCGGTCTCAAATTGTCGAAAATTTCGTGCTTTATCCATAATTACAAAACTTTTGTCTCCATCTTGAATAGAGTCGGGGCTAAATTCAACGGTATGTGCTCTTGTGTTCGTTCATTTGAGGAAATTTTCATTTCGCTTTAAACTGGGATATCAGTCATATTTCACTTGTTTATAACTTTTTTCCAGTAAAAGAAATCTATTCAAAATTGGTATCAAATTGTGTGCATTTTTTCGTTTAGTCAATGTTTACAGGGATTTTTCATTTGGTCAGATAGTAAAAATTACAGCTTTCACCATGTGCGTGGTATGTCGTCTGTCAATTTACAGCGTCCGAAATCGAGTGTGCACAAGAAGACTGCATTTCTAATTATTCCTTTCTATAGAATCCACATAATATCGGTGTCAAATTGTCGAGAATTTCGTGCGTTATTCATAATTACAAAACTTTTGTCTCCATCTTGAATAGTGTCGGGGCTAAATTCAACGGTATGTGCTCTTGTGTTCGTTCATTTGAGGAAATTTTCATGCGGCCCTGAACTTGGAGATCAGTCATACTTCACTTGTTTATAACTTTTTTCCAGTAAAAGAAATCTATTCAAAATTGGTATCAAATTGTGTGCATTTTTTCGTTTAGTCAATGTTTACAGGGATTTTTCATTTGGTCAGATAGTAAAAATTACAGCTTTCACCATGTGCACGGTATGTTGTCTGACAATTTACAGCGTCCGAAATCCAGTGTGCACAAGAAGACTGCATTTCTAATTATTCCTTTCTATAGAATCCACATAATATCGGTCTCAAATTGTCGAAAATTTCGTGCGTTATCCATAATTACAAAACTTTTGTCTCCATCTTGAATAGAGTCGGGGCTAAATTCAACGGTATGTGCTCTTGTGTTCGTTCATTTGAGGAAATTTTCATGCGGCCCTGAACTTGGAGATCAGTCATACTTCACTTGTTTATAACTTTTTTCCAGTAAAAGAAATCTATTCAAAATTGGTATCAAATTGTGTGCATTTTTTCGTTTAGTCAATGTTTACAGGGATTTTTCATTTGGTCAGATAGTAAAGATTACAGCTTTCACCATGTGCGCGGTATGTTGTCTGACAATTTACAGCGTCCGAAATCCAGTGTGCACAAGAAGACTGCATTTCTAATTATTCCTTTCTATAGAATCCACATAATATCGGTGTCAAATTGTCCAGAATTTCGTCCGTTATTCATAATTACAAAACTTTTGTCTCCATCTTGAATAGAGTCGGGGCTAAATTCAACGGTATGTGCTCTTGTGTTCGTTCATTTGAGGAAATTTTCATTTCGCTTTAAACTGGGATATCAGTCATACTTCACTTGTTTATAACTTTTTTCCAGTAAAAGTAAACTTTTCAAAATTGTTATCAAATTGTGTGCATTTTTCGTTTAGTGAATGTTTACAGGGATTTTTCATTTGGTCAGATAGTAAAAATTACAGCTTTCACCATGTGCACGGTATGTTGTCTGACAATTTACAGCGTCCGAAATCCAGTGTGCACAAGAAGACTGCATTTCTAATTATTCCTTTCTATAGAATCCACATAATATCGGTCTCAAATTGTCCAGAATTTCGTCCGTTATTCATAATTACAAAACTTTTGGCTCCATCTTGAATAGAGTCGGGGCTAAATTCAACGGTATGTGCTCTTGTGTTCGTTCATTTGAGGAAATTTTCATTTCGCTTTAAACTGGGATATCAGTCATACTTCACTTGTTTATAACTTTTTTCCAGTAAAGGTAAACTTTTCAAAATTGTTATCAAATTGTGTGCATTTTTCGTTTAGTGAATGTTTACAGGGATTTTTCATTTTGTCAGATAGTAAAAATTACAGCTTTCACCATGTGCACGGTATGTTGTCTGACAATTTACAGCGTCCGAAATCCAGTGTGCACAAGAAGACTGCATTTCTAATTATTCCTTTCTATAGAATCCACATAATATCGGTCTCAAATTGTCGAAAATTTCGTGCGTTATCCATAATTACAAAACTTTTGTCTCCATCTTGAATAGAGTCGGGGCTAAATTCAACGGTATGTGGTCTTGCGTTCATTCATTTGAGGAAATTTTCATGCGGCCCTAAACTGGGAGATCAGTCATACTTCACTTGTTTATAACTTTTTTCCAATAAAAGAAATCTATTCAAAATTGGTATCAAATTGTGTGCATTTTTTCGTTTAGTCCATGTTTACCGAGATTTTTCATTTGGTCAGATAGTAAAAATTACAGCTTTCACCATGTGCGTGGTATGTCGTTTGACAATTTACAGCGTCCGAAATCGAGTATGCACAAGAAGACTGCATTTCTAATTATTCCTTTCTATAGAATCCACATAATATCGGTCTCAAATTGTCGAAAATTTAATGCGTTATCCATAATTACAAAACTTTTGTCTCCATCTTGAATAGAGTCGGGGCTAAATTCAACGGTATGTGCTCTTGTGTTCGTTCATTTGAGGAAATTTTCATGCGGCCCTGAACTTGGAGATCAGTCATACTTCACTTGTTTATAACTTTTTTCCAGTAAAAGAAATCTATTCAAAATTGGTATCAAATTGTGTGCATTTCTTCGTTTAGTCAATGTTTACAGGGATTTTTCATTTGGTCAGATAGTAAAGATTACAGCTTTCACCATGTGCGCGGTATGTTGTCTGACAATTTACAGCGTCCGAAATCGAGTGTGCACAAGAAGACTGCATTTCTAATTATTCCTTTCTATAGAATCCACATAATATCGGTCTCAAATTGTCGAAATTTTCGTGCGTTATCCATAATTACAAAACTTTTGTCTCCATCTTGAATAGAGTCGGGGCTAAATTCAACGGTATGTGCTCTTGTGTTCGTTCATTTGAGGAAATTTTCATTTCGCTTTAAACTGGGATATCAGTCATATTTCACTTGTTTATAACTTTTTTCCAGTAAAAGAAATCTATTCAAAATTGGTATCAAATTGTGTGCATTTTTTCGTTTAGTCAATGTTTACAGGGATTTTTCATTTGGTCAGATAGTAAAAATTACAGCTTTCACCATGTGCGTGGTATGTCGTCTGTCAATTTACAGCGTCCGAAATCGAGTGTGCACAAGAAGACTGCATTTCTAATTATTCCTTTCTATAGAATCCACATAATATCGGTGTCAAATTGTCGAGAATTTCGTGCGTTATTCATAATTACAAAACTTTTGTCTCCATCTTGAATAGTGTCGGGGCTAAATTCAACGGTATGTGCTCTTGTGTTCGTTCATTTGAGGAAATTTTCATGCGGCCCTGAACTTGGAGATCAGTCATACTTCACTTGTTTATAACTTTTTTCCAGTAAAAGAAATCTATTCAAAATTGGTATCAAATTGTGTGCATTTTTTCGTTTAGTCAATGTTTACAGGGATTTTTCATTTGGTCAGATAGTAAAAATTACAGCTTTCACCATGTGCACGGTATGTTGTCTGACAATTTACAGCGTCCGAAATCCAGTGTGCACAAGAAGACTGCATTTCTAATTATTCCTTTCTATAGAATCCACATAATATCGGTCTCAAATTGTCGAAAATTTCGTGCGTTATCCATAATTACAAAACTTTTGTCTCCATCTTGAATAGAGTCGGGGCTAAATTCAACGGTATGTGCTCTTGTGTTCGTTCATTTGAGGAAATTTTCATGCGGCCCTGAACTTGGAGATCAGTCATACTTCACTTGTTTATAACTTTTTTCCAGTAAAAGAAATCTATTCAAAATTGGTATCAAATTGTGTGCATTTTTTCGTTTAGTCAATGTTTACAGGGATTTTTCATTTGGTCAGATAGTAAAGATTACAGCTTTCACCATGTGCGCGGTATGTTGTCTGACAATTTACAGCGTCCGAAATCGAGTGTGCACAAGAAGACTGCATTTCTAATTATTCCTTTCTATAGAATCCACATAATATCGGTGTCAAATTGTCGAAAATTTCGTGCGTTATCCATAATTACAAAACTTTTGTCTCCATCTTGAATAGAGTCGGGGCTAAATTCAACGGTATGTGCTCTTGTGTTCGTTCATTTGAGGAAATTTTCATTTGGCTTTAAACTGGGATATCAGTCATACTTCACTTGTTTATAGCTTTTTTCCAGTAAAAGTAAACTTTTCAAAATTGTTATCAAATTGTGTGCATTTTTTCGTTTAGTCAATGTTTACAGGGATTTTTCATTTGGTCAGATAGTAAAAATTACAGCTTTCACCATGTGCGCGGTATGTTGTCTGACAATTTACAGCGTCCGAAATCCAGTGTGCACAAGAAGACTGCATTTCTAATTATTCCTTTCTATAGAATCCACATAATATCCGTCTCAAATTGTCGAAAATTTCGTGCGTTATCCATAATTACAAAACTTTTGTCTCCATCTTGAATAGAATCGGGGCTAAATTCAACGGTATGTGCTATTGTGTTCGTTCATTTGAGGAAATTTTCATGCGGCCATAAACTGGGAGATCAGACATACTTCACTTGTTTATAACTTTTTTCCAGTAAAAGAAAACTTTTCAAAAATGGTATCAAATTGTGTGCATTTTTTCGTTTAGTCAATGTTTACAGGGATTTTTCATTTAGTCAGATAGTAAAAATTACAGCTTTCACCCTGTGCGTGGTATGTCGTCTGACAATTTACAGCGTCCGAAATCGAGTGTGCACAAGAAGACTGCATTTCTAATTATTCCTTTCTATAGAATCCACATAATATCGGTGTCAAATTGTCGAGAATTTCGTGCGTTATCCATAATTACAAAACTTTTGTCTCCATCTTGAATAGAGTCGGGGCTAAATTCAACGGTATGTGCTCTTGTGTTCGTTCATTTGAGGAAATTTTCATTTGGCTTTAAACTGGGATATCAGTCATACTTCACTTGTTTATAACTTTTTTCCAGTAAAAGGAATCTATTCAAAATTGGTATCAAATTGTGTGCATTTTTCCGTTTAGTCCATGTTTACAGGGATTTTTCATTTGGTCAGATATTAAAAATTACAGCTTTCACCATGTGCGTGGTATGTCGTCTGACAATTTACAGCGTCCGAAATCGACTGTGCACAAGAAGACTGGATTTCTAATTATTCCTTTCTATAGAATCCACATAATATCGGTTTCAAATAGCCGAAAATTTCGTGCGTTATCCATAATTACAAAACTTTTGTCTCCATCTTGAATAGTGTCGGGTCTAAATTCAACGGTATGTGGTCTTCTGTTCGTTCATTTGAAGAAATTTTCATGCGGCCCTAAACTGGCAGATCAGACATATTTCACTTGTTTATAACTTTTTTCCAGTAAAAGAAATCTATTCAAAATTGGTATCAAATTGTGTGCATTTTTTCGTTAATCAATGTTTACAGCGATTTTTCATTTGGTCAGATAGTAAAAATTACAGCTTTCACCATGTGCGTGGTATGTCGTCTGACAATTTACAGCGTCCGAAATCCAGTGTGCACAAGAAGACTGGATTTCTAATTATTCATTTCTATAGAATCCACATAATATTGGTGTCAAATTGTCGAAAATTTCGCGCGTTATCCATAATTACAAAACTTTTGTCTCCATATTGAATAGTGTCGGGGCTAAATTCAACGGTATGTGGACTTGTGTTCTTTCATTTGAGGAAATTTTCATTCGGCTTTAAACTGGGAGATCAGTCATACTTCACTTGTTTATAACTTTTTTCCAGTAAAAGTAAACTTTTCAAAATTGTTATCAAATTGTGTGCATTTTTTCGTTTAGTCAATGTTTACAGGGATTTTTCATTTGGACAGATAGTAAAAATTACAACGTTCACCATGTGCGTTGTATGTCGTCTGACAATTTACAGCGTCCGAAATCCAGTGTGCACAAGAAGTCTGCATTTCTAATTATTCCTTTCTATAGAATCCCCATAATATCGGTCTCAAATTGTCGAGAATTTCGTGCTTTATCCATAATTACAAAACTTTTGTCTCCATCTTGAATAGAGTCGGGGCTAAATTCATCGGTATGTGGTCTTGTGTTCGTTCATTTGAGGAAATTTACATGCGGCCCTAAACTGGGAGATCAGTCATACTTCACTTGTTTATAACTTTTTTCCAGTAAAAGAAATCTTTTCAAAAGTGGTATATAATTGTGTGCATTTTTTCGCGTAGTCCATGTTTACAGGTATTTTTCATTTGGTCAGATAGTAAAAATTACAGCTTTCACCATGTGCGTGGTATGTCGTCTGACAATTTACAGCGTCCGAAATCGAGTGTGCACAAGAAGACTGCATTTCTAATTATTCCTTTCTATAGAATCCACATAATATCGGTCTCAAATTGTCGAAAATTTCGTGCGTTATCCATAATTACAAAACTTTTGTCTCCATCTTGAATAGAGTCGGGTCTAAATTCAACGATATGTGGTCTTGTGTTCGTTCATTTGAGGAAATTTTCAGGCGGCCCTAAACTGGGAGATCAGTCATACTTCACTTGTTTATATCTTTTTTCCAGTAAAAGAAATCTATTCAAAATTGGTATCAAATTGTGTGCATATTTCGTTTAGTCCATGTTTACAGGGATTTTTCATTTGGTCAGATAGTAAAAATTACAGCTTTCACCATGTGCGTGGTATGTCGTCTGACAATTTACAGCGTCCGAAATCGAATGTGCACAAGAAGACTGCATTTCTAATTATTCCTTTCTATAGAATCCACATAATATCGGTGTCAAATTGTCGAGAATTTCGTGCGTTATCCATAATTACAAGACTTTTGTCTCCATCTTGAATAGAGTCGGGGCTAAATTCAACGGTATGTGCTTTTGTGTTCGTTCATTTGAGGAAATTTTCATTCGGCTTTAAACTGGGAGATCAGTCATACTTCACTTGTTTATAACTTTTTTCCAGTAAAAGTAAACTTTTCAAAATTGTTATCAAATTGTGTGCATTTTTTCGTTTAGTCAATGTTTACAGGGATTTTTCATTTGGACAGATAGTAAAAATTACAACGTTCACCATGTGCGTTGTATGTCGTCTGACAATTTACAGCGTCCGAAATCCAGTGTGCACAAGAAGTCTGCATTTCTAATTATTCCTTTCTATAGAATCCCCATAATATCGGTCTGAAATTGTCGAGAATTTCGTGCTTTATCCATAATTACAAAACTTTTGTCTCCATCTTGAATAGAGTCGGGGCTAAATTCATCGGTATGTGGTCTTGTGTTCGTTCATTTGAGGAAATTTACATGCAGCCCTAAACTGGGAGATCAGTCATACTTCACTTGTTTATAACTTTTTTCCAGTAAAAGAAATCTTTTCAAAAGTGGTATATAATTGTGTGCATTTTTTCGCGTAGTCCATGTTTACAGGTATTTTTCATTTGGTCAGATAGTAAAAATTACAGCTTTCACCATGTGCGTGGTATGTCGTCTGACAATTTACAGCGTCCGAAATCGAGTGTGCACAAGAAGACTGCATTTCTAATTATTCCTTTCTATAGAATCCACATAATATCGGTCTCAAATTGTCGAAAATTTCGTGCGTTATCCATAATTACAAAACTTTTGTCTCCATCTTGAATAGAGTCGGGGCTAAATTCAACGGTATGTGGTCTTGTGTTCGTTCATTTGAGGAAATTTTCATGCGGCCCTAAACTGGGAGATCAGTCATACTTCACTTGTTTATATCTTTTTTCCAGTAAAAGAAATCTATTCAAAATTGGTATCAAATTGTGTGCATTTTTTCGTTTAGTCCATGTTTACAGGGATTTTTTATTTGGTCAGATAGTAAAAATTACAGCTTTCACCATGTGCGTGGTATGACGTCTGACAATTTACAGCGTCCGAAATCGAGTGTGCACAAGAAGACTGGATTTCTAATTATTCCTTTCTATAGAATCCACATAATATCGGTGTCAAATTGCCAAGAATTTCGTGCGTTATCCATAATTACAAAACTTTTGTCTCCATCTTGAATAGTGTCGGGGCTAAATTCAACGGTATGTGGTCTTGTGTTCGTTCATTTGAAGAAATTTTCATGTGGCCCTAAACTGGGAGATCAGACATACTTCACTTGTTTATAACTTTTTTCCAGTAAAAGAAAACTTTTCAAAATTGGTATCAAATTGTGTGCATTTTTTCGTTTAATCAATGTTTACAGGGATTTTTCATTTAGTCAGATAGTAAACATTACAGCTTTCACCATGTGCGTTGTATGTCGTCTGACAATTTACAGCGTCCGAAATCGAGTGTGCACAAGAAGACTGCATTTCTAATTATTCCTTTCTATAGAATCCACATAATATCGGTGTCAAATTGCCGAGAATTTCGAGCGTTATCCATAATTACAAAACTTTTGTCTCCATCTTGAATAGAGTCGGGGCTAAATTCAATGGTATGTGGTCTTGTGTTCGTTCATTTGAGGAAATTTTCATACGGCTTTAAACTGGGAGATCAGTCATACTTCACTTGTTTATAACTTTTTTCCAGTAAAAGAAATCTTTTCAAAATTGGTATATAATTGTGTGCATTTTTTCTTTTAGTCCATGTTTACAGGTATTTTTCATTTGGTCAGATAGTAAAAATTACAGCTTTCACCATGTGCGTGGTATGTCGTCTGACAATTTACAGCGTCCGAAATCGAGTGTGCACAAGAAGACAGCATTTCTAATTATTCCTTTCTATAGAATCCACATAATATCGGTGTCAAATTGTCGAGAATTTCGTGCGTTATGCATAATTACAAAACTTTCGTCTCCATCTTGAATAGAGTCGGGGCTAAATTCAACGGTATGTGATTTTTTGTTCGTTCATTTGAGGACATTTTCATTCGGCTTTAACCTGGTAGATCCGTCATACCTCACTTGTTTATAACTTTTTTCCAGTAAAAGTAAACTTTTCAAAATTGTTATCAAATTGTGTGCATTTTTTCGTTTAGTCAATGTTTACAGGGATTTTTCATTTGGTCAGATAGTAAAAATTACAGCTTTCACCATGTGCGTGGTATGTCGTCTGACAATTTACAGCGTCCGAAATCGAGTGTGCACAAGAAGACTGCATTTCTAATTATTCCTTTCTATAGAATCCACATAATATCGGTGTCAAATTGCCGAGAATTTCGTGCGTTATCCATAATTACAAAACTTTTGTCTCCATCTTGAATAGTGTCGGGGCTAAATTCAACGGTATGTGCTCTTGTGTTCGTTCATTTGAGGAAATTTTCATTCGGCTTTAAACTGGGAGATCAGTCATATTCACTTGTTTATAACTTTTTTCCAGTAAAAGAAAACATTTCAAAATTGGTATCAAATTGTGTGCATTTTTTTGTTTAGTCAATGTTTACAGGGATTTTTCATTTGGTCAGATAGTAAAAATTACAGCTTTCACCATGTGCGCGGTATGTTGTCTGACAATTTACAGCGTCCGAAATCCAGTGTGCACAAGAAGAATGCATTTCTAATTATTCCTTTCTATAGAATCCACATAATATCGGTGTCAAATTGTCGAAAGTTTCGTGCGTTATCCATAATTACAAAACTTTTGTCTCCATCTTGAATAGAGTCGGGGCTAAATTCAACGGTATGTGGTCTTGAGTTCGTTAATTTGAGGAAATTTTCCTGCGGCCCTAAACTGGGAGATCAGTCATACTTCACTTGTTTATAACTTTTTTCCAGTAAAAGAAAACTTTTCAAAATTGGTATCAAATTGTGTGCATTTTTTCGTTTAGTCCATATTTACAGGGATTTTTCATTTGGTCAGATAGTAAAAATTACAGCTTTCACCATGTGCGCGGTATGTTGACTGACAATTTACAGCGTCCGAAATCCAGTGTGCACAAAAAGACTGCATTTCTAATTATTCCTTTCTATAGAATCCACATAATATCGGTGTCAAATTGTCGAAAATTTCGTGCGTTATCCATAATTCCAAAACTTTTGCCTCCATCTCGAATAGTGTCGGGGCTAAATTCAACGGTATGTGGTCTTGTGTTTGTTAATCTGAGCTAATTTTCATGCGGCCCTAAACTGGGAGATCAGTCATACTTCACTTGTTTATAACTTTTTTCCAGTAAAAGTAATCTTTTCTATATTGATATCAAATTGTGTTCATTTTTTTATTAATCCATGTATACAGGGATTTTTCATTTGGTCAGATAGTAAATATTACAGCTTTCACCATGTGCGTGGTATGTCGTCTGACAATTTACAGCGTCCGAAATCGAGTGTGCACAAGAAGACTGCATTTCTAATTATTCCTTTCTCTAGAATCCACATAATATCGGTGTCAAATTTTCGAGAATTTCGTGCGTTATGCATAATTACAAAACTTTCGTCTCCATTTGAATAGAGTCGGGGCTAAATTCAACGGTATGTGCTCTTGTGTTCGTTCATTTGAGGAAATTTTCATTCGGCTTTAAACTGGGAGATCAGTCATATTCACTTGTTTATAACTTTTTTCCAGTAAAAGAAAACATTTCAAAATTGGTATCAAATTGTGTGCATTTTTTTGTTTAGTCAATGTTTACAGGGATTTTTCATTTGGTCAGATAGTAAAAATTACAGCTTTCACCATGTGCGCGGTATGTTGTCTGACAATTTACAGCGTCCGAAATCCAGTGTGCACAAGAAGAATGCATTTCTAATTATTCCTTTCTATAGAATCCACATAATATCGGTGTCAAATTGTCGAAAGTTTCGTGCGTTATCCATAATTACAAAACTTTTGTCTCCATCTTGAATAGAATCGGTGCTAAATTCAACGGTATGTGGTCTTGTGTTCGTTCATTTGTGGAAATTTTCATGCGGCCCTAAACTGGGAGATCAGTCATATTTCACTTGTTTATAACTTATTTCCAGTAAAAGAAATCTTTTCAAAATTGATATCAAATTTTGTTCATTTTTTGTTTAGTCCATGTTTACAGGGATTTTTCATTTGGTCAGATTGTAAAAATTACAGCTTTCACCATGTGCGTGGTATGTCGTCTGATAATTTACAGCGTCTGAAATCCAGTGTGCACAAGAAGACTGCATTTCTAATTATTCCTTTCTATAGAATCCACATAATATCGGTTTCAAATTGTTGAAAATTTCGTGCATTATCCATAATTACAAAACTTTTGTCTCCATCTTGAATAGATTCGGGGCTAAATTCAACGGTATGTGGTCTTGAGTTCGTTAATTTGAGGAAATATTCCTGCGGACCTAAACTGGGAGATCAGTCATACTTCACTTGTTTATAACTTTTTTCCAGTGAAAGAAAACTTTTCAAAATTGGTATCAAATTGTGTGCATTATTTCGTTTAGTCCATATTTACAGGGATTTTTCATTTGGTCAGATAGTAAAAATTACAGCTTTCACCATGTGCGCGGTATGTTGACTGACAATTTACAGCGTCCGAAATCCAGTGTGCACAAAAAGACTACATTTCTAATTATTCCTTTCTATAGAATCCACATAATATCGGTGTCAAATTGTCGAAAATTTCGTGCGTTATCCATAATTCCAAAACTTTTGCCTCCATCTCGAATAGAGTGGGGGCTAAATTCAACGGTATGTGGTCTTGTGTTTGTTAATCTGAGCTAATTTTCATGCGGCCCTAAACTGGGAGATCAGTCATACTTCACTTGTTTATAACTTTTTTCCAGTAAAAGTAATCTTTTCTATATTGATATCAAATTGTGTTCATTTTTTTATTAATCCATGTTTACAGGGATTTTTCATTTGGTCAGATAGTAAATATTACAGCTTTCACCATGTGCGTGGTATGTCGGCTGACAATTTACAGCGTCCGAAATCCAGTGTGCACAAGAAGACTGGTTTTCTAATTATTCCTTTCTATAGAATCCACATAATATCGGTGTCAAATTGCCGAGAATTTCGTGCGTTATCCATAATTACAAAACTTTTGTCTCCATCTTGAATAGAGTCGGGGCTAAATTCAACGGTATGTGGTCTTGTGTTCGTTCATTTGAGGAAATTTTCATGCGGCCCTAAACTGGGAGGTCAGTCATACTTCACTTGTTTATAACCTTTTTCCAGTAAAAGAAATCTATTCAAAATTGGTATCAAATTGTGTGCATTTTTTCGTTTAGTCAATGTTTACAGGGATTTTTCATTTGGTCAGATAGTAAAAATTACAGCTTTCACCATGTGCGTGGTATGACGTCTGACAATTTACAGCGTCCGAAATCGGGTGTGCACAAGAAGACTGGATTTCTAATTATTCCTTTCTATAGAATCCACATAATATCGGTGTCAAATTGTCGAGAATTTCGTGCGTTATCCATATTTATCAACATTTGTCTCCATCTTGAATAGTGTCGTGGCTAAATTCAACGGTATGTGGTCTTGTGTTCGTTCATTTGAAGAAATTTTCAGGCGGCCCTAAACTGGGAGATCAGTCATACTTCACTTGTTTATAATTTTTTCCAGTAAAAGAAAACTTTTCAAAATTGGTATCAAATTGTGTGCATTTTTTCGTTTAGTCAATGTTTACAGGGATTTTTCATTTGGTCTGATAGTAAAAATTACAGCTTTCACCATGTGCGCGGTATGTTGTCTGACAATTTACAGCGTCCGAAATCCAGTGTGAACAAGAAGACTGCATTTCTAATTATTCCTTTCTATAGAATCCACATAATATCGGTCTCAAATTGTCGAAAATTTCGTGCGTTATCCATAACTACAAAACTTTTGTCTCCATCTTGAATAGAGTCGGGGCTAATTTCAACGGTATGTGCTCTTGTGTTCGTTCATTTGAGAAAAATTTCATTTCGCTTTAAACTGGGATATCAGTCATACTTCACTTGTTTATAACTTTTTTCCAGTAAAAGAAATCTATTCAAAATTGGTATCTAATTGTGTGCATTTTTTCGTTTAGTCAATGTTTACAGGGATTTTTCATTTGGTCAGATAGTAAAAATTACAGCTTTCACCATGTTCGTGGCATGTCGTCTGACAATTTACAGCGTCCGAAATTGAGTGTGCACAAGAAGACTGCATTTCTAATTATTCCTTTCTATAGAATCCACATAATATCGGTGTCAAATTGTCGAGAATTTCGTGCGTTATTCATAATTACAAAACCTTTGTCTCCATCTTGAATAGAGTCGGGGCTAAATTCAACGGTATGTGCTCTTGTGTTCGTTCATTTGAGAAAATTTTCATTTCGCTTTAAACTGGGATATCAGTCATACTTCACTTGTTTATAACTTTTTTCCAGTAAAAGAAATCTATTCAAAATTGGTATCTAATTGTGTGCATTTTTTCGTTTAGTCAATGTTTACAGGGATTTTTCATTTGGTCAGATAGTAAAAATTACAGCTTTCACCATGTGGGTGGTATGTCGTCTGACAATTTACAGCGTCCGAAATCGAGTGTGCACAGGAAGACTGGTTTTCTAATTATTCCTTTCTATAGAATCCACATAATATCGGTGTCAAATTGCCGAGAATTTCGTGCGTTATCCATAATTACAAAACTTTTGTCTCCATCTTGAATAGAGTCGGGGCTAAATTCAATGGTATGTTGTCTTGTGTTCGTTCATTTGAGGAAATTTTCATGCGGCCCTAAACTGGGAGGTCAGTCATACTTCACTTGTTTATAACCTTTTTCCAGTAAAAGAAATCTATTCAAAATTGGTATCAAATTGTGTGCATTTTTTCGTTTAGTCAATGTTTACAGGGATTTTTCATTTGGTCAGATAGTAAAAATTACAGCTTTCACCATGTGCGTGGTATGTCGTCTGACAATTTACAGCGTCCGAAATCGTGTGTGCACAAGAAGACTGCATTTCTAATTATTCCTTTCTATAGAATCCACATAATATCGGTGTCAAATTGTCGAGAATTTCGTGCGTTATTCATAATTACAAAACTTTTGTCTCCATCTTGAATAGAGTCGGGGCTAAATTCAACGGTATGTGCTCTTGTGTTCGTTCATTTGAGAAAATTTTCATTTCGCTTTAAACTGGCATATCAGTCATACTTCACTTGTTTATAACTTTTTTCCAGTAAAAGTAATCTATTCAAAATTGGTATCAAATTGTGTGCATTTTTTCGTTTAGTCAATGTTTACAGGGATTTTTCATTTGGTCAGATAGTAAAAATTACAGCTTTCACCATGTGCACGGTATGTTGTCTGACAATTTACAGCGTCCGAAATCCAGTGTGCACAAGAAGACTGCATTTCTAATTATTCCTTTCTATAGAATCCACATAATATCGGTCTCAAATTGTCGAAAATTTCGTGCGTTATCCATAATTACAAAACTTTTGTCTCCATCTTGAATAGAGTCGGGGCTAAATTCAACGGTATGTGCTCTTGTGTTCGTTCATTTGAGGAAATTTTCATTTCGCTTTAAACTGGGATATCAGTCATACTTCACTTGTTTATAACTTTTTTCCAGTAAAAGAAATCTATTCATAATTAGTATCAAATTGTGTGCATTTTTTCGTTTAGTCAATGTTTACAGGGATTTTTCATTTGGTCAGATAGTAAAAATTACAGCTTTCACCATGTGCACGGTATGCTGTCTGACAATTTACAGCGTCCGAAATCCAGTGTGCACAAGAAGACTGCATTTTTAATTTTTCCTTTCTATAGAATCCACATAATATCGGTCTCAAATTGTCGAAAATTTCGTGCGTTATCCATAATTACAAAACTTTTGTCTCCATCTTGAATAGAGTCGGGGCTAAATTCAACGGTATGTGGTCTTGTGTTCGTTCATTTGAGGAAATTTTCATGCGGCCCTAAACTGGGAGATCAGTCATACTTCACTTGTTTATAACTTTTTTCCAGTAAAAGAAATCTATTCAAAATTGGTATCAAATTGTGTGCATTTTTTCGTTTAGTCAATGTTTACAGGGATTTTTCATTTGGTCAGATTGTAAAAATTACAGCTTTCACCATGTGCACGGTATGTTGTCTGACAATTTACAGCGTCCGAAATCCAGTGTGCACAAGAAGACTGCATTTCTAATTATTCCTTTCTATAGAATCCACATAATATCGGTCTCAAATTGTCGAAAATTTCGTGCGTTATCCATAATTACAAAACTTTTGTCTCCATCTTGAATAGAGTCGGGGCTAAATTCAACGGTATGTGGTCTTGTGTTCGTTCATTTGAGAAAATTTTCATTTCGCTTTAAACTGGGATACCAGTCATACTTCACTTGTTTATAACTTTTTTCCAGTAAAAGAAATCTATTCAAAATTGGTATCAAATTGTGTGCATTTTTTCGTTTAGTCAATGTTTACAGGGATTTTTCATTTGGTCAGATAGTAAAAATTACAGCTTTCACCATGTGCGTGGTATGTTGTCTGACAATTTACAGCGTCCGAAATCGAGTGTGCACAAGATGACTGCATTTCTAATTATTCCTTTCTATAGAATCCACATAATATCGGTGTCAAATTGTCGAGAATTTCGTGCGTTATTCATAATTACAAAACTTTTGTCTCCATCTTGAATAGAGTCGGGGCTAAATTCAACAGTATGTGCTCTTGTGTTCGTTCATTTGAGAAAATTTTCATTTCGCTTTAAACTGGCATATCAGTCATACTTCACTTGTTTATAACTTTTTTCCAGTAAAAGAAATCTATTCAAAATTGGTATCAAATTGTGTGCATTTTTTCGTTTAGTCAATGTTTACAGGGATTTTTCATTTGGTCAGATAGTAAAAATTACAGCTTTCACCATGTGCGTGGTATGTCGTCTGACAATTTACAGCGTCCGAAATCGAGTGTGCACAAGAAGACTGCATTTCTAATTATTCCTTTCTATAGAATCCACATAATATCGGTCTCAAATTGTCGAAAATTTCGTGCGTTATCCATAATTACAAAACTTTTGTCTCCATCTTGAATAGAGTCGGGGCTAAATTCAACGGTATGTGCTCTTGTGTTCGTTCATTTGAGGAAATTTTCATGCGGCCCTGAACTTGGAGATCAGTCATACTTCACTTGTTTATAACTTTTTTCCAGTAAAAGAAATCTATTCAAAATTGGTATCAAATTGTGTGCATTTTTTCGTTTAGTCAATGTTTACAGGGATTTTTCATTTGGTCAGATAGTAAAGATTACAGCTTTCACCATGTGCGCGGTATGTTGTCTGACAATTTTCAGCGTCCGAAATCGAGTGTGCACAAGAAGACTGCATTTCTAATTATTCCTTTCTATAGAATCCACATAATATCGGTCTCAAATTGTCGAAAATTTCGTGCGTTATCCATAATTACAAAACTTTTGTCTCCATCTTGAATAGAGTCGGGGCTAAATTCAACGGTATGTGCTCTTGTGTTCGTTCATTTGAGGAAATTTTCATTTCGCTTTAAACTGGGATATCAGTCATACTTCACTTGTTTATAACTTTTTTCCAGTAAAAGAAATCTATTCAAAATTGGTATCAAATTGTGTGCATTTTTTCGTTTAGTCAATGTTTACAGGGATTTTTCATTTGGTCAGATAGTAAAAATTACAGCTTTCACCATGTGCGTGGTATGTCGTCTGTCAATTTACAGCGTCCGAAATCGAGTGTGCACAAGAAGACTGCATTTCTAATTATTCCTTTCTATAGAATCCACATAATATCGGTGTCAAATTGTCGAGAATTTCGTGCGTTATTCATAATTACAAAACTTTTGTCTCCATCTTGAATAGTGTCGGGGCTAAATTCAACGGTATGTGCTCTTGTGTTCGTTCATTTGAGGAAATTTTCATGCGGCCCTGAACTTGGAGATCAGTCATACTTCACTTGTTTATAACTTTTTTCCAGTAAAAGAAATCTATTCAAAATTGGTATCAAATTGTGTGCATTTTTTCGTTTAGTCAATGTTTACAGGGATTTTTCATTTGGTCAGATAGTAAAGATTACAGCTTTCACCATGTGCGCGGTATGTTGTCTGACAATTTACAGCGTCCGAAATCGAGTGTGCACAAGAAGACTGCATTTCTAATTATTCCTTTCTATAGAATCCACATAATATCGGTCTCAAATTGTCGAAAATTTCGTGCGTTATCCATAATTACAAAACTTTTGTCTCCATCTTGAATAGAGTCGGGGCTAAATTCAACGGTATGTGCTCTTGTGTTCGTTCATTTGAGGAAATTTTCATGCGGCCCTGAACTTGGAGATCAGTCATACTTCACTTGTTTATAACTTTTTTCCAGTAAAAGAAATCTATTCAAAATTGGTATCAAATTGTGTGCATTTTTTCGTTTAGTCAATGTTTACAGGGATTTTTCATTTGGTCAGATAGTAAAGATTACAGCTTTCACCATGTGCGCGGTATGTTGTCTGACAATTTACAGCGTCCGAAATCGAGTGTGCACAAGAAGACTGCATTTCTAATTATTCCTTTCTATAGAATCCACATAATATCGGTCTCAAATTGTCGAAAATTTCGTGCGTTATCCATAATTACAAAACTTTTGTCTCCATCTTGAATAGAGTCGGGGCTAAATTCAACGGTATGTGCTCTTGTGTTCGTTCATTTGAGGAAATTTTCATTTCGCTTTAAACTGGGATATCAGTCATACTTCACTTGTTTATAACTTTTTTCCAGTAAAAGAAATCTATTCAAAATTGGTATCAAATTGTGTGCATTTTTTCGTTTAGTCAATGTTTACAGGGATTTTTCATTTGGTCAGATAGTAAAAATTACAGCTTTCACCATGTGCGTGGTATGTCGTCTGTCAATTTACAGCGTCCGAAATCGAGTGTGCACAAGAAGACTGCATTTCTAATTATTCCTTTCTATAGAATCCACATAATATCGGTGTCAAATTGTCGAGAATTTCGTGCGTTATTCATAATTACAAAACTTTTGTCTCCATCTTGAATAGTGTCGGGGCTAAATTCAACGGTATGTGCTCTTGTGTTCGTTCATTTGAGGAAATATTCATGCGGCCCTGAACTTGGAGATCAGTCATACTTCACTTGTTTATAACTTTTTTCCAGTAAAAGAAATCTATTCAAAATTGGTATCAAATTGTGTGCATTTTTTCGTTTAGTCAATGTTTACAGGGATTTTTCATTTGGTCAGATAGTAAAGATTACAGCTTTCACCATGTGCGCGGTATGTTGTCTGACAATTTACAGAGTCCGAAATCGAGTGTGCACAAGAAGACTGCATTTCTAATTATTCCTTTCTATAGAATCCACATAATATCGGTCTCAAATTGTCGAAAATTTCGTGCGTTATCCATAATTACAAAACTTTTGTCTCCATCTTGAATAGAGTCGGGGCTAAATTCAACGGTATGTGCTCTTGTGTTCGTTCATTTGAGGATATTCTCATGCGGCCCTGAACTTGGAGATCAGTCATACTTCACTTGTTTATAACTTTTTTCCAGTAAAAGAAATCTATTCAAAATTGGTATCAAATTGTGTGCATTTTTTCGTTTAGTCAATGTTTACAGGGATTTTTCATTTGGTCAGATAGTAAAGATTACAGCTTTCACCATGTGCGCGGTATGTTGTCTGACAATTTACAGCGTCCGAAATCCAGTGTGCACAAGAAGACTGCATTTCTAATTATTCCTTTCTATAGAATCCACATAATATCGGTCTCAAATTGTCGAAAATTTCGTGCGTTATCCATAATTACAAAACTTTTGTCTCCATCTTGAATAGAGTCGGGGCTAAATTCAACGGTATGTGCTCTTGTGTTCGTTCATTTGAGGAAATTTTCATTTCGCTTTAAACTGGGATATCAGTCATACTTCACTTGTTTATAACTTTTTTCCAGTAAAAGAAATCTATTCAAAATTGGTATCAAATTGTGTGCATTTTTTCGTTTAGTCAATGTTTACAGGGATTTTTCATTTGGTCAGATAGTAAAAATTACAGCTTTCACCATGTGCGTGGTATGTCGTCTGTCAATTTACAGCGTCCGAAATCGAGTGTGCACAAGAAGACTGCATTTCTAATTATTCCTTTCTATAGAATCCACATAATATCGGTGTCAAATTGTCGAGAATTTCGTGCGTTATTCATAATTACAAAACTTTTGTCTCCATCTTGAATAGTGTCGGGGCTAAATTCAACGGTATGTGCTCTTGTGTTCGTTCATTTGAGGAAATTTTCATGCGGCCCTGAACTTGGAGATCAGTCATACTTCACTTGTTTATAACTTTTTTCCAGTAAAAGAAATCTATTCAAAATTGGTATCAAATTGTGTGCATTTTTTCGTTTAGTCAATGTTTACAGGGATTTTTCATTTGGTCAGATAGTAAAAATTACAGCTTTCACCATGTGCACGGTATGTTGTCTGACAATTTACAGCGTCCGAAATCCAGTGTGCACAAGAAGACTGCATTTCTAATTATTCCTTTCTATAGAATCCACATAATATCGGTCTCAAATTGTCGAAAATTTCGTGCGTTATCCATAATTACAAAACTTTTGTATCCATCTTGAATAGAGTCGGGGCTAAATTCAACGGTATGTGCTCTTGTGTTCGTTCATTTGAGGAAATTTTCATGCGGCCCTGAACTTGCAGATCAGTCATACTTCACTTGTTTATAACTTTTTTCCAGTAAAAGAAATCTATTCAAAATTGGTATCAAATTGTGTGCATTTTTTCGTTTAGTCAATGTTTACAGGGATTTTTCATTTGGTCAGATAGTAAAGATTACAGCTTTGACCATGTGCGCGGTATGTTGTCTGACAATTTACAGCGTCCGAAATCGAGTGTGCACAAGAAGACTGCATTTCTAATTATTCCTTTCTATAGAATCCACATAATATCGGTCTCAAATTGTCGAAAATTTCGTGCGTTATCCATAATTACAAAACTTTTGTCTCCATCTTGAATAGAGTCGGGGCTAAATTCAACGGTATGTGCTCTTGTGTTCGTTCATTTGAGGAAATTTTCATTTCGCTTTAAACTGGGATATCAGTCATACTTCACTTGTTTATAACTTTTTTCCAGTAAAAGAAATCTATTCAAAATTGGTATCAAATTGTGTGCATTTTTTCGTTTAGTCAATGTTTACAGGGATTTTTCATTTGGTCAGATAGTAAAAATTACAGCTTTCACCATGTGCGTGGTATGTCGTCTGTCAATTTACAGCGTCCGAAATCGAGTGTGCACAAGAAGACTGCATTTCTAATTATTCCTTTCTATAGAATCCACATAATATCGGTGTCAAATTGTCGAGAATTTCGTCCGTTATTCATAATTACAAAACTTTTGTCTCCATCTTGAATAGTGTCGGGGCTAAATTCAACGGTATGTGCTCTTGTGTTCGTTCATTTGAGGAAATTTTCATGCGGCCCTGAACTTGGAGATCAGTCATACTTCACTTGTTTATAACTTTTTTCCAGTAAAAGAAATCTATTCAAAATTGGTATCAAATTGTGTGCATTTTTTCGTTTAGTCAATGTTTACAGGGATTTTTCATTTGGTCAGATAGTAAAAATTACAGCTTTCACCATGTGCACGGTATGTTGTCTGACAATTTACAGCGTCCGAAATCCAGTGTGCACAAGAAGACTGCATTTCTAATTATTCCTTTCTATAGAATCCACATAATATCTGTCTCAAATTGTCGAAAATTTAATGCGTTATCCATAATTACAAAACTTTTGTCTCCATCTTGAATAGAGTCGGGGCTAAATTCAACGGTATGTGCTCTGGTGTTCGTTCATTTGAGAAAATTTTCATTTCGCTTTAAACTGGGATATCAGTCATACTTCACTTGTTTATAACTTTTTTCCAGTAAAAGTAAACTTTTCAAAATTGTTATCAAATTGTGTGCATTTTTCGTTTAGTGAATGTTTACAGGGATTTTTCATTTGCTCAGATAGTAAAAATTACAGCTTTCACCATGTGCACGGTATGTTGTCTGACAATTTACAGCGTCCGAAATCCAGTGTGCACTAGAAGACTGCATTTCTAATTATTCCTTTCTATAGAATCCACATAATATCGGTCTCAAATTGTCGAAAATTTCGTGCGTTATCCATAATTACAAAACTTTTGTCTCCATCTTGAATAGAGTCGGGGCTAAATTCAACGGTATGTGGTCTTGTGTTCGTTCATTTGAGGAAATTTTCATGCGGCCCTGAACTTGGAGATCAGTCATACTTCACTTGTTTATAACTTTTTTCCAGTAAAAGAAATCTATTCAAAATTGGTATCAAATTGTGTGCATTTTTTCGTTTAGTCAATGTTTACAGGGATTTTTCATTTGGTCAGATAGTAAAGATTACAGCTTTCACCATGTGCGCGGTATGTTGTCTGACAATTTACAGCGTCTGAAATCGAGTGTGCAGAAGAAGACTGCATTTCTAATTATTCCTTTCTATAGAATCCACATAATATCTGTCTCAAATTGTCGAAAATTTAATGCGTTATCCATAATTACAAAACTTTTGTCTCCATCTTGAATAGAGTCGGGGCTAAATTCAACGGTATGTGCTCTGGTGTTCGTTCATTTGAGAAAATTTTCATTTCGCTTTAAACTGGGATATCAGTCATACTTCACTTGTTTATAACTTTTTTCCAGTAAAAGTAAACTTTTCAAAATTGTTATCAAATTGTGTGCATTTTTCGTTTAGTGAATGTTTACAGGGATTTTTCATTTGGTCAGATAGTAAAAATTACAGCTTTCACCATGTGCACGGTATGTTGTCTGACAATTTACAGCGTCCGAAATCCAGTGTGCACAAGAAGACTGCATTTCTAATTATTCCTTTCTATAGAATCCACATAATATCGGTCTCAAATTGTCGAAAATTTCGTGCGTTATCCATAATTACAAAACTTTTGTCTCCATCTTGAATAGAGTCGGGGCTAAATTCAACGGTATGTGCTCTTGTGTTCGTTCATTTGAGGAAATTTTCATGCGGCCCTGAACTTGGAGATCAGTCATACTTCACTTGTTTATAACTTTTTTCCAGTAAAAGAAATCTATTCAAAATTGGTATCAAATTGTGTGCATTTTTTCGTTTAGTCAATGTTTACAGGGATTTTTCATTTGGTCAGATAGTAAAGATTACAGCTTTCACCATGTGCGCGGTATGTTGTCTGACAATTTACAGCGTCCGAAATCGAGTGTGCACAAGAAGACTGCATTTCTAATTATTCCTTTCTATAGAATCCACATAATATCGGTCTCAAATTGTCGAAAATTTCGTGCGTTATCCATAATTACAAAACTTTTGTCTCCATCTTGAATAGAGTCGGGGCTAAATTCAACGGTATGTGCTCTTGTGTTCGTTCATTTGAGGAAATTTTCATTTCGCTTTAAACTGGGATATCAGTCATACTTCACTTGTTTATAACTTTTTTCCAGTAAAAGAAATCTATTCAAAATTGGTATCAAATTGTGTGCATTTTTTCGTTTAGTCAATGTTTACAGGGATTTTTCATTTGGTCAGATAGTAAAAATTACAGCTTTCACCATGTGCGTGGTATGTCGTCTGTCAATTTACAGCGTCCGAAATCGAGTGTGCACAAGAAGACTGCATTTCTAATTATTCCTTTCTATAGAATCCACATAATATCGGTGTCAAATTGTCGAGAATTTCGTCCGTTATTCATAATTACAAAACTTTTGTCTCCATCTTGAATAGTGTCGGGGCTAAATTCAACGGTATGTGCTCTTGTGTTCGTTCATTTGAGGAAATTTTCATGCGGCCCTGAACTTGGAGATCAGTCATACTTCACTTGTTTATAACTTTTTTCCAGTAAAAGAAATCTATTCAAAATTGGTATCAAATTGTGTGCATTTTCTCGTTTAGTCAATGTTTACAGGGATTTTTCATTTGGTCAGATAGTAAAAATTACAGCTTTCACCATGTGCACGTTATGTTGTCTGACAATTTACAGCGTCCGAAATCCAGTGTGCACAAGAAGACTGCATTTCTAATTATTCCTTTCTATAGAATCCACATAATATCGGTCTCAAATTGTCGAAAATTTCGTGCGTTATCCATAATTACAAAACTTTTGTCTCCATCTTGAATAGAGTCGGGGCTAAATTCAACGGTATGTGCTCTTGTGTTCGTTCATTTGAGGAAATTTTCATGCGGCCCTGAACTTGGAGATCAGTCATACTTCACTTGTTTATAACTTTTTTCCAGTAAAAGAAATCTATTCAAACTTGGTATCAAATTGTGTGCATTTTTTCGTTTAGTCAATGTTTACAGGGATTTTTCATTTGGTCAGATAGTAAAGATTACAGCTTTCACCATGTGCGCGGTATGTTGTCTGACAATTTACAGCGTCCGAAATCGAGTGTGCACAAGAAGACTGCATTTCCAATTATTCCTTTCTATAGAATCCACATAATATCGGTCTCAAATTGTCGAAAATTTCGTGCGTTATCCATAATTACAAAACTTTTGTCTCCATCTTGAATAGAGTCGGGGCTAAATTCAACGGTATGTGCTCTTGTGTTCGTTCATTTGAGGAAATTTTCATTTCGCTTTAAACTGGTATATCAGTCATACTTCACTTGTTTATAACTTTTTTCCAGTAAAAGAAATCTATTCAAAATTGGTATCAAATTGTGTGCATTTTTTCGTTTAGTCAATGTTTACAGGGATTTTTCATTTGGTCAGATAGTAAAAATTACAGCTTTCACCATGTGCGTGGTATGTCGTCTGTCAATTTACAGCGTCCGAAATCGAGTGTGCACAAGAAGACTGCATTTCTAATTATTCCTTTCTATAGAATCCACATAATATCGGTGTCAAATTGTCGAGAATTTCGTGCGTTATTCATAATTACAAAACTTTTGTCTCCATCTTGAATAGTGTCGGGGCTAAATTCAACGGTATGTGCTCTTGTGTTCGTTCATTTGAGGAAATTTTCATGCGGCCCTGAACTTGGAGATCAGTCATACTTCACTTGTTTATAACTTTTTTCCAGTAAAAGAAATCTATTCAAAATTGGTATCAAATTGTGTGCATTTTTTCGTTTAGTCAATGTTTACAGGGATTTTTCATTTGGTCACATAGTAAAAATTACAGCTTTCACCATGTGCACGGTATGTTGTCTGACAATTTACAGCGTCCGAAATCCAGTGTGCACAAGAAGCCTGCATTTCTAATTATTCCTTTCTATAGAATCCACATAATATCGGTCTCAAATTGTCGAAAATTTAATGCGTTATCCATAATTACAAAACTTTTGTCTCCATCTTGAATAGAGTCGGGGCTAAATTCAACGGTATGTGCTCTGGTGTTCGTTCATTTGAGAAAATTTTCATTTCGCTTTAAACTGGGATATCAGTCATACTTCACTTGTTTATAACTTTTTTCCAGTAAAAGTAAACTTTTCAAAATTGTTATCAAATTGTGTGCATTTTTCGTTTAGTGAATGTTTACAGGGATTTTTCATTTGGTCAGATAGTAAAAATTACAGCTTTCACCATGTGCACAGTATGTTGTCTGACAATTTACAGCGTCCGAAATCCAGTGTGCACAAGAAGACTGCATTTCTAATTATTCCTTTCTATAGAATCCACATAATATCGGTCTCAAATTGTCGAAAATTTCGTGCGTTATCCATAATTACAAAACTTTTGTCTCCATCTTGAATAGAGTCGGGGCTAAATTCAACGGTATGTGCTCTTGTGTTCGTTCATTTGAGGAAATTTTCATGCGGCCCTGAACTTGGAGATCAGTCATACTTCACTTGTTTATAACTTTTTTCCAGTAAAAGAAATCTATTCAAAATTGGTATCAAATTGTGTGCATTTTTTCGTTTAGTCAATGTTTACAGGGATTTTTCATTTGGTCAGATAGTAAAGATTAGAGCTTTCACCATGTGCGCGGTATGTTGTCTGACAATTTACAGCGTCCGAAATCGAGTGTGCACAAGAAGACTGCATTTCTAATTATTCCTTTCTATAGAATCCACATAATATCGGTCTCAAATTGTCGAAAATTTCGTGCGTTATCCATAATTACAAAACTTTTGTCTCCATCTTGAATAGAGTCGGGGCTAAATTCAACGGTGTGTGCTCTTGTGTTCGTTCATTTGAGGAAATTTTCATTTCGCTTTAAACTGGGATATCAGTCATACTTCACTTGTTTATAACTTTTTTCCAGTAAAAGAAATCTATTCAAAATTGGTATCAAATTGTGTGCATTTTTTCGTTTAGTCAATGTTTACAGGGATTTTTCATTTGGTCAGATAGTAAAAATTACAGCTTTCACCATGTGCGTGGTATGTCGTCTGTCAATTTACAGCGTCCGAAATCGAGTGTGCACAAGAAGACTGCATTTCTAATTATTCCTTTCTATAGAATCCACATAATATCGGTGTCAAATTGTCGAGAATTTCGTCCGTTATTCATAATTACAAAACTTTTGTCTCCATCTTGATTAGTGTCGGGGCTAAATTCAACGGTATGTGCTCTTGTGTTCGTTCATTTGAGGAAATTTTCATGCGGCCCTGAACTTGGAGATCAGTCATACTTCACTTGTTTATAACTTTTTTCCAGTAAAAGAAATCTATTCAAAATTGGTATCAAATTGTGTGCATTTTTTCGTTTAGTCAATGTTTACAGGGATTTTTCATTTGGTCAGATAGTAAAAATTACAGCTTTCACCATGTGCACGGTATGTTGTCTGACAATTTACAGCGTCCGAAATCCAGTGTGCACAAGAAGACTGCATTTCTAATTATTCCTTTCTATAGAATCCACATAATATCGGTCTCAAATTGTCGAAAATTTCGTGCGTTATCCATAATTACAAAACTTTTGTCTCCATCTTGAATAGAGTCGGGGCTAAATTCAACGGTATGTGCTCTTGTGTTCGTTCATTTGAGGAAATTTTCATTTCGATTTAAACTGGGATATCAGTCATACTTCACTTGTTTATAACTTTTTTCCAGTAAAAGAAATCTATTCAAAATTGGTATCAAATTGTGTGCATTTTTTCGTTTAGTCAATGTTTACAGGGATTTTTCATTTGGTCAGATAGTAAAAATTACAGCTTTCACCATGTGCGTGGTATGTCGTCTGTCAATTTACAGCGTCCGAAATCGAGTGTGCACAAGAAGACTGCATTTCTAATTATTCCTTTCTATAGAATCCACATAATATCGGTGTCAAATTGTCGAGAATTTCGTGCGTTATTCATAATTACAAAACTTTTGTCTCCATCTTGAATAGTGTCGGGGCTAAATTCAACGGTATGTGCTCTTGTGTTCGTTCATTTGAGGAAATTTTCATGCGGCCCTGAACTTGGAGATCAGTCATACTTCACTTGTTTATAACTTTTTTCCAGTAAAAGAAATCTATTCAAAATTGGTATCAAATTGTGTGCATTTTTTCGTTTAGTCAATGTTTACAGGGATTTTTCATTTGGTCAGATAGTAAAGATTACAGCTTTCACCATGTGCGCGGTATGTTGTCTGACAATTTACAGCGTCCGAAATCGAGTGTGCACAAGAAGACTGCATTTCTAATTATTCCTTTCTATAGAATCCACATAATATCGGTCTCAAATTGTCGAAAATTTCGTGCGTTATCCATAATTACAAAACTTTTGTCTCCATCTTGAATAGAGTCGGGGCTAAATTCAACGGTATGTGCTCTTGTGTTCGTTCATTTGAGGAAATTTTCATTTGGCTTTAAACTGGGATATCAGTCATACTTCACTTGTTTATAACTTTTTTCCAGTAAAAGAAATCTATTCAAAATTGGTATCAAATTGTGTGCATTTTTTCGTTTAGTCAATGTTTACAGGGATTTTTCATTTGGTCAGATAGTAAAGATTACAGCTTTCACCATGTGCGCGGTATGTTGTCTGACAATTTACAGCGTCCGAAATCGAGTGTGCACAAGAAGACTGCATTTCTAATTATTCCTTTCTATAGAATCCACATAATATCGGTCTCAAATTGTCGAAAATTTCGTGCGTTATCCATAATTACAAAACTTTTGTCTCCATCTTGAATAGAGTCGGGGCTAAATTCAACGGTATGTGCTCTTGTGTTCGTTCATTTGAGGAAATTTTCATTTGGCTTTAAACTGGGATATCAGTCATACTTCACTTGTTTATAACTTTTTTCCAGTAAAAGAAATCTATTCAAAATTGGTATCAAATTGTGTGCATTTTTTCGTTTAGTCAATGTTTACAGGGATTTTTCATTTGGTCAGATAGTAAAAATTACAGCTTTCACCATGTGCGTGGTATGTCGTCTGTCAATTTACAGCGTCCGAAATCGAGTGTGCACAAGAAGACTGCATTTCTAATTATTCCTTTCTATAGAATCCACATAATATCGGTCTCAAATTGTCGAAAATTTCGTGCGTTATCCATAATTACAAAACTTTTGTCTCCATCTTGAATAGAGTCGGGGCTAAATTCAACGGTATGTGCTCTTGTGTTCGTTCATTTGAGGAAATTTTCATTTCGCTTTAAACTGGGATATCAGTCATACTTCACTTGTTTATAACTTTTTTCCAGTAAAAGTAGACTTTTCAAAATTGTTATCAAATTGTGTGCATTTTTCGTTTAGTCAATGTTTACAGGGATTTTTCATTTGGTCAGATAGTAAAAATTACAGCTTTCACCATGTGCACGGTATGTTGTCTGACAATTTACAGCGTCCGAAATCGAGTGTGCACAAGAAGACTGCATTTCTAATTATTCCTTTCTATAGAATCCACATAATATCGGTCTCAAATTGTCGAAAATTTCGTGCGTTATCCATAATTACAAAACTTTTGTCTCCATCTTGAATAGAGTCGGGGCTAAATTCAACGGTATGTGCTCTTGTGTTCGTTCATTTGAGGAAATTTTCATGCGGCCCTGAACTTGGAGATCAGTCATACTTCACTTGTTTATAACTTTTTTCCAGTAAAAGAAATCTATTCAAAATTGGTATCAAATTGTGTGCATTTTTTCGTTTAGTCCATGTTTACAGGGATTTTTCATTTGGTCAGATAGTAAAGATTACAGCTTTCACCATGTGCGCGGTATGTTGTCTGACAATTTACAGCGTCCGAAATCGAGTGTGCACAAGAAGACTGCATTTCTAATTATTCCATTCTATAGAATCCACATAATATCGGTCTCAAATTGTCGAAAATTTCGTGCGTTATCCATAATTACAAAACTTTTGTCTCCATCTTGAATAGAGTCGGGGCTAAATTCAACGGTATGTGCTCTTGTGTTCGTTCATTTGAGGAAATTTTCATTTCGATTTAAACTGGGATATCAGTCATACTTCACTTGTTTATAACTTTTTTCCAGTAAAAGAAATCTATTCAAAATTGGTATCAAATTGTGTGCATTTTTTCGTTTAGTCAATGTTTACAGGGATTTTTCATTTGGTCAGATAGTAAAAATTACAGCTTTCACCATGTGCGTGGTATGTCGTCTGTCAATTTACAGCGTCCGAAATCGAGTGTGCACAAGAAGACTGCATTTCTAATTATTCCTTTCTATAGAATCCACATAATATCGGTGTCAAATTGTCGAGAATTTCGTGCGTTATTCATAATTACAAAACTTTTGTCTCCATCTTGAATAGTGTCGGGGCTAAATTCAACGGTATGTGCTCTTGTGTTCGTTCATTTGAGGAAATTTTCATGCGGCCCTGAACTTGGAGATCAGTCATACTTCACTTGTTTATAACTTTTTTCCAGTAAAAGAAATCTATTCAAAATTGGTATCAAATTGTGTGCATTTTTTCGTTTAGTCAATGTTTACAGGGATTTTTCATTTGGTCAGATAGTAAAGATTACAGCTTTCACCATGTGCGCGGTATGTTGTCTGACAATTTACAGCGTCCGAAATCGAGTGTGCACAAGAAGACTGCATTTCTAATTATTCCTTTCTATAGAATCCACATAATATCGGTCTCAAATTGTCGAAAATTTCGTGCGTTATCCATAATTACAAAACTTTTGTCTCCATCTTGAATAGAGTCGGGGCTAAATTCAACGGTATGTGCTCTTGTGTTCGTTCATTTGAGGAAATTTTCATTTGGCTTTAAACTGGGATATCAGTCATACTTCACTTGTTTATAACTTTTTTCCAGTAAAAGAAATCTATTCAAAATTGGTATCAAATTGTGTGCATTTTTTCGTTTAGTCAATGTTTACAGGGATTTTTCATTTGGTCAGATAGTAAAGATTACAGCTTTCACCATGTGCGCGGTATGTTGTCTGACAATTTACAGCGTCCGAAATCGAGTGTGCACAAGAAGACTGCATTTCTAATTATTCCTTTCTATAGAATCCACATAATATCGGTCTCAAATTGTCGAAAATTTCGTGCGTTATCCATAATTACAAAACTTTTGTCTCCATCTTGAATAGAGTCGGGGCTAAATTCAACGGTGTGTGCTCTTGTGTTCGTTCATTTGAGGAAATTTTCATTTCGCTTTAAACTGGGATATCAGTCATACTTCACTTGTTTATAACTTTTTTCCAGTAAAAGAAATCTATTCAAAATTGGTATCAAATTGTGTGCATTTTTTCGTTTAGTCAATGTTTACAGGGATTTTTCATTTGGTCAGATAGTAAAAATTACAGCTTTCACCATGTGCGTGGTATGTCGTCTGTCAATTTACAGCGTCCGAAATCGAGTGTGCACAAGAAGACTGCATTTCTAATTATTCCTTTCTATAGAATCCACATAATATCGGTGTCAAATTGTCGAGAATTTCGTCCGTTATTCATAATTACAAAACTTTTGTCTCCATCTTGATTAGTGTCGGGGCTAAATTCAACGGTATGTGCTCTTGTGTTCGTTCATTTGAGGAAATTTTCATGCGGCCCTGAACTTGGAGATCAGTCATACTTCACTTGTTTATAACTTTTTTCCAGTAAAAGAAATCTATTCAAAATTGGTATCAAATTGTGTGCATTTTTTCGTTTAGTCAATGTTTACAGGGATTTTTCATTTGGTCAGATAGTAAAAATTACAGCTTTCACCATGTGCACGGTATGTTGTCTGACAATTTACAGCGTCCGAAATCCAGTGTGCACAAGAAGACTGCATTTCTAATTATTCCTTTCTATAGAATCCACATAATATCGGTCTCAAATTGTCGAAAATTTCGTGCGTTATCCATAATTACAAAACTTTTGTCTCCATCTTGAATAGAGTCGGGGCTAAATTCAACGGTATGTGCTCTTGTGTTCGTTCATTTGAGGAAATTTTCATTTCGATTTAAACTGGGATATCAGTCATACTTCACTTGTTTATAACTTTTTTCCAGTAAAAGAAATCTATTCAAAATTGGTATCAAATTGTGTGCATTTTTTCGTTTAGTCAATGTTTACAGGGATTTTTCATTTGGTCAGATAGTAAAAATTACAGCTTTCACCATGTGCGTGGTATGTCGTCTGTCAATTTACAGCGTCCGAAATCGAGTGTGCACAAGAAGACTGCATTTCTAATTATTCCTTTCTATAGAATCCACATAATATCGGTGTCAAATTGTCGAGAATTTCGTGCGTTATTCATAATTACAAAACTTTTGTCTCCATCTTGAATAGTGTCGGGGCTAAATTCAACGGTATGTGCTCTTGTGTTCGTTCATTTGAGGAAATTTTCATGCGGCCCTGAACTTGGAGATCAGTCATACTTCACTTGTTTATAACTTTTTTCCAGTAAAAGAAATCTATTCAAAATTGGTATCAAATTGTGTGCATTTTTTCGTTTAGTCAATGTTTACAGGGATTTTTCATTTGGTCAGATAGTAAAGATTACAGCTTTCACCATGTGCGCGGTATGTTGTCTGACAATTTACAGCGTCCGAAATCGAGTGTGCACAAGAAGACTGCATTTCTAATTATTCCTTTCTATAGAATCCACATAATATCGGTCTCAAATTGTCGAAAATTTCGTGCGTTATCCATAATTACAAAACTTTTGTCTCCATCTTGAATAGAGTCGGGGCTAAATTCAACGGTATGTGCTCTTGTGTTCGTTCATTTGAGGAAATTTTCATTTGGCTTTAAACTGGGATATCAGTCATACTTCACTTGTTTATAACTTTTTTCCAGTAAAAGAAATCTATTCAAAATTGGTATCAAATTGTGTGCATTTTTTCGTTTAGTCAATGTTTACAGGGATTTTTCATTTGGTCAGATAGTAAAGATTACAGCTTTCACCATGTGCGCGGTATGTTGTCTGACAATTTACAGCGTCCGAAATCGAGTGTGCACAAGAAGACTGCATTTCTAATTATTCCTTTCTATAGAATCCACATAATATCGGTCTCAAATTGTCGAAAATTTCGTGCGTTATCCATAATTACAAAACTTTTGTCTCCATCTTGAATAGAGTCGGGGCTAAATTCAACGGTATGTGCTCTTGTGTTCGTTCATTTGAGGAAATTTTCATTTGGCTTTAAACTGGGATATCAGTCATACTTCACTTGTTTATAACTTTTTTCCAGTAAAAGAAATCTATTCAAAATTGGTATCAAATTGTGTGCATTTTTTCGTTTAGTCAATGTTTACAGGGATTTTTCATTTGGTCAGATAGTAAAAATTACAGCTTTCACCATGTGCGTGGTATGTCGTCTGTCAATTTACAGCGTCCGAAATCGAGTGTGCACAAGAAGACTGCATTTCTAATTATTCCTTTCTATAGAATCCACATAATATCGGTCTCAAATTGTCGAAAATTTCGTGCGTTATCCATAATTACAAAACTTTTGTCTCCATCTTGAATAGAGTCGGGGCTAAATTCAACGGTATGTGCTCTTGTGTTCGTTCATTTGAGGAAATTTTCATTTCGCTTTAAACTGGGATATCAGTCATACTTCACTTGTTTATAACTTTTTTCCAGTAAAAGTAGACTTTTCAAAATTGTTATCAAATTGTGTGCATTTTTCGTTTAGTCAATGTTTACAGGGATTTTTCATTTGGTCAGATAGTAAAAATTACAGCTTTCACCATGTGCACGGTATGTTGTCTGACAATTTACAGCGTCCGAAATCGAGTGTGCACAAGAAGACTGCATTTCTAATTATTCCTTTCTATAGAATCCACATAATATCGGTCTCAAATTGTCGAAAATTTCGTGCGTTATCCATAATTACAAAACTTTTGTCTCCATCTTGAATAGAGTCGGGGCTAAATTCAACGGTATGTGCTCTTGTGTTCGTTCATTTGAGGAAATTTTCATGCGGCCCTGAACTTGGAGATCAGTCATACTTCACTTGTTTATAACTTTTTTCCAGTAAAAGAAATCTATTCAAAATTGGTATCAAATTGTGTGCATTTTTTCGTTTAGTCCATGTTTACAGGGATTTTTCATTTGGTCAGATAGTAAAGATTACAGCTTTCACCATGTGCGCGGTATGTTGTCTGACAATTTACAGCGTCCGAAATCGAGTGTGCACAAGAAGACTGCATTTCTAATTATTCCATTCTATAGAATCCACATAATATCGGTCTCAAATTGTCGAAAATTTCGTGCGTTATCCATAATTACAAAACTTTTGTCTCCATCTTGAATAGAGTCGGGGCTAAATTCAACGGTATGTGCTCTTGTGTTCGTTCATTTGAGGAAATTTTCATTTCGATTTAAACTGGGATATCAGTCATACTTCACTTGTTTATAACTTTTTTCCAGTAAAAGAAATCTATTCAAAATTGGTATCAAATTGTGTGCATTTTTTCGTTTAGTCAATGTTTACAGGGATTTTTCATTTGGTCAGATAGTAAAAATTACAGCTTTCACCATGTGCGTGGTATGTCGTCTGTCAATTTACAGCGTCCGAAATCGAGTGTGCACAAGAAGACTGCATTTCTAATTATTCCTTTCTATAGAATCCACATAATATCGGTGTCAAATTGTCGAGAATTTCGTGCGTTATTCATAATTACAAAACTTTTGTCTCCATCTTGAATAGTGTCGGGGCTAAATTCAACGGTATGTGCTCTTGTGTTCGTTCATTTGAGGAAATTTTCATGCGGCCCTGAACTTGGAGATCAGTCATACTTCACTTGTTTATAACTTTTTTCCAGTAAAAGAAATCTATTCAAAATTGGTATCAAATTGTGTGCATTTTTTCGTTTAGTCAATGTTTACAGGGATTTTTCATTTGGTCAGATAGTAAAGATTACAGCTTTCACCATGTGCGCGGTATGTTGTCTGACAATTTACAGCGTCCGAAATCGAGTGTGCACAAGAAGACTGCATTTCTAATTATTCCTTTCTATAGAATCCACATAATATCGGTCTCAAATTGTCGAAAATTTCGTGCGTTATCCATAATTACAAAACTTTTGTCTCCATCTTGAATAGAGTCGGGGCTAAATTCAACGGTATGTGCTCTTGTGTTCGTTCATTTGAGGAAATTTTCATTTCGCTTTAAACTGGGATATCAGTCATACTTCACTTGTTTATAACTTTTTTCCAGTAAAGAAATCTATTCAAAATTGGTATCAAATTGTGTGCATTTTTTCGTTTAGTCAATGTTTACAGGGATTTTTCATTTGGTCAGATAGTAAAAATTACAGCTTTCACCATGTGCGTGGTATGTCGTCTGTCAATTTACAGCGTCCGAAATCGAGTGTGCACAAGAAGACTGCATTTCTAATTATTCCTTTCTATAGAATCCACATAATATCGGTGTCAAATTGTCGAGAATTTCGTCCGTTATTCATAATTACAAAACTTTTGTCTCCATCTTGAATAGTGTCGGGGCTAAATTCAACGGTATGTGCTCTTGTGTTCGTTCATTTGAGGAAATTTTCATGCGGCCCTGAACTTGGAGATCAGTCATACTTCACTTGTTTATAACTTTTTTCCGGTAAAAGAAATCTATTCAAAATTGGTATCAAATTGTGTGCATTTTTTCGTTTAGTCAATGTTTACAGGGATTTTTCATTTGGTCAGATAGTAAAAATTACTGCTTTCACCATGTGCACGGTATGTTGTCTGACAATTTACAGCGTCCGAAATCCAGTGTGCACAAGAAGACTGCATTTCTAATTATTCCTTTCTATAGAATCCACATAATATCGGTCTCAAATTGTCGAAAATTTCGTGCGTTATCCATAATTACAAAACTTTTGTCTCCATCTTGAATAGAGTCGGGGCTAAATTCAACGGTATGTGCTCTTGTGTTCGTTCATTTGAGGAAATTTTCATTTCGCTTTAAACTGGGATATCAGTCATACTTCACTTGTTTATAACTTTTTTCCAGTAAAAGTAGACTTTTCAAAATTGTTATCAAATTGTGTGCATTTTTCGTTTAGTCAATGTTTACAGGGATTTTTCATTTGGTCAGATAGTAAAAATTACAGCTTTCACCATGTGCACGGTATGTTGTCTGACAATTTACAGCGTCCGAAATCGAGTGTGCACAAGAAGACTGCATTTCTAATTATTCCTTTCTATAGAATCCACATAATATCGGTCTCAAATTGTCGAAAATTTCGTGCGTTATCCATAATTACAAAACTTTTGTCTCCATCTTGAATAGAGTCGGGGCTAAATTCAACGGTATGTGCTCTTGTGTTCGTTCATTTGAGGAAATTTTCATGCGGCCCTGAACTTGGAGATCAGTCATACTTCACTTGTTTATAACTTTTTTCCAGTAAAAGAAATCTATTCAAAATTGGTATCAAATTGTGTGCATTTTTTCGTTTAGTCCATGTTTACAGGGATTTTTCATTTGGTCAGATAGTAAAGATTACAGCTTTCACCATGTGCGCGGTATGTTGTCTGACAATTTACAGCGTCCGAAATCGAGTGTGCACAAGAAGACTGCATTTCTAATTATTCCTTTCTATAGAATCCACATAATATCGGTCTCAAATTGTCGAAAATTTCGTGCGTTATCCATAATTACAAAACTTTTGTCTCCATCTTGAATAGAGTCTGGGCTAAATTCAACGGTATGTGCTCTTGTGTTCGTTCATTTGAGGAAATTTTCATTTCGCTTTAAACTGGGATATCAGTCATACTTCACTTGTTTATAACTTTTTTCCAGTAAAAGAAATCTATTCAAAATTGGTATCAAATTGTGTGCATTTTTTCGTTTAGTCAATGTTTACAGGGATTTTTCATTTGGTCAGATAGTAAAAATTACAGCTTTCACCATGTGCGTGGTATGTCGTCTGTCAATTTACAGCGTCCGAAATCGAGTGTGCACAAGAAGACTGCATTTCTAATTATTCCTTTCTATAGAATCCACATAATATCGGTGTCAAATTGTCGAGAATTTCGTCCGTTATTCATAATTACAAAACTTTTGTCTCCATCTTGAATAGTGTCGGGGCTAAATTCAACGGTATGTGCTCTTGTGTTCGTTCATTTGAGGAAATTTTCATGCGGCCCTGAACTTGGAGATCAGTCATACTTCACTTGTTTATAACTTTTTTCCAGTAAAAGAAATCTATTCAAAATTGGTATCAAATTGTGTGCTTTTTTTCGTTTTGTCAATGTTTACAGGGATTTTTCAATTGGTCAGATAGTAAAGATTACAGCTTTCACCATGTGCACGGTATGTTGTCTGACAATTTACAGCGTCCGAAATCCAGTGTGCACAAGAAGACTGCATTTCTAATTATTCCTTTCTATAGAATCCACATAATATCGGTCTCAAATTGTCGAAAATTTCGTTCGTTATCCATAATTACAAAACTTTTGTCTCCATCTTGAATAGAGTCGGGGCTAAATTCAACGGTATGTGCTCTTGTGTTCGTTCATTTGAGGAAATTTTCATGCGGCCCTGAACTTGGAGATCAGTCATACTTCACTTGTTTATAACTTTTTTCCAGTAAAAGAAATCTATTCAAAATTGGTATCAAATTGTGTGCATTTTTTCGTTTAGTCAATGTTTACAGGGATTTTTCATTTGGTCAGATAGTAAAGATTACAGCTTTCACCATGTGCGCGGTATGTTGTCTGACAATTTACAGCGTCCGAAATCGAGTGTGCACAAGAAGACTGCATTTCTAATTATTCCTTTCTATAGAATCCACATAATATCGGTCTCAAATTGTCGAAAATTTCGTGCGTTATCCATAATTACAAAACTTTTGTCTCCATCTTGAATAGAGTCGGGGCTAAATTCAACGGTATGTGCTCTTGTGTTCGTTCATTTGAGGAAATTTTCATTTCGCTTTAAACTGGGATATCAGTCATACTTCACTTGTTTATAACTTTTTTCCAGTAAAAGAAATCTATTCAAAATTGGTATCAAATTGTGTGCATTTTTTCGTTTAGTCAATGTTTACAGGGATTTTTCATTTGGTCAGATAGTAAAAATTACAGCTTTCACCATGTGCACGGTATGTTGTCTGACAATTTACAGCGTCCGAAATCCAGTGTGCACAAGAAGACTGCATTTCTAATTATTCCTTTCTATAGAATCCACATAATATCGGTCTCAAATTGTCGAAAATTTCGTGCGTTATCCATAATTACAAAACTTTTGTCTCCATCTTGAATAGAGTCGGGGCTAAATTCAACGGTATGTGCTCTTGTGTTCGTTCATTTGAGGAAATTTTCATCCGGCCCTGAACTTGGAGATCAGTCATACTTCACTTGTTTATAACTTTTTTCCAGTAAAAGAAATCTATTCAAAATTGGTATCAAATTGTGTGCATTTTTTCGTTTAGTCAATGTTTACAGGGATTTTTCATTTGGTCAGATAGTAAAAATTACAGCTTTCACCATGTGCGTGGTATGTCGTCTGTCAATTTACAGCGTCCGAAATCGAGTGTGCACAAGAAGACTGCATTTCTAATTATTCCTTTCTATAGAATCCACATAATATCGGTGTCAAATTGTCGAGAATTTCGTCCGTTATTCATAATTACAAAACTTTTGTCTCCATCTTGAATAGTGTCGGGGCTAAATTCAACGGTATGTGCACTTGTGTTCGTTCATTTGAGGAAATTTTCATGCGGCCCTGAACTTGGAGATCAGTCATACTTCACTTGTTTATAACTTTTTTCCAGTAAAAGAAATCTATTCAAAATTGGTATCAATTTGTGTGCATTTTTTCGTTTAGTCAATGTTTACAGGGATTTTTCATTTGGTCAGATAGTAAAAATTACAGCTTTCACCATGTGCACGGTATGTTGTCTGACAATTTACAGCGTCCGAAATCGAGTGTGCACAAGAAGACTGCATTTCTAATTATTCCTTTCTATAGAATCCACATAATATCGGTCTCAAATTGTCTCAAATTTCGTGCGTTATCCATAATTACAAAACTTTTGTCTCCATCTTGAATAGAGTCGGGGCTAAATTCAACGGTATGTGCTCTTGTGTTCGTTCATTTGAGGAAATTTTCATTTCGCTTTAAACTGGGATATCAGTCATACTTCACTTGTTTATAACTTTTTTCCAGTAAAAGTAGACTTTTCAAAATTGTTATCAAATTGTGTGCATTTTTCGTTTAGTCAATGTTTACAGGGATTTTTCATTTGGTCAGATAGTAAAAATTACAGCTTTCACCATGTGCACGGTATGTTGTCTGACAATTTACAGCGTCCGAAATCGAGTGTGCACAAGAAGACTTCATTTCTAATTATTCCTTTCTATAGAATCCACATAATATCGGTGTCAAATTGTCGAAAATTTTGTGCGTTATCCATAATTACAAAACTTTTGTCTCCATCTTGAATAGAGTCGGGGCTAAATTCAACGGTATGTGGTCTTGTGTTCGTTCATTTGAGGCAATTTTCATGCGGCCCTAAACTGGGAGATCAGTCATATTTCAGTTATTTATAAATTATTTCCAGTAAAAGAAATCTTTTCAAAATTGATATCAAATTGTGTTCATGTTTTCCTTTAGTCCATGTTGACTGGGATTTTTCATTTGGTCAGATAGTAAAAATTACAGCTTTCACCATGTGCGCGGTATGTTGTCTGACAATTTACAGCGTCCGAAATCGAGTGTGCACAAGAAGACTGCATTTCGAATTATTCCTTTCTATAGAATCCACATAATATCGGTGTCAAATTGTCGAGAATTTCGTGCGTTATGCATAATTACAAAACTTTTGTCTCCATCTTGAATAGTGTCGGGGCTAAATTCAACGGTATGTGGTCTCGTGTTCGTTCATTTGAAGAAATTTTCATGCGGCCCTAAACTGGGAGATCAGTCATATTTCACTTGTTTATAACTTTTTTCCAGTGAAAGAAAACTTTTCAAAATTGGTATCAAATTGTGTGCATTTTTTCGTTTAGTCAATGTTTACAGGGATTTTTCATTTGGTCAGATAGTAAAAATTACAGCTTTCACCATGTGCGTGGTATGTCGTCTGACAATTTACAGCGTCCGAAATCGAGTGTGCACCAGAAGACTGGATTTCTAATTATTCCTTTCTATAGAATCCACCTAATATCGGTGTCCAATTGCCGAGAATTTCGTGCGTTATCCATAATTACAAAACTTTTGTCTCCATCTTGAATAGTGTCGGGGCTAAATTCAACGGTATGTGGTCTTGTGTTCGTTCATTTGAAGAAATTTTCATGCGGCCCTAAACTGGGCGATCAGACATACTTCACTTGTTTATAACTTTTTCCCAATAAAAGAAAACTTTTCAAAATTGGTATCAAATTGTGTGCATTTTTTCGTTTAGTCAATGTTTACAGGGATTTTTCATTTGGTCAGACAGTAAAAATTACAGCTTTCACCATGTGCGTGGTATGTCGTCTGACAATTTACAGCGTCCGAAATCGAGTGTGCACAAGAAGACTGCATTTCGAATTATTCCTTTCTATAGAATCCACATAATATCGGTGTCAAATTGTCGAGAATTTCGTGCGTTATGCATAATTACAAAACTTTTGTCTCCATCTTGAATAGTGTCGGGGCTAAATTCAACGGTATGTGGTCTTGTGTTCGTTCATTTGAAGAAATTTTCATGCGGCCCTAAACTGGGAGATCAGTCATATTTCACTTGTTTATAACTTTTTTCCAGTGAAAGAAAACTTTTCAAAATTGGTATCAAATTGTGTGCATTTTTTCGTTTAGTCAATGTTTACAGGGATTTTTCATTTGGTCTGATAGTAAAAATTACAGCTTTCACCATGTGCGTGGTATGTCGTCTGACAATTTACAGCGTCCGAAATCGAGTGTGCACATGAAGACTGCATTTCTAATTATTCCTTTCTATAGAATCCACATAATATCGGTGTCAAATTGCCGAGAATTTCGTGCGTTATCCATAATTACAAAACTTTTGTCTCCATCTTGAATAGAGTCGGGGCTAAATTCAACGGTATGTGGTCTTGTGTTCGTTCATTTGAGGCAATTTTCATGCGGCCCTAAACTGGGAGATCAGTCATACTTCAGTTATTTATAACTTATTTCCAGTAAAAGAAATCTTTTCAAAATTGATATCAAATTGTGTTCATGTTTTCCTTTAGTCCATGTTGACAGGGATTTTTCATTTGGTCAGATAGTAAAAATTACAGCTTTCACCATGTGCGTGGTATGTCGTCTGACAATTTACAGCGTCCGAAATCGAGTGTGCACAAGATGACTGCATTTCTAATTATTCCTTTCTATAGAATCCACATAATATCGGTGTCAAATTGTCGAGAATTTCGTGCGTTATTCATAATTACAAAACTTTTGTGTCCATCTTGAATAGAGTCGGGGCTAAATTCAACGGTATGTGGTCTTGTGTTCGTTCATCTGAGGAAATTTTCATGCGGCCCTAAACTGGGAAATCAGTCATACTTCACTTGTTTATAACTTTTTTCCAGTAAAAGTAAACTTTTAAAAATTGTTATCAAATTGTGTGCATTTTTTCGTTTAGTCAATGTTTACAGGGATTTTTCATTTGGTCAGATAGTAAAAATTACAGCTTTCACCATGTGCGCGGTATGTTGTCTGACAATTTACAGCGTCCGAAATCCAGTGTGCACAAGAAGACTGCATTTCTAATTATTCCTTTCAATAGAATCCACATAATATCGGTCACAAATTGTCGAAAATTTCGTGCGTTATCCATAATTACAAAACATTTGTCTCCATCTTGAATAGAGTCGGGGCTAAATTCAACGGTATGTGGTCTTGTGTTCGTTCATTTGAGGAAATTTTCATTTGGCTTTAAACTGGGTTATCAGTCATACTTCATTGTTTATAACTTTTTTCCAGTAAAAGTAAACTTTTCAAAATTGTTATCAAATTGTTTGCATTTTTCGTTTAGTCAATGTTTACAGGGATTTTTCATTTGGTCAGATAGTAAAAATTACAGCTTTCACCATGTGCGCAATATGTTGTCTGACAATTTACAGCGTCCGAAATCGAGTGTGCACAAGAAGACTGCATTTCTAATTATTCCTTTCTATAGAATCCACATAATATCGGTGTCAAATTGCCGAGAATTTCGTGCGTTATCCATCATTACAAAACTTTTGTCTCCATCTTGAATAGTGTCGGGGCTAAATTCAACGGTATGTGCTCTTGTGTTCGTTCATTTGAGGAAATTTTCATTTGGCTTTCAACTGGGTTATCAGTCATACTTCACTTGTTTATAACTTTTTTCCAGTAAAAGTAAACTTTTCAAAATTGTTATCAAATTGTGTGCATTTTTTCGTTTAGTCAATGTTTACAGGGATTGTTCATTTGGTCAGATAGTAAAAATTACAGCTTTCACCATGTGCGCGGTATGTTGTCTGACAATTTACAGCGTCCGAAATCCAGTGTGCACAAGAACACTGCATTTCTAATTATTCCTTTCTATAGAATCCACATAATATCGGTATCAAATTGCCGAGAATTTCGTGCGTTATCCATAATTACAAAACTTTTGTCTCCATCTTGAATAGTGTCGGGGCTAAATTCAACGGTATGTGGTCTTCTGTTCGTTCATTTGAAGAAATTTTCATGCGGCCCTAAACTGGGAGATCAGACATACTTCACTTGTTTATAACTTTTTTCCAGTAAAAGAAATCTTTTCAAAATTGGTATCAAATTGTGTGCATTTTTTCGTTTAGTCAATGTTTACAGGGATTTTTCATTTGGTCAGATAGTAAAAATTACAGCTTTCACCATGTGCGTGGTATGTCGTCTGACAATTTACAGCGTCCGAAATCGAGTGTGCACAAGAAGACTGCATTTCTAATTATTCCTTTCTATAGAATCCACATAATATCGGTGTCAAATTGTCGGGAATTTCGTGCGTTATCCATAATTACAAAACTTTTGTCTCCATCTTGAATAGAGTCGGGGCTAAATTCAACGGTATGTGGTCTTGTGTTCGTTCATTTGAGGAAATTTTCATGCGGCCCTAAACTGGGAGATCAGTCATACGTCACTTGTTTATAACTTTTTTCCAGCAAAAGAAATCTATTCAAAATTGGTATCAAATTGTGTGCATTTTTTCGTTTAGTCAATGTTTACAGGTATTTTTCATTTGGTCAGATAGTAAAAATTACAGCTTTCACCATGTGCGTGGTATGTCGTCTGACATTTTACAGCGTCCGAAATCGAGTGTGCACAAGAAGACTGCATTTCTAATTATTCCTTTCTATAGAATCCACATAATATCGGTGTCAAATTGTCGAGAATTTCGTGCGTTATGCATAATTACAAAACTTTTGTCTCCATCTTGAATAGAGTCGGGGCTAAATTCAACGGTATGTGCTCTTATGTTCGTTCATTTGAGGAAATTTTCATTTGGCTTTAAACTGGGATATCAGTCATACTTCACTTGTTTATAACTTTTTTCCAGTAAAAGTAAACTTTTCAAAATTGTTATCAAATTGTGTGCATTTTTTCGTTTAGTCAATGTTTACAGGGATTTTTCATTTGGTCAGATAGTAAAAATTACAGCTTTCACCATGTGCGTGGTATGTCGTCTGACAATTTACAGCGTCCGAAATCGAGTGTGCACAAGAAGACTGCATTTCTAATTATTCTTTTCTATAGAATCCTCATAATATCGGTGTCAAATTGCCGAGAATTTCGTGCGTTATCCATAATTACAAAACTTTTGTCTCCATCTTGAATAGTGTCGGGGCTAAATTCAACGGTATGTGGTCTTATGTTCGTTCATTTGAAGAAATTTTCATGCGGCCCTAAACTGGGAGATCAGACATACTTCACTTGTTTATAACTTTTTTCCAGTAAAAGAAATCTTTTCAAAATTGGTATCAAATTGTGTGCATTTTTTCGTTTAGTCAATGTTTACAGGGATTTTTCATTTGGTCAGATTGTAAAAATTACAGCTTTCACCATGTGCGTGGTATGTCGTCTGACAATTTACAGCGTCCGAAATCGAGTGTGCACAAGAAGACTGCATTTCTAATTATTCCTTTCTATAGAATCCACATAATATCGGTGTCCAATTGTCGAGAATTTCGTGCGTTATGCATAATTACAAAACTTTTGTCTCCATCTTGAATAGAGTCGGGGCTAAATTCAACGGTATGTGCTCTTGTGTTCGTTCATTTGAGGAAATTTTCATTTGGGTTTAAACTGGGATATCAGTCATACTTCACTTGTTTATAACCTTTTTCCAGTAAAAGTAAACTTTTCGAAATTGTTATCAAATTGTGTGCATTTTTTCGTTTAGTCAATGTTTACAGGGATTTTTCATTTGGTCAGATAGTACAAATTACAGCTTTCACCATGTGCGTGGTATGTCGTATGACAATTTACAGCGTCCGAAATCGAGTGTGCACCAGAAGACTGGATTTCTAATTATTCCTTTCTATAGAATCCACATAATATCGGTGTCAAATTGCCGAGAATTTCGTGCGTTATCCATAATTACAAAACTTTTGTCTCCATCTTGAATAGTGTCGGGGCTAAATTCAACGGTATGTGCTATTGTGTTCGTTCATTTGAGGAAATTTTCATGCGGCCCTGAACTGGGAGATCAGTCATACTTCACTTGTTTATAACTTTTTTCCAGTAAAAGAAATCTATTCAAAATTGGTATGAAATTGTGTGCATTTTTTCGTTTAGTCAGTGTTTACAGGGATTTTTCATTTGGTCAGATAGTAAAAATTACAGCTTTCACCATGTGCGTGGTATGTCGTCTGACAATTTACAGCGTCCGAAATCGAGTGTGCACAAGAAGACTGGATTTCTAATTATTCCTTTCTATAGAATCCACATAATATCCGTGACAAATTGCCGAGAATTTCGTGTGTTATCAATAATTACAAAACATTTGTCTCCATCTTGAATAGTGTCGGGGCTAAATTCTAGGGTATGTGGACTTGTGTTCGTTAATCTGAAGAAATTTTCATGCGGCCCTAAACTGGGAGATCAGACACACTTCACTTGTTTATAAATTTTCCAGTAAAAGAAAACTTTTCAAAATTGGTATCAAATTGCCGAGAATTTCGTGCGTTATCCATAATTACAAAACTTTTGTCTCCATCTTGAATAATGTCGGGGCTAAATTCAACGGTATGTGCTCTTGTGTTCGTTCATTTGAGGAAATTTTCATGCGGCTTTAAACTGGGATATCAGTCATACTTCACTTGTTTATAACTTTTTTCCAGTAAAAGTAAACTTTTCAAAATTGTTATCAAATTGTTTGCATTTTTTCGTTTAGTCAATGTTTACAGGGATTTTTCATTTGGTCAGATAGTAAAAATTACAGCTTTCACCATGTGCGTGGTATGTCGTCTGACAATTTACAGCGTCCGAAATCCAGTGTGCACAAGAAGACTGCATTTCTAATTATTCCTTTCTATAGAATCCACATAATATCGGTGTCAAATTGTCGAGAATTTCGTGCGTTATTCATAATTACAAAACTTTTGTCTCCATCTTGAATAGAGTCGGGGCTAAATTCAACGGTATGTGCTCTTGTGTTCGTTCATTTGAGGAAATTTTCATTTGGCTTTAAACTGGGATATCAGTCATACTTCACTTGTTTATAACTTTTTTCCAGTAAAAGTAAACTTTTCAAAATTGTTATCAAATTGTGTGCATTTTTTCGTTTAGTCAATTTTTACAGGGATTTTTCATTTGGTCAGATAGTAAAAATTACAGCTTTCACCATGTGCGCCGTATGTTGTCTGACAATTTACAGCGTCCGAAATCCAGTGTGCACAATAAGACTGCATTTCTAATTATTCCTTTCTATACAATCCACATTATATTGGTCTCAAATTGTCGAAAATTTCGTGCGTTATCCATAATTACAAAACTTTTGTCTCCATCTTGAATAGAGTCGGGGCTAAATTCAACGGTATGTGGTCTTGTGTTCGTTCATTTGAGGAAATTTTCATGCGGCCCTAAACTGGGAGATCATTCATACTTCACTTGTTTATAACTTTTTTCCAGTAAAAGAAATCTATTCAAAATTGGTATCAAATTCTGTGCATTTTTTCGTTTAGTCCATGTTTACAGGGATTTTTCATTTGGTCAGATAGTAAAAATTACAGCTTTCACCATGTGCGTGGTATGTCGTCTGACAATTTACAGCCTCCGAAATCAAGTGTGGACAAGAAGACTTCATTTCTAATTATGCCTTTCTATAGAATCCACATAATATCGGTGTCAAATTGCCGAGAATTTCGTGCGTTATCTATAATTACAAAACTTTTGTCTCCATCTTGAATAGAGTCGGGGCTAAATTCAACGGTATGTGGTCTTGTGTTCGTTCATTTGAGGAAATTTTCATGCGGCTTTAAACTGGGAGATCAGTCATAATTCACTTGTTTATAACTTTTTTTCCAGTAAAAGAAAAGTTTTCAAAATTGGTATCAAATTGTGTGCATTTTTTCGTTTAGTCAATGTTTACAGGGATATTTCATTTGGTCTGATAGTAAAAATCACAGCTTTCACCATGTGCGTGGTATGTCGTCTGACAATTTACAGCGTCCGAAATCGAGTGCGCACAAGAAGACTGGATTTCTAATTATTCCTTTCTATAGAATCCACATAATATCGGTGTCAAATTGTCGCGAATTTCGTGCGTTATCCATAATTACAAAACTTTTGTCTCCATCTTGAATAGAGTCGGGGCTAAATTCATCGGTATGTGGTCTTGTGTTCGTTCATTTGAGGAAATTTTCATGCGGCCCTAAACTGGGAGATCAGTCATACTTCACTTGTTTATAACTTTTTTCCAGTAAAAGAAATCTTTTCAAAAATGGTATATAATTGTGTGCATTTTTCCGTTTAGTCCATGTTTACAGGGATTTTTCATTTGGTCAGATAGTAAAAATTACAGCTTTCACCATGTGCGTGGTATGTCGTCTGACAATTTACAGCGTCCGAAATCGAGTGTGCACAAGAAGACTGCATTTCTAATTATTCCTTTCTATAGAATCCACATAATATCGGTGTCAAATTGTCGAGAATTTCGTGCGTTATTCATAATTACAAAACTTTTGTCTCCATCTTGAATAGAGTCGGGGCTAAATTCAACGGTATGTGCTCTTGTGTTCGTTCATTTGAGGAAATTTTCATGCGGCCCTGAACTGGGAGATCAGTCATACTTCACTTGTTTATAACTTTTTTCCAGTAAAAGAAATCTATTCAAAATTGGTATCAAATTGTGTGCATTTTTTCGTTTAGTCAATGTTTACAGGGATTTTTCATTTGGTCAGATAGTAAAAATTACAGCTTTCACCATGTGCACGGTATGTTGTCTGACAATTTACAGCGTCCGAAATCCAGTGTGCACAAGAAGACTGCATTTCTAATTATTCCTTTCTATAGAATCCACATAATATCGGTCTCAAATTGTCGAAAATTTCGTGCGTTATCCATAATTACAAAACTTTTGTCTCCATCTTGAATAGAGTCGGGGCTAAATTCAACGGTATGTGGTCTTGTGTTCGTTCATTTGAGGAAATTTTCATGCGGCCCAAAACTGGGAGATCAGTCATAATTCACTTGTTTATAACTTTTTTCCAGTAAAAGAAATCTATTCAAAATTGGTATCAAATTGTGTGCATTTTTTCGTTTATGTCCATGTTTACAGGGATTTTTCATTTGGTCAGATAGTAAAAATTACAGCTTTCACCATGTGCGTGGTATGTCGTCTGACAATTTACAGCGTCCGAAATCGAGTGTGCACAAGAAGACTGCATTTCTAATTATTCCTTTCTATAGAATCCACATAATATCGGTCTCAAATTGTCGAGAATTTCGTGCGTTATTCATAATTACAAAACTTTTGTCTCCATCTTGAATAGAGTCGGGGCTAAATTCAACAGTATGTGCTCTTGTGTTCGTTCATTTGAGAAAATTTTCATTTCGCTTTAAACTGGCATATCAGTCATACTTCACTTGTTTATAACTTTTTTCCAGTAAAAGAAATCTATTCAAAATTGGTATCAAATTGTGTGCATTTTTTCGTTTAATCAATATTTACAGGGATTTTTCATTTGGTCAGATAGTAAAAATTACAGCTTTCACCATGTGCACGGTATGTTGTCTGACAATTTACAGCGTCCGAAATCCAGTGTGCACAAGAAGACTGCATTTCTAATTATTCCTTTCTATAGAATCCACATAATATCGGTCTCAAATTGTCGAAAATTTCGTGCGTTATCCATAATTACAAAACTTTTGTCTCCATCTTGAATAGAGTCGGGGCTAAATTCAACGGTATGTGCTCTTGTGTTCGTTCATTTGAGAAAATTTTCATTTCGCTTTAAACTGGGATATCAGTCATACTTCACTTGTTTATAACTTTTTTCCAGTAAAATAAATCTATTCAAAATTGGTATCAAATTGTGTGCATTTTTTCGTTTAGTCAATGTTTACAGGGATTTTTCATTTGGTCAGATAGTAAAAATTACAGCTTTCACCATGTGCGTGGTATGTCGTCTGACAATTTACAGCGTCCGAAATCGAGTGTGCACAAGAAGACTGCATTTCTAATTATTCCTTTCTATAGAATCCACATAATATCGGTGTCAAATTGTCCAGATTTTCGTGCGTTATTCATAATTACAAAACTTTTGTCTCCATCTTGAATAGAGTCGGGGCTAAATTCAACGGTATGTGCTCTTGTGTTCGTTCATTTGAGGAAATTTTCATTTCGCTTTAAACTGGGATAACAGTCATACTTCACTTGTTTATAACTTTTTTCCAGTAAAAGTAAACTTTTCAAAATTGTTATCAAATTGTGTGCATTTTTCGTTTAGTCAATGTTTACAGGGATTTTTCATTTGGTCAGATAGTAAAAATTACAGCTTTCACCAGGTGCACGGTATTATTGTCTGACAATTTACAGCGTCCGAAATCCAGTGTGCACAAGAATACTGCATTTTTAATTATTCCTTTCTATAGAATCCACATAATATCGGTCTCAAATTGTCGAAAGTTTCGTGCGTTATCCATAATTACAAAACTTTTGTCTCCATCTTGAATAGAGTCGGGGCTAAATTCAACGGTATGTGCTCTTGTGTTCGTTCATTTGAGGACATTTTCATTTCGCTTTAAACTGGGATATCAGTCATACTTCAATTGTTTATAACTTTTTTCCAGTAAAAGTAAACTTTTCAAAATTGTTATCAAATTGTGTGCATTTTTCGTTTAGTCAATGTTTACAGGGATTTTTCATTTGGTCAGATAGTAAAAATTACAGCTTTCACCATGTGCACGGTATGTTGTCTGACAATTTACAGCGTCCGAAATCCAGTGTGCACAAGAAGACTGCATTTCTAATTATTCCTTTCTATAGAATCCACATAATATCGGTCTCAAATTGTCGAAAATTTCGTGCGTTATCCATAATTACAAAACTTTTGTCTCCATCTTGAATAGAGTCGGGGCTAAATTCAACGGTATATGCTCTTGTGTTCGTTCATTTGAGAAAATTTTCATTTCGCTTTAAACTGGGATATCAGTCATACTTCACTTGTTTATAACTTTTTTCCAGTAAAAGAAATCTATTCAAAATTGGTATCAAATTGTGTGCATTTTTTCGTTTAGTCAATGTTTACAGGGATTTTTCATTTGGTCAGATAGTAAAAATTACAGCTTTCACCATGTGCGTGGTATGTCGTCTGACAATTTACAGCGTCCGAAATCGAGTGTGCACAAGAAGACTGCATTTCTAATTATTCCTTTCTATAGAATCCACATAATATCGGTGTCAAATTGTCCAGAATTTCGTGCGTTATTCATAATTACAAAACTTTTGTCTCCATCTTGAATAGAGTCGGGGCTAAATTCAACGGTATGTGCTCTTGTGTTCGTTCATTTGAGAAAATTTTCATTTCGCTTTAAACTGGGATATCAGTCATACTTCACTTGTTTATAACTTTTTTCCAGTAAAAGTAAACTTTTCAAAATTGTTATCAAATTGTGTGCATTTTTCGTTTAGTCAATGTTTACAGGGATTTTTCATTTGGTCAGATAGTAAAAATTACAGCTTTCACCATGTGCACGGTATGTTGTCTGACAATTTACAGCGTCCGAAATCCAGTGTGCACAAGAAGACTGCATTTCTAATTATTCCTTTCTATAGAATCCACATAATATCGGTCTCAAATTGTCGAAAATTTCGTGCGTTATCCATAATTACAAAACTTTTTTCTCCATCTTGAATAGAGTCGGGGCTAAATTCAACGGTATGTGCTCTTGTGTTCGTTCATTTGAGAAAATTTTCATGCGGCCCTGAACAGGTAGATCAGTCATATTTCACTTGTTTATAACTTTTTTCCAGTAAAAGAAATCTATTCAAAATTGGTTTCAAATTATGTGCATTTTTTCGTTTAGTCAATGTTTACAGGGATTTTTCATTTGGTCAGATAGTAAAAATTACAGCTTTCACCATGTGCGTGGTATGTCGTCTGACAATTTACAGCGTCCGAAATCGAGTGTGCACAAGAAGACTGCATTTTTAATTATTCCTTTCTATAGAATCCACATAATATCGGTGTCAAATTGTCGAGAATTTCGTGCGTTATTCATAATTACAAAACTTTTGTCTCCATCTTGAATAGAGTCGGGGCTAAATTCAACAGTATGTGCTCTTGTGTTCGTTCATTTGAGAAAATTTTCATTTCGCTTTAAACTGGCATATCAGTCATACTTCACTTGTTTATAACTTTTTTCCAGTAAAAGAAATCTATTCAAAATTGGTATCAAATTGTGTGCATTTTTTCGTTTAGTCAATGTTTACAGGGATTTTTCATTTGGTCAGATAGTAAAAATTACAGCTTTCACCATGTGCGTGGTATGTCGTCTGACAATTTACAGCGTCCGAAATCGAGTGTGCACAAGATGACTGCATTTCTAATTATTCCTTTCTATAGAATCCACATAATATCGGTCTCAAATTGTCGAAAATTTCGTGCGTTATCCATAATTACAAAACTTTTGTCTCCATCTTGAATAGAGTCGGGGCTAAATTCAACGGTATGTGCTCTTGTGTTCGTTCATTTGAGAAAATTTTCATTTCGCTTTAAACTGGGATCACAGTCATACTTCACTTGTTTATAACTTTTTTCCAGTAAAAGTAAACTTTTCAAAATTGTTATCAAATTGTGTGCATTTTTCGTTTAGTCAATGTTTACAGGGATTTTTTTATTTGGTCAGATAGTAAAAATTACAGCTTTCACCATGTGCACGGTATGTTGTCTGACAATTTACAGCGTCCGAAATCCAGTGTGCACAAGAAGACTGCATTTTTAATTATTCCTTTCTATAGAATCCACATAATATCGGTCTCAAATTGTCGAAAATTTCGTGCGTTATCCATAATTACAAAACTTTTGTCTCCATCTTGAATTGAGTCGGGGCTAAATTCAACGGTATGTGGTCTTGTGTTCGTTCATTTGAGGAAATTTTCATGCGGCCCTAAACTGGGAGATCAGTCATACTTCACTTGTTTATAACTTTTTTCCAGTAAAAGAAATCTATTCAAAATTGGTATCAAATTGTGTGCATTTTTTCGTTTAGTCAATGTTTACAGGGATTTTTCATTTGGTCAGATAGTAAAAATTACAGCTTTCACCATGTGCGTGGTATGTCGTCTGACAATTTACAGCGTCCGAAATCGAGTGTGCACAAGAAGACTGCATTTCTAATTATTCCTTTCTATAGAATCCACATAATATCGGTGTCAAATTGTCGAGAATTTCGTGCGTTATTCATAATTACAAAACTTTTGTCTCCATCTTGAATAGAGTCGGGGCTAAATTCAACGGTATGTGCTCTTGTGTTCGTTCATTTGAGGAAATTTTCATTTCGCTTTAAACTGGGATATCAGTCATATTTCACTTGTTTATAACTTTTTTCCAGTAAAAGAAATCTATTCAAAATTGGTATCAAATTGTGTGCATTTTTTCGTTTAGTCAATGTTTACAGGGATTTTTCATTTGGTCAGATAGTAAAAATTACAGCTTTCACCATGTGCACGGTATGTTGTCTGACAATTTACAGCGTCCGAAATCCAGTGTGCACAAGAAGACTGCATTTCTAATTATTCCTTTCTATAGAATCCACATAATATCGGTCTCAAATTGTCGAAAATTTCGTGCGTTATCCATAATTACAAAACTTTTGTCTCCATCTTGAATAGAGTCGGGGCTAAATTCAACGGTATGTGCTCTTGTGTTCGTTCATTTGAGGAAATTTTCATTTCGCTTTAAACTGGGATATCAGTCATACTTCACTTGTTTATAACTTTTTTCCAGTAAGAGAAATCTATTCAAAATTGGTATCAAATTGTGTGCATTTTTTCGTTTAGTCAATGTTTACAGGGATTTTTCATTTGGTCAGATAGTAAAAATTACAACTTTCACCATGTGCGTGGTATGTCGTCTGACAATTTACAGCGTCCGAAATCGAGTGTGCACAAGAAGACTGCATTTCTAATTATTCCTTTCTATAGAATCCACATAATATCGGTCTCAAATTGTCGAGAATTTCGTGCGTTATTCATAATTACAAAACTTTTGTCTCCCTCTTGAATAGAGTCGGGGCTAAATTCAACGGTATGTGCTCTTGTGTTCGTTCATTTGAGGAAATTTTCATGCGGCCCTGAACTTGGAGATCAGTCATACTTCACTTGTTTATAACTTTTTTCCAGTAAAAGTAATCTATTCAAAATTGGTATCAAATTGTGTGCATTTTTTCGTTTAGTCAATGTTTACAGGGATTTTTCATTTGGTCAGATAGTAAAAATTACAGCTTTCACCATGTGCACGGTATGTTGTCTGACAATTTACAGCGTCCGAAATCCAGTGTGCACAAGAAGACTGCATTTCTAATTATTCCTTTCTATAGAATCCACATAATATCGGTCTCAAATTGTCGAAAATTTCGTGCGTTATCCATAATTACGAAACTTTTGTCTCCATCTTGAATAGAGTCGGGGCTAAATTCAACGGTATGTGCTCTTGTGTTCGTTCATTTGAGGAAATTTTCATTTCGCTTTAAACTGGGATATCAGTCATACTTCACTTGTTTATAACTTTTTTCCAGTAAAAGAAATCTATTCAAAATTGGTATCAAATTGTGTGCATTTTTTCGTTTAGTCAATGTTTACAGGGATTTTTCATTTGGTCAGATAGTAAAAATTACAGCTTTCACCATGTGCGTGGTATGTCGTCTGACAATTTACAGCGTCCGAAATCGAGTGTGCACAAGAAGACTGCATTTCTAATTATTCCTTTCTATAGAATCCACATAATATCGGTGTCAAATTGTCGAGAATTTCGTGCGTTATTCATAATTACAAAACTTTTGTCTCCATCTTGAATAGAGTCGGGGCTAAATTCAACGGTATGTGCTCTTGTGTTAGTTCATTTGAGGAAATTTTCATGCGGCCCTGAACTTGGAGATCAGTCATACTTCACTTGTTTATAACTTTTTTCCAGTAAAAGAAATCTATTCAAAATTGGTATCAAATTGTGTGCATTTTTCGTTTAGTCAATGTTTACAGGGATTTTTCATTTGGTCAGATAGTAAAAATTACAGCTTTCACCATGTGCACGGTATGTTGTCTGACAATTTACAGCGTCCGAAATCCAGTGTGCACAAGAAGACTGCATTTCTAATTATTCCTTTCTATAGAATCCACATAATATCGGTCTCAAATTGTCGAAAATTTCGTGCGTTATCCATAATTACAAAACTTTTGTCTCCATCTTGAATAGAGTCGGGGCTAAATTCAACGGTATGTGCTCTTGTGTTCGTTCATTTGAGAAAATTTTCATTTCGCTTTAAACTGGGATATCAGTCATACTTCACTTGTTTATAACTTTTTTCCAGTAAAATAAATCTATTCAAAATTGGTATCAAATTGTGTGCATTTTTTCGTTTAGTCAATGTTTACAGGGATTTTTCATTTGGTCAGATAGTAAAAATTACAGCTTTCACCATGTGCGTGGTATGTCGTCTGACAATTTACAGCGTCCGAAATCGAGTGTGCACAAGAAGACTGCATTTCTAATTATTCCTTTCTATAGAATCCACATAATATCGGTGTCAAATTGTCCAGATTTTCGTGCGTTATTCATAATTACAAAACTTTTGTCTCCATCTTGAATAGAGTCGGGGCTAAATTCAACGGTATGTGCTCTTGTGTTCGTTCATTTGAGGAAATTTTCATTTCGCTTTAAACTGGGATAACAGTCATACTTCACTTGTTTATAACTTTTTTCCAGTAAAAGTAAACTTTTCAAAATTGTTATCAAATTGTGTGCATTTTTCGTTTAGTCAATGTTTACAGGGATTTTTCATTTGGTCAGATAGTAAAAATTACAGCTTTCACCATGTGCACGGTATTATTGTCTGACAATTTACAGCGTCCGAAATCCAGTGTGCACAAGAATACTGCATTTTTAATTATTCCTTTCTATAGAATCCACATAATATCGGTCTCAAATTGTCGAAAATTTCGTGCGTTATCCATAATTACAAAATTTTTGTCTCCATATTGATTAGAGTCGGGGCTAAATTCAACGGTATGTGGTCTTGTGTTCGTTCATTTGAGGAAATTTTCATGCGACCCTAAACTGGGAGATCAGTCATACTTCACTTGTTTATAACTTTTTTCCAGTAAAAGAAATCTATTCAAAATTGGTATCAAATTGTGTGCATTTTTTCGTTTAGTCAATGTTTACAGGGATTTTTCATTTGGTCAGATAGTAAAAATTAAAGCTTTCACCATGTGCGTGTTATGTCGTCTGACAATTTACAGCGTCCGAAATCGAGTGTGCACAAGAAGACTGCATTTCTAATTATTCCTTTCTGTAGAATCCACATAATATCGGTGTCAAATTGTCGAGAATTTCGTGCGTTATTCATAATTACAAAACTTTTGTCTCCATCTTGAATAGAGTCGGGGCTAAATTCAACGGTATGTGCTCTTGTGTTCGTTCATTTGGGAAAATTTTCATTTCGCTTTAAACTGGCATATCAGTCATACTTCACTTGTTTATAACTTTTTTCCAGTAAAAGAAATCTATTCAAAATTGGTATCAAATTGTGTGCATTTTTTCGTTTAGTCAATGTTTACAGGGATTTTTCATTTGGTCAGATAGTAAAAATTACAGCTTTCACCATGTGCACGGTATGTTGTCTGACAATTTACAGCTTCCGAAATCCAGTGTGCACAAGAAGACTGCATTTCTAATTATTCCTTTCTATAGAATCCACATAATATCGGTCTCAAATTGTCGAAAATTTCGTGCGGTATCCATAATTACAAAACTTTTGTCTCCATCTTGAATAGAGTCGGGGCTAAATTCAACGGTATGTGCTCTTGTGTTCGTTCATTTGAGAAAATTTTCATTTCGCTTTAAACTGGGATATCAGTCATACTTCACTTGTTTATAACTTTTTTCCAGTAAAAGATATCTATTCAAAATTGGTATCAAATTGTGTGCATTTTTTCGTTTAGTCAATGTTTACAGGGATTTTTCATTTGGTCAGATAGTAAAAATTACAGCTTTCACCATGTGCGTGGTATGTCGTCTGACAATTTACAGCGTCCGAAATCGAGTGTGCACAAGAAGACTGCATTTCTAATTATTCCTTTCTATAGAATCCACATAATATCGGTGTCAAATTGTCGGGAATTTCGTGCGTTATTCATAATTACAAAACTTTTGTCTCCATCTTGAATAGAGTCGGGGCTAAATTCAACAGTATGTGCTCTTGTGTTCGTTCATTTGAGAAAATTTTCATTTCGCTTTAAACTGGCATATCAGTCATACTTCACTTGTTTATAACTTTTTTCCAGTAAAACAAATCTATTCAAAATTGGTATCAAATTGTGTGCATTTTTTCGTTTAATCAATGTTTACAGGGATTTTTCATTTGGTCAGATAGTAAAAATTACAGCTTTCACCATATGCACGGTATGTTGTCTGACAATTTACAGCGTCCGAAATCCAGTGTGCACAAGAAGACTGCATTTCTAATTATTCCTTTCTATAGAATCCACATAATATCGGTCTCAAATTGTCGAAAATTTCGTGCGTTATCCATAATTACAAAACTTTTGTCTCCATCTTGAATAGAGTCGGGGCTAAATTCAACGGTATGTGCTCTTGTGTTCGTTCATTTGAGGAAATTTTCATTTCGCTTTAAACTGGGATATCAGTCATACTTCACTTGTTTATAACTTTTTTCCAGTAAAAGAAATCTATTCAAAATTGGTATCAAATTGTGTGCATTTTTTCGTTTAGTCAATGTTTACAGGGATTTTTCATTTGGTCAGATAGTAAAAATTACAGCTTTCACCATGTGCGTGGTATGTCGTCTGACAATTTACAGCGTCCGAAATCGAGTGTGCACAAGAAGACTGCATTTCTAATTATTCCTTTCTATAGAATCCACATAATATCGGTGTCAAATTGTCGAGAATTTCGTGCGTTATTCATAATTACAAAACTTTTGTCTCCATCTTGAATAGAGTCGGGGCTAAATTCAACGGTATGTGCTCTTGTGTTCGTTCATTTGAGGAAATTTTCATGCGGCCCTGAACTTGGAGATCAGTCATACTTCACTTGTTTATAACTTTTTTCCAGTAAAAGAAATCTATTCAAAATTGGTATCAAATTGTGTGCATTTTTTCGTTTAGTCAATGTTTACAGGGATTTTTCATTTGGTCCGATAGTAAAGATTACAGGTTTCACCATGTGCACGGTATGTTGTCTGACAATTTACAGCGTCCGAAATCCAGTGTGCACAAGAAGACTGCATTTCTAATTATTCCTTTCTAGAGAATCCACATAATATCGGTGTCAAATTGTCGGGAATTTCGTGCGTTATTCATAATTACAAAACTTTTGTCTCCATCTTGAATAGAGTCGGGGCTAAATTCAACAGTATGTGCTCTTGTGTTCGTTCATTTGAGAAAATTTTCATTTCGCTTTAAACTGGCATATCAGTCATACTTCACTTGTTTATAACTTTTTTCCAGTAAAACAAATCTATTCAAAATTGGTATCAAATTGTGTGCATTTTTTCGTTTAATCAATGTTTACAGGGATTTTTCATTTGGTCAGATAGTAAAAATTACAGCTTTCACCATATGCACGGTATGTTGTCTGACAATTTACAGCGTCCGAAATCCAGTGTGCACAAGAAGACTGCATTTCTAATTATTCCTTTCTATAGAATCCACATAATATCGGTCTCAAATTGTCGAAAATTTCGTGCGTTATCCATAATTACAAAACTTTTGTCTCCATCTTGAATAGAGTCGGGGCTAAATTCAACGGTATGTGCTCTTGTGTTCGTTCATTTGAGGAAATTTTCATTTCGCTTTAAACTGGGATATCAGTCATACTTCACTTGTTTATAACTTTTTTCCAGTAAAAGAAATCTATTCAAAATTGGTATCAAATTGTGTGCATTTTTTCGTTTAGTCAATGTTTACAGGGATTTTTCATTTGGTCAGATAGTAAAAATTACAGCTTTCACCATGTGCGTGGTATGTCGTCTGACAATTTACAGCGTCCGAAATCGAGTGTGCACAAGAAGACTGCATTTCTAATTATTCCTTTCTATAGAATCCACATAATATCGGTGTCAAATTGTCGAGAATTTCGTGCGTTATTCATAATTACAAAACTTTTGTCTCCATCTTGAATAGAGTCGGGGCTAAATTCAACGGTATGTGCTCTTGTGTTCGTTCATTTGAGGAAATTTTCATGCGGCCCTGAACTTGGAGATCAGTCATACTTCACTTGTTTATAACTTTTTTCCAGTAAAAGAAATCTATTCAAAATTGGTATCAAATTGTGTGCATTTTTTCGTTTAGTCAATGTTTACAGGGATTTTTCATTTGGTCCGATAGTAAAGATTACAGGTTTCACCATGTGCACGGTATGTTGTCTGACAATTTACAGCGTCCGAAATCCAGTGTGCACAAGAAGACTGCATTTCTAATTATTCCTTTCTAGAGAATCCACATAATATCGGTCTCAAATTGTCGAAAATTTCGTGCGTTATCCATAATTACAAAACTTTTGTCTCCATCTTGAATAGAGTCGGGGCTAAATTCAACGGTATGTGCTCTTGTGTTCGTTCATTTGAGAAAATTTTCATTTCGCTTTAAACTGGGATATCAGTCATACTTCACTTGTTTATAACTTTTTTCCAGTAAAATAAATCTATTCAAAATTGGTATCAAATTGTGTGCATTTTTTCGTTTAGTCAATGTTTACAGGGATTTTTCATTTGGTCAGATAGTAAAAATTACAGCTTTCACCATGTGCGTGGTATGTCGTCTGACAATTTACAGCGTCCGAAATCGAGTGTGCACAAGAAGACTGCATTTCTAATTATTCCTTTCTATAGAATCCACATAATATCGGTGTCAAATTGTCCAGATTTTCGTGCGTTATTCATAATTACAAAACTTTTGTCTCCATCTTGAATAGAGTCGGGGCTAAATTCAACGGTATGTGCTCTTGTGTTCGTTCATTTGAGGAAATTTTCATTTCGCTTTAAACTGGGATAACAGTCATACTTCACTTGTTTATAACTTTTTTCCAGTAAAAGTAAACTTTTCAAAATTGTTATCAAATTGTGTGCATTTTTCGTTTAGTCAATGTTTACAGGGATTTTTCATTTGGTCAGATAGCAAAAATTACAGCTTTCACCATGTGCACGGTATTATTGTCTGACAATTTACAGCGTCCGAAATCCAGTGTGCACAAGAATACTGCATTTCTAATTATTCCTTTCTATAGAATCCACATAATATCGGTGTCAAATTGTCGAGAATTTCGTGCGTTATTCATAATTACAAAACTTTTGTCTCCATCTTGAATAGAGTCGGGGCTAAATTCAACGGTATGTGCTCTTGTGTTCGTTCATTTGAGGAAATTTTCATGCGGCCCTGAACTTGGAGATCAGTCATACTTCACTTGTTTATAACTTTTTTCCAGTAAAAGAAATCTATTCAAAATTGGTATCAAATTGTGTGCATTTTTTCGTTTAGTCAATGTTTACAGGGATTTTTCATTTGGTCCGATAGTAAAGATTACAGGTTTCACCATGTGCACGGTATGTTGTCTGACAATTTACAGCGTCCGAAATCCAGTGTGCACAAGAAGACTGCATTTCTAATTATTCCTTTCTAGAGAATCCACATAATATCGGTCTCAAATTGTCGAAAATTTCGTGCGTTATCCATAATTACAAAACTTTTGTCTCCATCTTGAATAGAGTCGGGGCTAAATTCAACGGTATGTGCTCTTGTGTTCGTTCATTTGAGAAAATTTTCATTTCGCTTTAAACTGGGATATCAGTCATACTTCACTTGTTTATAACTTTTTTCCAGTAAAATAAATCTATTCAAAATTGGTATCAAATTGTGTGCATTTTTTCGTTTAGTCAATGTTTACAGGGATTTTTCATTTGGTCAGATAGTAAAAATTACAGCTTTCACCATGTGCGTGGTATGTCGTCTGACAATTTACAGCGTCCGAAATCGAGTGTGCACAAGAAGACTGCATTTCTAATTATTCCTTTCTATAGAATCCACATAATATCGGTGTCAAATTGTCCAGATTTTCGTGCGTTATTCATAATTACAAAACTTTTGTCTCCATCTTGAATAGAGTCGGGGCTAAATTCAACGGTATGTGCTCTTGTGTTCGTTCATTTGAGGAAATTTTCATTTCGCTTTAAACTGGGATAACAGTCATACTTCACTTGTTTATAACTTTTTTCCAGTAAAAGTAAACTTTTCAAAATTGTTATCAAATTGTGTGCATTTTTCGTTTAGTCAATGTTTACAGGGATTTTTCATTTGGTCAGATAGCAAAAATTACAGCTTTCACCATGTGCACGGTATTATTGTCTGACAATTTACAGCGTCCGAAATCCAGTGTGCACAAGAATACTGCATTTTTAATTATTCCTTTCTATAGAATCCACATAATATCGGTCTCAAATTGTCGAAAATTTCGTGCGTTATCCATAATTACAAAATTTTTGTCTCCATATTGATTAGAGTCGGGGCTAAATTCAACGGTATGTGGTCTTGTGTTCGTTCATTTGAGGAAATTTTCATGCGACCCTAAACTGGGAGATCAGTCATACTTCACTTGTTTATAACTTTTTTCCAGTAAAAGAAATCTATTCAAAATTGGTATCAAATTGTGTGCATTTTTTCGTTTAGTCAATGTTTACAGGGATTTTTCATTTGGTCAGATAGTAAAAATTACAGCTTTCACCATGTGCGTGTTATGTCGTCTGACAATTTACAGCGTCCGAAATCGAGTGTGCACAAGAAGACTGCATTTCTAATTATTCCTTTCTGTAGAATCCACATAATATCGGTGTCAAATTGTCGAGAATTTCGTGCGTTATTCATAATTACAAAACTTTTGTCTCCATCTTGAATAGAGTCGGGGCTAAATTCAACGGTATGTGCTCTTGTGTTCGTTCATTTGGGAAAATTTTCATTTCGCTTTAAACTGGCATATCAGTCATACTTCACTTGTTTATAACTTTTTTCCAGTAAAAGAAATCTATTCAAAATTGGTATCAAATTGTGTGCATTTTTTCGTTTAGTCAATGTTTACAGGGATTTTTCATTTGGTCAGATAGTAAAAATTACAGCTTTCACCATGTGCACGGTATGTTGTCTGACAATTTACAGCTTCCGAAATCCAGTGTGCACAAGAAGACTGCATTTCTAATTATTCCTTTCTATAGAATCCACATAATATCGGTCTCAAATTGTCGAAAATTTCGTGCGGTATCCATAATTACAAAACTTTTGTCTCCATCTTGAATAGAGTCGGGGCTAAATTCAACGGTATGTGCTCTTGTGTTCGTTCATTTGAGAAAATTTTCATTTCGCTTTAAACTGGGATATCAGTCATACTTCACTTGTTTATAACTTTTTTCCAGTAAAAGATATCTATTCAAAATTGGTATCAAATTGTGTGCATTTTTTCGTTTAGTCAATGTTTACAGGGATTTTTCATTTGGTCAGATAGTAAAAATTACAGCTTTCACCATGTGCGTGGTATGTCGTCTGACAATTTACAGCGTCCGAAATCGAGTGTGCACAAGAAGACTGCATTTCTAATTATTCCTTTCTATAGAATCCACATAATATCGGTGTCAAATTGTCGAGAATTTCGTGCGTTATTCATAATTACAAAACTTTTGTCTCCATCTTGAATAGAGTCGGGGCTAAATTCAACAGTATGTGCTCTTGTGTTCGTTCATTTGAGAAAATTTTCATTTCGCTTTAAACTGGCATATCAGTCATACTTCACTTGTTTATAACTTTTTTCCAGTAAAACAAATCTATTCAAAATTGGTATCAAATTGTGTGCATTTTTTCGTTTAATCAATGTTTACAGGGATTTTTCATTTGGTCAGATAGTAAAAATTACAGCTTTCACCATATGCACGGTATGTTGTCTGACAATTTACAGCGTCCGAAATCCAGTGTGCACAAGAAGACTGCATTTCTAATTATTCCTTTCTATAGAATCCACATAATATCGGTCTCAAATTGTCGAAAATTTCGTGCGTTATCCATAATTACAAAACTTTTGTCTCCATCTTGAATAGAGTCGGGGCTAAATTCAACGGTATGTGCTCTTGTGTTCGTTCATTTGAGGAAATTTTCATTTCGCTTTAAACTGGGATATCAGTCATACTTCACTTGTTTATAACTTTTTTCCAGTAAAAGAAATCTATTCAAAATTGGTATCAAATTGTGTGCATTTTTTCGTTTAGTCAATGTTTACAGGGATTTTTCATTTGGTCAGATAGTAAAAATTACAGCTTTCACCATGTGCGTGGTATGTCGTCTGACAATTTACAGCGTCCGAAATCGAGTGTGCACAAGAAGACTGCATTTCTAATTATTCCTTTCTATAGAATCCACATAATATCGGTGTCAAATTGTCGAGAATTTCGTGCGTTATTCATAATTACAAAACTTTTGTCTCCATCTTGAATAGAGTCGGGGCTAAATTCAACGGTATGTGCTCTTGTGTTCGTTCATTTGAGGAAATTTTCATGCGGCCCTGAACTTGGAGATCAGTCATACTTCACTTGTTTATAACTTTTTTCCAGTAAAAGAAATCTATTCAAAATTGGTATCAAATTGTGTGCATTTTTTCGTTTAGTCAATGTTTACAGGGATTTTTCATTTGGTCCGATAGTAAAGATTACAGGTTTCACCATGTGCACGGTATGTTGTCTGACAATTTACAGCGTCCGAAATCCAGTGTGCACAAGAAGACTGCATTTCTAATTATTCCTTTCTAGAGAATCCACATAATATCGGTCTCAAATTGTCGAAAATTTCGTGCGTTATCCATAATTACAAAACTTTTGTCTCCATCTTGAATAGAGTAGGGGCTAAATTCAACGGTATGTGCTCTTGTGTTCGTTCATTTGAGGAAATTTTCATTTCGCTTTAAACTGGGATATCAGTCATACTTCACTTGTTTATAACTTTTTTCCAGTAAAAGAAATCTATTCAAAATTGGTATCAAATTGTGTGCATTTTTTCGTTTAGTCAATGTTTACAGGGATTTTTCATTTGGTCAGATAGTAAAAATTACAGCTTTCACCATGTGCGTGGTATGTCGTCTGACAATTTACAGCGTCCGAAATCGAGTGTGCACAAGAAGACTGCATTTCTAATTATTCCTTTCTATAGAATCCACATAATATCGGTGTCAAATTGTCGAGAATTTCGTGCGTTATTCATAATTACAAAACTTTTGTCTCCATCTTGAATAGAGTCGGGGCTAAATTCAACGGTATGTGCTCTTGTGTTCGTTCATTTGAGGAAATTTTCATGCGGCCCTGAACTTGGAGATCAGTCATACTTCACTTGTTTATAACTTTTTTCCAGTAAAAGAAATCTATTCAAAATTGGTATCAAATTGTGTGCATTTTTCGTTTAATCAATGTTTACAGGGATTTTTCATTTGGTCAGATAGTAAAAATTACAGCTTTCACCATGTGCACGGTATGTTGTCTGACAATTTACAGCGTCCGAAATCCAGTGTGCACAAGAAGACTGCATTTCTAATTATTCCTTTCTATAGAATCCACATAATATCGGTCTCAAATTGTCGAAAATTTCGTGCGTTATCCATAATTACAAAACTTTTGTCTCCATCTTGAATAGAGTCGGGGCTAAATTCAACGGTATGTGCTCTTGTGTTCGTTCATTTGAGGAAATTTTCATGCGGCCCTGAACTTGGAGATCAGTCATACTTCACTTGTTTATAACTTTTTTCCAGTAAAAGAAATCTATTCAAAATTGGTATCAAATTGTGTGCATTTTTTCGTTTAGTCAATGTTTACAGGGATTTTTCATTTGGTCAGATAGTAAAGATTACAGCTTTCACCATGTGCACGGTATGTTGTCTGACAATTTACAGCGTCCGAAATCCAGTGTGCACAAGAAGACTGCATTTCTAATTATTCCTTTCTATAGAATCCACATAATATCGGTCTCAAATTGTCGAAAATTTCGTGCGTTATCCATAATTACAAAACTTTTGTCTCCATCTTGAATAGAGTCGGGGCTAAATTCAACGGTATGTGCTCTTGTGTTCGTTCATTTGGGGAAATTTTCATTTCGCTTTAAACTGGGATATCAGTCATACTTCACTTGTTTATAACTTTTTTCCAGTAAAAGTAAACTTTTCAAAATTGTTATCAAATTGTGTGCATTTTTCGTTTAGTCAATGTTTACAGGGATTTTTCATTTGGTCAGATAGTAAAAATTACAGCTTTCACCATGTGCACGGTATGTTGTCTGACAATTTACAGCGTCCGAAATCCAGTGTGCACAAGAAGACTGCATTTTTAATTATTCTTTCTATAGAATCCACATAATATCGGTCTCAAATTGTCGAAAATTTCGTGCGTTATCCATAATTACAAAACTTTTGTCTCCATCTTGAATAGAGTCGGGGCTAAATTCAACGGTATGTGCTCTTGTGTTCGTTCATTTGAGGAAATTTTCATTTTGCTTTAAACTGGGATATCAGTCATACTTCACTTGTTTATAACTTTTTTCCAGTAAAAGTAAACTTTTCAAAATTGTTATCAAATTGTGTGCATTTTTCGTTTAGTCAATGTTTACAGGGATTTTTCATTTGGTCAGATAGTAAAAATTACAGCTTTCACCATGTGCACGGTATGTTGTCTGACAATTTACAGCTTCCGAAATCCAGTGTGCACAAGAAGACTGCATTTCTAATTATTCCTTTCTATAGAATCCACATAATATCGGTCTCAAATTGTCGAAAATTTCGTGCGTTATCCATAATTACAAAACTTTTGTCTCCATCTTGAATAGAGTCGGGGCTAAATTCAACGGTATGTGCTCTTGTGTTCGTTCATTTGAGAAAATTTTCATTTCGCTTTAAACTGGGATATCAGTCATACTTCACTTGTTTATAACTTTTTTCTAGTAAAATAAATCTATTCAAAATTGGTATCAAATTGTGTGCATTTTTTCGTTTAGTCAATGTTTACAGGGATTTTTCATTTGGTCAGATAGTAAAAATTACAGCTTTCACCATGTGCGTGGTATGTCGTCTGACAATTTACAGCGTCCGAAATCGAGTGTGCACAAGAAGACTGCATTTCTAATTATTCCTTTCTATAGAATCCACATAATATCGGTGTCAAATTGTCCAGATTTTCGTGCGTTATTCATAATTACAAAACTTTTGTCTCCATCTTGAATAGAGTCGGGGCTAAATTCAACGGTATGTGCTCTTGTGTTCGTTCATTTGAGGAAATTTTCATTTCGCTTTAAACTGGGATAACAGTCATACTTCACTTGTTTATAACTTTTTTCCAGTAAAAGTAAACTTTTCAAAATTGTTATCAAATTGTGTGCATTTTTCGTTTAGTCAATGTTTACAGGGATTTTTCATTTGGTCAGATAGTAAAAATTACAGCTTTCACCATGTGCACGGTTTGTTGTCTGACAATTTACAGCGTCCGAAATCCAGTGTGCACAAGAAGACTGCATTTTTAATTATTCCTTTCTATAGAATCCACATAATATCGGTCTCAAATTGTCGAAAATTTCGTGCGTTATCCATAATTACAAAATTTTTGTCTCCATATTGATTAGAGTCGGGGCTAAATTCAACGGTATGTGGTCTTGTGTTCGTTCATTTGAGGAAATTTTCATGCGACCCTAAACTGGGAGATCAGTCATACTTCACTTGTTTATAACTTTTTTCCAGTAAAAGAAATCTATTCAAAATTGGTATCAAATTGTGTGCATTTTTTCGTTTAGTCAATGTTTACAGGGATTTTTCATTTGGTCAGATAGTAAAAATTACAGCTTTCACCATGTGCGTGTTATGTCGTCTGACAATTTACAGCGTCCGAAATCGAGTGTGCACAAGAAGACTGCATTTCTAATTATTCCTTTCTGTAGAATCCACATAATATCGGTGTCAAATTGTCGAGAATTTCGTGCGTTATTCATAATTACAAAACTTTTGTCTCCATCTTGAATAGAGTCGGGGCTAAATTCAACGGTATGTGCTCTTGTGTTCCTTCATTTGGGAAAATTTTCATTTCGCTTTAAATTGGCATATCAGTCATACTTCACTTGTTTATAACTTTTTTCCAGTAAAAGAAATCTATTCAAAATTCGTATCAAATTGTGTGCATTTTTTCGTTTAGTCAATGTTTACAGGGATTTTTCATTTGGTCAGATAGTAAAAATTACAGCTTTCACCATGTGCACGGTATGTTGTCTGACAATTTACAGCGTCCGAAATCCAGTGTGCACAAGAAGACTGCATTTCTAATTATTCCTTTCTATAGAATCCACATAATATCGGTCTCAAATTGTCGAAAATTTCGTGGGTTATCCATAATTACAAAACTTTTGTCTCCATCTTGAATAGAGTCGGGGCTAAATTCAACGGTATGTGGTCTTGTGTTCGTTCATTTGAGGAAATTTTCATGCGGCCCTAAACTGGGAGATCAGTCATACTTCACTTGTTTATAACTTTTTTCCAGTAAAAGAAATCTATTCAAAATTGGTATCAAATTGTGTGCATTTTTTCGTTTAGTCAATGTTTACAGGGATTTTTCATTTGGTCAGATAGTAAAAATTACAGCTTTCACCATGTGCGTGGTGTCGTCTGACAATTTACAGCGTCCGAAATCGAGTGTGCACAAGAAGACTGCATTTCTAATTATTCCTTTCTATAGAATCCACATAATATCGGTGTCTAATTGTCGAGAATTTCGTGCGTTATTCATAATTACAAAACTTTTGTCTCCATCTTGAATAGAGTCGGGGCTAAATTCAACAGTATGTGCTCTTGTGTTCGTTCATTTGAGAAAATTTTCATTTCGCTTTAAACTGGCATATCAGTCATACTTCACTTGTTTATAACTTTTTTCCAGTAAAAGAAATCTATTCAAAATTGGTATCAAATTGTGTGCATTTTTTCGTTTAATCAATGTTTACAGGGATTTTTCATTTGGTCAGATATTAAAAATTACAGCTTTCACCATGTGCGTGGTATGTCGTCTGACAATTTACAGCGTCCGAAATCCAATGTGCACAAAAAGACTGCATTTCTAATTATTCCTTTCTCTAGAATCCACATAATATCGTTGTCAAATTGTCGAGAATTTCGTGCGTTATGCATAATTACAAAACTTTTGTCTCCATCTTGAATAGAGTCGGGGCTAAATTCAACGGTATGTGCTCTTGTGTTCGTTCATTTGAGGAAATTTTCATGCGGCCCTGAACTTGGAGATCAGTCATACTTCACTTGTTTATAAATTTTTTCCAGTAAAAGAAATCTATTCAAAATTGGTATCAAATTGTGTGCATTTTTTCGTTTAGTCAATGTTTACAGGGATTTTTCATTTGGTCAGATAGTAAAAATTACAGCTTTCACCATGTGCGTGGTATGTCGTCTGACAATTTACAGCGTCCGAAATCGAGTGTGCACAAGAAGACTGCATTTCTAATTATTCCTTTCTATAGAATCCACATAATATCGGTGTCACATTGTCCAGAATTTCGTGCGTTATTCATAATTACAAAACTTTTGTCTCCATCTTGAATAGAGTCGGGGCTAAATTCAACGGTATGTGCTCTTGTGTTCGTTCATTTGAGGAAATTTTCATTTCGCTTTAAACGGGGATAACAGTCATACTTCACTTGTTTATAACTTTTTTCCAGTAAAAGTAAACTTTTCAAAATTGTTATCAAATTGTGTGCATTTTTCGTTTAGTCAATGTTTACAGGGATTTTTCATTTGGTCAGATAGTAAAAATTACAGCTTTCACCATGTGCACGGTATGTTGTCTGACAATTTACAGCGTCCGAAATCCAGTGTGCACAAGAAGACTGCATTTCTAATTATTCCTTTCTATAGAATCCACATAATATCGGTCTCAAATTGTCGAAAATTTCGTGCGTTATCCATAATTACAAAACTTTTGTCTCCATCTTGAATAGAGTCGGGGCTAAATTCAACGGTATGTGCTCTTGTGTTCGTTCATTTGAGGAAATTTTCATTTCGCTTTAAACTGGGATATCAGTCATACTTCACTTGTTTATAACTTTTTTCCAGTAAAAGAAATCTATTCAAAATTGGTATCAAATTGTGTGCATTTTTTCGTTTAGTCAATGTTTACAGGGATTTTTCATTTGGTCAGATAGTAAAAATTACAGCTTTCACCATGTGCGTGGTATGTCGTCTGACAATTTACAGCGTCCGAAATCGAGTGTGCACAAGAAGACTGCATTTCTAATTATTCCTTTCTATAGAATCCACATAATATCGGTGTCAAATTGTCGAGAATTTCGTGCGTTATTCATAATTACAAAATTTTGTCTCCATCTTGAATAGTGTCGGGGCTAAATTCAACGGTATGTGCTCGTGTGTTCGTTCATTTGAGGAAATTTTCATGCGGCCCTGAACTTGGAGATCAGTCATACTTCACTTGTTTATAACTTTTTTCCAGTAAAAGAAATCTATTCAAAATTGGTATCAAATTGTGTGCATTTTTTCGTTTAGTCAATGTTTACAGGGATTTTTCATTTGGTCAGATAGTAAAAATTACAGCTTTCACCATTTGCACGGTATGTTGTCTGACAATTTACAGCGTCCGAAATCCAGTGTGCACAAGAAGACTGCATTTCTAATTATTCCTTTCTATAGAATCCACATAATATCGGTCTCAAATTGTCGAAAATTTCGTGCGTTATCCATAATTACAAAACTTTTGTCTCCATCTTGAATAGAGTCGGGGCTAAATTCAACGGTATGTGCTCTTGTGTTCGTTCATTTGAGGAAATTTTCATTTCGCTTTAAACTGGGATATCAGTCATACTTCACTTGTTTATAACTTTTTTCCAGTAAAAGAAATCTATTCAAAATTGGTATCAAATTGCGTGCATTTTTTCGTTTAGTCAATGTTTACAGGGATTTTTCATTTGGTCAGATAGTAAAAATTACAGCTTTCACCATGTGCGTGGTATGTCGTCTGACAATTTACAGCGTCCGAAATCGAGTGTGCACAAGAAGACTGCATTTCTAATTATTCCTTTCTATAGAATCCACATAATATCGGTGTCAAATTGTCGAGAATTTCGTGCGTTATTCATAATTACAAAATTTTGTCTCCATCTTGAATAGTGTCGGGGCTAAATTCAACGGTATGTGCTCGTGTGTTCGTTCATTTGAGGAAATTTTCATGCGGCCCTGAACTTGGAGATCAGTCATACTTCACTTGTTTATAACTTTTTTCCAGTAAAAGAAATCTATTCAAAATTGGTATCAAATTGTGTGCATTTTTTCGTTTAGTCAATGTTTACAGGGATTTTTCATTTGGTCAGATAGTAAAAATTACAGCTTTCACCATTTGCACGGTATGTTGTCTGACAATTTACAGCGTCCGAAATCCAGTGTGCACAAGAAGACTGCATTTCTAATTATTCCTTTCTATAGAATCCACATAATATCGGTCTCAAATTGTCGAAAATTTCGTGCGTTATCCATAATTACAAAACTTTTGTCTCCATCTTGAATAGAGTCCGGGCTAAATTCAACGGTATGTGCTCTTGTGTTCGTTCATTTGAGGAAATTTTCATTTCGCTTTAAACTGGGATATCAGTCATACTTCACTTGTTTATAACTTTTTTCCAGTAAAAGTAAACTTTTCAAAATTGTTATCAAATTGTGTGCATTTTTCGTTTAGTCAATGTTTACAGGGATTTTTCATTTGGTCAGATAGTAAAAATTACAGCTTTCACCATGTGCGTGGTATGTCGTCTGACAATTTACAGCGTCCGAAATCCAGTGTGCACAAGAAGACTGCATTTCTAATTATTCCTTTCTATAGAATCCACATAATATCGGTGTCACATTGTCCAGAATTTCGTGCGTTATTCATAATTACAAAACTTTTGTCTCCATCTTGAATAGAGTCGGGGCTAAATTCAACGGTATGTGCTCTTGTGTTCGTTCATTTGAGGAAATTTTCATTTCGCTTTAACCGGGGATAACAGTCATATTTCACTTGTTTATAACTTTTTTCCAGTAAAAGTAAACTTTTCAAAATTGTTATCAAATTGTGTGCATTTTTCGTTTAGTCAATGTTTACAGGGATTTTTCATTTGGTCAGATAGTAAAAATTACAGCTTTCACCATGTGCACGGTATGTTGTCTGACAATTTACAGCGTCCGAAATCCAGTGTGCACAAGAAGACTGCATTTCTAATTATTCCTTTCTATAGAATCCACATAATATCGGTCTCAAATTGTCGAAAATTTCGTGCGTTATCCATAATTACAAAACTTTTGTCTCCATCTTGAATAGAGTCGGGGCTAAATTCAACGGTATGTGCTCTTGTGTTCGTTCATTTGAGGAAATTTTCATTTCGCTTTAAACTGGGATATCAGTCATACTTCATTTGTTTATAACTTTTTTCCAGTAAAAGAAATCTATTCAAAATTGGTATCAAATTGTGTGCATTTTTTCGTTTAGTCAATGTTTACAGGGATTTTTCATTTGGTCAGATAGTAAAAATTACAGCTTTCACCATATGCACGGTATGTTGTCTGACAATTTACAGCGTCCGAAATCCAGTGTGCACAAGAAGACTCCATTTCTAATTATTCCTTTCTATAGAATCCACATAATATCGGTCTCAAATTGTCGAAAGTTTCGTGCGTTATCCATAATTACAAAACTTTTGTCTCCATCTTGAATAGAGTCGGGGCTAAATTCAACGGTATGTGCTCTTGTGTTCGTTCATTTGAGGAAATTTTCCTTTCGCTTTAAACTGGGATATCAGTCATACTTCACTTGTTTATAACTTTTTTCCAGTAAAAGAAATCTATTCAAAATTAGTATCAAATTGTGTGCATTTTTTCGTTTAGTCAATGTTTACAGGGATTTTTCATTTGGTCAGATAGTAAAAATTACAGCTTTCACCATGTGCGTGGTATGTCGTCTGACAATTTACAGCGTCCGAAATCGAGTGTGCACAAGAAGACTGCATTTCTAATTATTCCTTTCTATAGAATCCACATAATATCGGTGTCAAATTGTCGAGAATTTCGTGCGTTATTCATAATTACAAAACTTTTGTCTCCATCTTGAATAGAGTCGGGGCTAAATTCAACGGTATGTGCTCTTGTGTTCGTTCATTTGAGGAAATTTTCATGCGGCCCTGAACTTGGAGATCAGTCATACTTCACTTGTTTATAACTTTTTTCAGTAAAAGAAATCTATTCAAAATTGGTATCAAATTGTGTGCATTTTTTCGTTTAGTCAATGTTTACAGGGATTTTTATTTGGTCAGATAGTAAAGATTACAGCTTTCACCATGTGCACGGTATGTTGTCTGACAATTTACAGCGTCCGAAATCCAGTGTGCACAAGAAGACTGCATTTCTAATTATTCCTTTCTATAGAATCCACATAATATCGGTCTCAAATTGTCGAAAATTTCGTGCGTTATCCATAATTACAAAACTTTTGTCTCCATCTTGAATAGAGTCGGGGCTAAATTCAACGGTATGTGCTCTTGTGTTCGTTCATTTGAGGAAATTTTCATTTCGCTTTAAACTGGGATATCAGTCATACTTCACTTGTTTATAACTTTTTTCCAGTAAAAGAAATCTATTCAAAATTGGTATCAAATTGTGTGCATTTTTTCGTTTAATCAATGTTTACAGGGATTTTTCATTTGGTCAGATAGTAAAAATTACAGCTTTCACCATATGCACGGTATGTTGTCTGACAATTTACAGCGTCCGAAATCCAGTGTGCACAAGAAGACTGCATTTCTAATTATTCCTTTCTATAGAATCCACATAATATCGGTCTCAAATTGTCGAAAATTTCGTGCGTTATCCATAATTACAAAACTTTTGTCTCCATCTTGAATAGAGTCCGGGCTAAATTCAACGGTATGTGCTCTTGTGTTCGTTCATTTGAGGAAATTTTCATTTCGCTTTAAACTGGGATATCAGTCATACTTCACTTGTTTATAACTTTTTTCCAGTAAAAGAAATCTATTCAAAATTGGTATCAAATTGTGTGCATTTTTCGTTTAGTCAATGTTTACAGGGATTTTTCATTTGGTCAGATAGTAAAAATTACAGCTTTCACCATGTGCACGGTATGTTGTCTGACAATTTACAGCGTCCGAAATACAGTGTGCACAAGAAGACTGCATTTCTAATTATTCCTTTCTATAGAATCCACATAATATCGGTCTCAAATTGTCGAAAATTTCGTGCGTTATCCATAATTACAAAACTTTTGTCTCCATCTTGAATAGAGTCGGGGCTAAATTCAACGGTATGTGCTCTTGTGTTCGTTCATTTGAGAAAATTTTCATTTCGCTTTAAACTGGGATATCAGTCATACTTCACTTGTTTATAACTTTTTTCCAGTAAAATAAACCTATTCAAAATTGGTATCAAATTGTGTGCATTTTTTCGTTTAGTCAATGTTTACAGGGATTTTTCATTTGGTCAGATAGTAAAAATTACAGCTTTCACCATGTGCGTGGTATGTCGTCTGACAATTTACAGCGTCCGAAATCGAGTGTGCACAAGAAGACTGCATTTCTAATTATTCCTTTCTATAGAATCCACATAATATCGGTGTCAAATTTTCCAGATTTTCGTGCGTTATTCATAATTACAAAACTTTTGTCTCCATCTTGAATAGAGTCGGGGCTAAATTCAACGGTATGTGCTCTTGTGTTCGTTCATTTGAGGAAATTTTCATTTCGCTTTAAACTGGGATAACAGTCATACTTCACTTGTTTATAACTTTTTTCCAGTAAAAGTAAACTTTTCAAAATTGTTATCAAATTGTGTGCATTTTTCGTTTAGTCAATGTTTACAGGGATTTTTCATTTGGTCAGATAGTAAAAATTACAGCTTTCACCATGTGCACGGTATGTTGTCTGACAATTTACAGCGTCCGAAATCCAGTGTGCACAAGAAGACTGCATTTTTAATTATTCCTTTCTATAGAATCCACATAATATCGGTCTCAAATTGTCGAAAATTTCGTGCGTTATCCATAATTACAAAATTTTTGTCTCCATATTGATTAGAGTCGGGGCTAAATTCAACGGTATGTGGTCTTGTGTTCGTTCATTTGAGGAAATTTTCATGCGACCCTAAACTGGGAGATCAGTCATACTTCACTTGTTTATAACTTTTTTCCAGTAAAAGAAATCTATTCAAAATTGGTATCAAATTGTGTGCATTTTTTCGTTTAGTCAATGTTTACAGGGATTTTTCATTTGGTCAGATAGTAAAAATTACAGCTTTCACCATGTGCGTGGTATGTCGTCTGACAATTTACAGCGTCCGAAATCGAGTGTGCACAAGAAGACTGCATTTCTAATTATTCCTTTCTATAGAATCCACATAATATCGGTGTCAAATTGTCGAGAATTTCGTGCGTTATTCATAATTACAAAACTTTTGTCTCCATCTTGAATAGAGTCGGGGCTAAATTCAACAGTATGTGCTCTTGTGTTCGTTCATTTGAGAAAATTTTCATTTCGCTTTAAACTGGCATATCAGTCATACTTCACTTGTTTATAACTTTTTTCCAGTAAAAGAAATCTATTCAAAATTGGTATCAAATTGTGTGCATTTTTTCGTTTAATCAATGTTTACAGGGATTTTTCATTTGGTCAGATAGTAAAAATTACAGCTTTCACCATGTGCACGGTATGTTGTCTGACAATTTACAGCGTCCGAAATCCAGTGTGCACAAGAAGACTGCATTTCTAATTATTCCTTTCTATAGAATCCACATAATATCGGTCTCAAATTGTCGAAAATTTCGTGCGTTATCCATAATTACAAAACTTTTGTCTCCATCTTGAATAGAGTCGGGGCTAAATTCAACGGTATGTGGTCTTGTGTTCGTTCATTTGAGGAAATTTTCATGCGGCCCTAAACTGGGATATCAGTCATACTTCACTTGTTTATAACTTTTTTCCAGTAAAAGAAATCTATTCAAAATTGGTATCAAATTGTGTGCATTTTTTCGTTTAGTCAATGTTTACAGGGCTTTTTCATTTGGTCAGATAGTAAAAATTACAGCTTTCACCATGTGCGTGGTATGTCGTCTGACAATTTACAGCGTCCGAAATCGAGTGTGCACAAGAAGACTGCATTTCTAATTATTCCTTTCTATAGAATCCACATAATATCGGTGTCAAATTGTCGAGAATTTCGTGCGTTATTCATAATTACAAAACTTTTGTCTCCATCTTGAATAGAGTCGGGGCTAAATTCAACGGTATGTGCTCTTGTGTTCGTTCATTTGAGAAAATTTTCATGCGGCCCTGAACTTGGAGATCAGTCATACTTCACTTGTTTATAACTTTTTTCCAGTAAAAGAAATCTATTCAAAATTGGTATCAAATTGTGTGCATTTTTTCGTTTAGTCAATGTTTACAGGTATTTTCATTTGGTCAGATAGTAAAAATTACAGCTTTCACCATGTGCACGGTATGTTGTCTGACAATTTACAGCGTCCGAAATCCAGTGTGCACAAGAAGACTGCATTTCTAATTATTCCTTTCTATAGAATCCACATAATATCGGTCTCAAATTGTCGAAAATTTCGTGCGTTATCCATAATTACAAAATTTTTGTCTCCATCTTGAATAGAGTCGGGGCTAAATTCAACGGTATGTGCTCTTGTGTTCGTTCATTTGAGGAAATTTTCATTTCGCTTTAAACTGGGATATCAGTCATACTTCACTTGTTTATAACTTTTTTCCAGTAAAAGTAAACTTTTCAAAATTGTTATCAAATTGTGTGCATTTTTTGTTTAGTCAATGTTTACAGGTATTTTCATTTGGTCAGATAGTAAAAATTACAGCTTTCACCATGTGCACGGTATGTTGTCTGACAATTTACAGCGTCCGAAATCGAGTGTGCACAAGAAGACTGCATTTCTAATTATTCCTTTCTATAGAATCCACATAATATCGGTGTCAAATTGTCCAGAATTTCGTGCGTTATTCATAATTACAAAACTTTTGTCTCCATCTTGAATAGAGTCGGGGCTAAATTCAACGGTATGTGCTCTTGTGTTCGTTCATTTGAGGAAATTTTCATTTCGCTTTAAACTGGGATAACAGTCATACTTCACTTGTTTATAACTTTTTTCCAGTAAAAGTAAACTTTTCAAAATTGTTATCAAATTGTGTGCATTTTTCGTTTAGTCAATGTTTACAGGGATTTTTTTATTTGGTCAGATAGTAAAAATTACAGCTTTCACCATGTACACGGTATGTTGTCTGACAATTTACAGCGTCCGAAATCCAGTGTGCACAAGAAGACTGCATTTTTAATTATTCCTTTCTATAGAATCCACATAATATCGGTCTCAAATTGTCGAAAATTTCGTGCGTTATCCATAATTACAAAACTTTTGTCTCCATCTTGAATAGAGTCGGGGCTAAATTCAACGGTATGTGGTCTTGTGTTCGTTCATTTGAGGAAATTTTCATGCGGCCCTAAACTGGGAGATCAGTCATACTTCACTTGTTTATAACTTTTTTCCAGTAAAAGAAATCTATTCAAAATTGGTATCAAATTGTGTGCATTTTTTCGTTTAGTCAATGTTTACAGGGATTTTTCATTTGGTCAGATAGTAAAAATTACAGCTTTCACCATGTGCACGGTATGTTGTCTGACAATTTACAGCGTCCGAAATCCAGTTTGCACAAGAAGACTGCATTTCTAATTATTCCTTTCTATAGAATCCACATAATATCGGTCTCAAATTGTCGAAAATTTCGTGCGTTATCCATAATTACAAAACTTTTGTCTCCATCTTGAATAGAGTCGGGGCTAAATTCAACGGTATGTGGTCTTGTGTTCGTTCATTTGAGGAAATTTTCATGCGGCCCTAAACTGGGAGATCAGTCATACTTCACTTGTTTATAACTTTTTTCCAGTAAAAGAAATCTATTCAAAATTGGTATCAAATTGTGTGCATTTTTTCGTTTAGTCAATGTTTACAGGGATTTTTCATTTGGTCAGATAGTAAAAATTACAGCTTTCACCATGTGCGTGGTATGTCGTCTGACACTTTACAGCGTCCGAAATCGAGTGTGCACAAGAAGACTGCATTTCTAATTATTCCTTTCTATAGAATCCACATAATATCGGTCTCAAATTGTCGAAAATTTCGTGCGTTATCCATAATTACAAAACTTTTGTCTCCATCTTGAATAGAGTCGGGGCTAAATTCAACAGTATGTGCTCTTGTGTTCGTTCATTTGAGAAAATTTTCATTTCGCTTTAAACTGGCATATCAGACATACTTCACTTTTTTATAACTTTTTTCCAGTAAAAGAAATCTATTCAAAATTGGTATCAAATTGTGTGCATTTTTTCGTTTAATCAATGTTTACAGGGATGTTTCATTATGGTTAGATAGTAAAAATTACAGCTTTCACCATGTGCACGGTATGTTGTCTGACAATTTACAGCGTCCGAAATCCAGTGTGCACAAGAAGACTGCATTTCTAATTATTCCTTTCTATAGAATCCACATAATATCGGTCTCAAATTGTCGAAAATTTCGTGCGTTATCCATAATTACAAAACTTTTGTCTCCATCTTGAATAGAGTCGGGGCTAAATTCAACGGTATGTGCTCCTGTGTTCGTTCATTTGAGGAAATTTTCATTTCGCTTTAAACTGGGATATCAGTCATACTTCACTTGTTTATAACTTTTTTCCAGTAAAAGAAATCTATTCAAAATTGGTATCAAATTGTGTGCATTTTTTCGTTTAGTCAATGTTTACAGGGATTTTTCATTTGGTCAGATAGTAAAAATTGCAGCTTTCACCATGTGCGCGGTATGTTGTCTGACAATTTACAGCGTCCGAAATCCAGTGTGCACAAGAAGACTGCATTTCTAATTATTCCTTTCTATAGAATCCACATAATATCGGTCTCAAATTGTCAAAAATTTCGTGCGTTATCCATAATTACAAAACTTTTGTCTCCATCTTGAATAGTGTCGGGGCTAAATTCAACGGTATGTGGTCTTGTGTTCGTTCATTTGAAGAAATTTTCATGCGGCCCTAAACTGGGAGATCAGACATACTTTACTTGTTTATAACTTTTTTCCAATAAAAGAAAACTTTTCAAAATTGGTATCAAATTGTGTGCATTTTTTCGTTTAGTCAATGTTTACAGGGATTTTTCATTTGGTCAGATAGTAAAAATTACAGCTTTCACCTTGTGCGTGGTATGTCGTCTGACAATTTACAGCGTCCGAAATCGCGTGTGCACAAGAAGACTGCATTTCGAATTATTCCTTTCTGTAGAATCCACATAATATCGGTGTCAAATTGTCGAGAATTTCGTGCTTTATGCATAATTACAAAACTTTTGTCTCCATCTTGAATAGTGTCGGGGCTAAATTCAACGGTATGTGGTATTGTGTTCGTTCATTTGAAGAAATTTTCATGCGGCCCTAAACTGGGAGATCAGTCATATTTCACTTGTTTATAACTTTTTTCCAGTGAAAGAAAACTTTTCAAAATTGGTATCAAATTGTGTTCATTTTTTCGTTTAGTCAATGTTTACAGGGATTTTTCATTTGGTCAGATAGTAAAAATTACAGCTTTCACCATGTGCGTTGTATGTCGTCTGACAATTTACAGCGTCCGAAATCCAATGTGCACAAAAAGACTGCATTTCTAATTATTCCTTTCTCTAGAATCCACATAATATCGGTGTCAAATTGTCGAGAATTTCGTGCGTTATGCATAATTACAAAACTTTTGTCTCCATCTTGAATAGAGTCGGGGCTAAATTCAACGGTATGTGCTCTTGTGTTCGTTCATTTGAGGAAATTTTCATTTGGCTTTAAACTGGGATATCAGTCATACTTCACTTGTTTATAACTTTTTTACAGTAAAAATAAACTTTTCAAAATTGTTATCAAATTATGTGCATTTTTTCGTTTAGTCAATGTTTACAGAGATTTTTCATTTGGTCAGATAGTAAAAATTACAGCTTTCACCATGTGCGTGGTATGTTGTCTGACAATTTACAGCGTCCGAAATCCAGTGTGCACAAGAAGACTGCATTTCTAATTATTCCTTTCTATAGAATCCACATAATATCGGTCTCAAATTGTCGAAAATTTCGTGCGTTATCCATAATTACAAAACTTTTGTCTCCATCTTGAATAGAGTCTGGGCTAAATTCAACGGTATGTGGTCTTGTGTTCGTTCATTTGAGGAAATTTTCATGCAGCCCTAAACTGGGAGATCTGTCATACTTCACTTGTTTATAACTTTTTTTCAGTAAAAGAAATCTATTCAAAATTGGTATCAAATTGTGTGCATTTTTTCGTTTAGTCCATGTTTACCGGGATTTTTCATTTGGTCAGATAGTAAAAATTACAGCTTTCACCATGTGCGTGGTATGTCGTCTGACAATTTACAGCGTCCGAAATCGAGTGTGCACAAGAAGACTGCATTTCTAATTATTCCTTTCTATAGAATCCACATAATATCGGTGTCAAATTGCCGAGAATTTCGTGCGTTATCCATAATTACAAAACTTTTGTCTCCATCTTGAATAGTGTCGGGGCTAAATTCAACGGTATGTGGTCTTGTGTTCGTTCATTTGAAGAAATTTTCATGCGGCCCTAAACTGGGAGATCAGACATAATTCACTTGTTTATAACTTTTTTCCAGTAAAAGTAAACTTTTCAAAATTGTTATCAAATTGTGTGCATTTTTTCGTTTAGTCAATGCTTACAGGGATTTTTCATTTGGTCAGATAGTAAAAATTACAGCTTTCACCATGTGCGCGGTATGTTCTCTGACAATTTACAGCGTCCGAAATCCAGTGTACACAAGAAGACTGCATTTCTAATTATTCCTTTCTATAGAATCCACATAATATCGGTCTCAAATTGTCGAAAATTTCGTGCGTTATCCATAATTACAAAACTTTTGTCTCCATCTTGAATAGAGTCGGGGCTAAATTCAACGGTATGTGCTCTTGTGTTCGTTCATTTGAGGAAGTTTTCATGCGGCCCTAAACTTGGAGATCAGTCATACTTCACTTGTTTATAACTTTTTTCCAGTAAAAGAAAACTTTTCAAAATTGGTATCAAATTTTGTGCATTTTTTCGTTTAGTCAATGTTTACAGGGATTTTTCATTTGGACAGATAGTAAAAATTACAACGTTCACCATGTCAGTTGTATGTCGTCTGACAATTTACAGCGTCCGAAATCCAGTGTGCACAAGAAGACTGCATTTCTAATTATTCCTTTCTATAGGCTCCCCATAATATCGGTCTCAAATCGTCGAGAATTTCGTGCGTTATCCATAATTACAAAACTTTTGTCTCCATCTTGAATAGAGTCGGGGCTAAATTCAATGGTATGTGCTCTTGTGTTCGTTCATTTCAGGAAATTTTCATGCGGCCCTAACCTGGGAGATCAATCATACTTCACTTGTTTAAAACTTTTTTCCAGTAAAAAAATCTTTTCAAAATTGATATCAAATTGTGTTCATTTTTTCGTTTAGTCCATGTTTACAGGAATTTTTCATTTGGTCAGATAGTAAAAATTACAGCTTTCACCATGTGCGCGGTATGTCGTCTGACAATTTACAGCGTCCGAAATCCAGTGTGCAAAAGAAGACTGCATTTCTAATTATTCCTTTCTATAGAATCCACATAATATCGGTGTCAAATTGTCGAGAATTTCGTGCGTTATCCATAATAAAAAAACTTTTGCCTCCATCTCGAATAGAATCGGGGCTAAATTCAACGGTATGTGGTCTTGTGTTTGTTCATTTGAGCAAATTTTCATGCGGCCCTAACCTGGGAGATCAATCATACTTCACTTGTTTATAACTTTTTTTCCAGTAAATGAGAACTTTTCAAAATTGGTATCAAATTGTGTGCATTTTTTCGTTTAGTCCTTGTTTACAGGGATATTTCATTTTTGTCAGATAGTAAAAATTACAGCTTTCACCATGTGCGTGGTATGTGGTCTGACAATTTATAGCGTCCGAAATCGAGTGTGCACAAGAAGACTGCATTTCTAATTATTCCTTTCTATAGAATCCACATAATATCGGTCTCAAATTGTCGAAAATTTCGTGCGTTATCCATAATTACAAAACTTTTGTCTCCATCTTGAATAGAGTCGGGGCTAAATTCAACGGTATGTGGTCTTGTGTTCGTTCATTTGAGGAAATTTTCGTGCGCCCCTAAACTGGGAGATCAGTCATATTTCACTTGTTTATAACTTTTTTCCAGTAAAAAAAACCTTTTCAAAATTGGTATCAAATTGTGTGCATTTTTTCGTTTAGTCCATGTTTACAGGAATTTTTCATTTGGTCTGATAGTAAAAATTACAGCTTTCACCATGTGCGCGGTATGTTGACTGACAATTTACAGCGTCCGAAATCCAGTGTGCAAAAGAAGACTGCATTTCTAATTATTCCTTTCTATAGAATCCACATAATATCGGTGTCAAATTGTCGAGAATTTCGTGCGTTTTCCATTATAACAAAACTTATGCCTCCATCTCGAATTGAATCTGGGCTAAATTCAACGGTATGTGGTCTTGTGTTTGTTCATTTGAGCAAATTTTCATGCGGCCCTAAACTGGGAGATCAGTCATACTTCACTTGTTTATAACTTTTTTCCAGTAAAAGAAAACTTTTCAAAATTGGTATCAAATTGTGTGCATTTTTTCGTTTAGTCCTTGTTTACAGGGATATTTCATTTGGTCAGATAGTAAATAATTACAGCTTTCACCATGTGCGTGGTATGTCGTCTGACAATTTGCAGCGTCCGAAATCGAGTGTGCACAAGAAGACTGCATTTCTAATTATTCCTTTCTATAGAATCCACATAATATCGGTCTCAAATTGTCGAAAATTTCGTGCGTTATCCATAATTACAAAACTTTTGTCTCCATCTTGAATAGAGTCGGGGCTAAATTCAACGGTATGTGGTCTTGTGTTCGTTCATTTAAGGAAATTTTCATGCGGCGCTAAACTGGGAGATCAGTCATACTACACTTGTTTATATATCTTTTTTCGAGTAAAAGAAATCTATTCAAAATTGGTATCAAATTGTGTGTTTTTTTTTCGTTTAGTCCATGTTTACCGGGATTTTTCATTTGGTCAGATAGTAAAAATTACAGCTTTCACCATGTATGTTGACTGACAATTTACAGCTTCCGAAATCCAGTGTGCAAAAGAAGACTGCATTTCTAATTATTCCTTTCTATAGAATCCCCATAATATCGGTCTCAAATTGTCGAGAATGTCGTGCGTTATCCATAATTTCAAAACATTTGTCTCCATCTTGATGAGAGTCGGGGATAAATTCAACAGTATGTGCTCTTGAGTTCGTTCATTTGAGGAAATTTTCCTGCGGCCCTAAACTGGGAGATCAGTTATACTTCACTTGTTTATAACTTTTTTCCAGTAAAAGACAACTTTTCAAAATTGTTATCAAAGTGTGTGCATTTTTTCGTTTAGTCAATGTTTACAGGGATTTTTCATTTGGTCAGATAGTAAAAATTACAGCTTTCACCAAGTGCGTGGTATGTCGTCTGACAATTTACAGCGTCCGAAATCCAATGTGCACAAGAAGACTGGATTTCTAATTATTCCTTTCTCTAGAATCCACATAATATCGGTGTCAAATTGTCGAGAATTTCGTGCGTTATGCATAATTACAAAACTTTTGTCTCCATCTTGAATAGAGTCGGGGCTAAATTCAATGGTATGTGCTCTTGTGTTCGTTCATTTCAGGAAATTTTCATTTGGCTTTAAACTGGGTTATCAGTCATACTTCACTTGTTTATAACTTTTTTCCAGTAAAAGTAAACTTTTCAAAATTGTTATCAAATTGTGTGCATTTTTTCGTTTAGTCAATGTTTACAGGGATTTTTCATTTGGTCAGATAGTACAAATTACAGCTTTCACCATGTGCGTGGTATGTCGTCTGACAATTTACAGCGTCCGAAATCGAGTGTGCACCAGAAGACTGGATTTCTAATTATTCCTTTCTATAGAATCCACATAATATCGGTGTCAAATTGTCGAGAATATCGTTCGTTATCCATAATTTCAAAACTTTTGCCTCCATCTCGAATAGAGTCGGGGCTAAATTCAACGGTATGTGCTCTTGTGTTCGTTCATTTGAGGAAATTTTCATTTGGCTTTAAACTGGGTGATCAGTCATACTTCACTTGTTTATAACTTTTTTCCAGTAAAAGTAAACTTTTCAAAATTGTTATCAAATTGTGTGCATTTTTTCGTTTAGTCAATGTTTACAGGGATTTTTCATTTGGTCAGATAGTAAAAATTACAGCTTTCACCATGTGCACGGTATGTTGTCTGACAATTTACACCGTCCGAAATCCAGTGTGCACAAGAAGACTGCATATCTAATTATTCCTTTCTATAGAATCCACATAATATCGGTTTCAAATTGCCGAGAATTTCGTGCGTTATCCATCATTACAAAACTTTTGTCTCCATCTTGAATAGTGTCGGGGCTAAATTCAACGGTATGTGGTCTTCTGTTCGTTCATTTGAAGAAATTTTCATGCGGCCCTCAACTGGGAGATCAGACATACTTCACTTGTTTATAACTTTTTTCCAGTAAAAGAAATCTTTTCAAAATTGGTATCAAATTGTGTGCATTTTTTCGTTTAGTCAATGTTTACAGGGATTTTTCATTTTGTCAGATAGTAAAAATTACAGCTTTCACCATATGCGTGGTATGTCGTCTGACAATTTACAGCGTCCGAAATCGAGTGTGCACAAGAAGACTGCATTTCTAATTATTCCTTTCTATAGAATCCACATAATATCGGTGTCAAATTGTCGAGAATTTCGTGCGTTATTCATAATTACAAAACTTTTGTCTCCATCTTGAATAGAGTCGGGGCTAAATTCAACGGTATGTGCTCTTGTGTTCGTTCATTTGAGAAAGTTTTCGTGCGCCCCTAAACTGGGAGATCAGTCATACTTCACTTGTTTATAACTTTTTTCCAGTAAAAGAAATCTTTTCAAAATTGGTGTCAAATTGTGTGCATTTTTTCGTTTAGTCCATGTTTACAGGAATTTTTCATTTGGTCAGATAGTAAAAATTACAGCTTTCACCATGTGCGCCGTATGTTGTCTGACAATTTAAAGCGTCCGAAATCCAGTGTGCACAAGAAGACTGCATTTCTAATTATTCCTTTCTATACAATCAACATGATATTGGTGAGAATTGTCGAGAATTTCGTGCGTTATCCATAATTACAAGACTTCTGTCTCCATCTTTTGACGACCGAACAGTTAAAATATTTTCAACCAAAAGTGCTACATATGGACACAAAGTCTTTTTAATTGTTGAATAGATTTTCTTTAAAATTTGTATATTTAATCTTATCTAATTCTAAAGATTAATTCCTTTTATCCTCAATTTGATTTGGAGCAGTACTGGAGGTTTTTGTTATCCCTTTGAACCCCAGAGGGTGTTGGTATTTTACTCTTTGGCACACCTCGCCATACAGATGTTCGATTTTGGGGGCACATTTTTCCATGAACTTCTATGATATCAATATTCAAGGCTACTTTAGTTGACAAAATAACTATTGTTTGTAACATTACAAACTGATATTTTATTCATCTCACACACATTTTTGTCTTGCTGGCTTCCGTAATTTGTTTTGCAAGCAACAACACAACACTTTTGGGGCATTGCTGGAAACTAGGTAATATCTGAAATGATAGATTAAGCTTCTTAAGTACAATAATTTCTTTTACTGCTTCAATTCAGGGGTAACTTTTCAAGCCAAATTAATTATACTATTAATTCCAACTTTTATCTCACCTCTTACCAATAAATTAAAAACAGAAATTTTAGAGGGTTGCCTTAAACCTGGGAATTTGGTATATTGTTAAAGGTTTGTAAAATATTACTTAATCCTTTAATTAATTATTGAGTTAAGTATCTAAATTTCTGGCTCTTGACAACATAAGTTCAGCTATTGCCTCCCAGAGTGCTGCTTCTCCAGGCAACACCCCCCCTCTCGATTTAAAAGGTGACTAGAGGTTTTGTCCGGTGCCTGAGGTCACCTGCAAAGAGAATGCCAAGGGCAGAGGGCTTTGGCTATTTTTGAGACAATGCCTCGTGGTGGGGCTGTAACACTATTTGGGTTGCTGGTAATTAATAATAATAATCATAATAATAATGACGACTTGGAATAATACAAAAATGAGATATTGATGAATAAACTAGCATGAAAAAGGTTAAAATGTCAAGAATGCTAGACTGATTATAACTGGTTGCCAGAGAATCGAGGTTTATACAATGAACCAGGTGACCAGCGAAAAGCAATGCTTGGTTTGTGTGTACAGGCCAAGTGTTGACACTCTTCGGCAAACGATGCCTGAGAGATCAACATGAGAAGAATTAGGTTAAATACCAGTTCCAAGTGAAATCATTTTACAGAGATGTCAGGATGGAAAACAATAAATTGAACACCTGCAGAATGCTGACCTTCAGCCGGACAAATTGTCGCCATCATGTGAGTTGCAAAATTTTCCTTAGGAAAGTGTCTCTTGGGTCAAAAGCGAGAAAGCCAATTGTTGTGTCAATTCACTTATGAGATGATAGCATTTGGAACCATAATTTATTTAATTAGTCTTAATTCGAATGCTGGAGGTGACAGGTGCAGAAGAGCAATCAAGGAAGGAGAAGGGGTTGCCAGGCAGAGCGATGCTTGCACCCAATGGATATGACAGGTGAATAAAATATCACTACCCCCCTCACCAGTTTTGTTTTGGGTAGACAACAAGGGACTTTTGTTGGAAATCAGAGAATTCACCGAAACCCAACCTGCATCTTGCCCTGCACCAGTTTCTAGTTGGAGTCCATAAATACAAAAGCTAATTCTGTAGTAGACAGTTGAGAGCTGAGAAGAGACAGAAGGGAAGTGGTGGAGGTCACTGAGAGATTCCACAACTCCTGCCAATCACGAGAACCTCCGCCTTCAGCCTAGAGTCAAACTTACTCTGCAAGCCAAAACTTACCAGCTTACACAAGTATTGTGTCCAATTTAGGAAAGGGTTAGGTCAAGAAATACCTGTATGCGAACACAACTACTAACAAACCATTGTATGCAGTATTCGATATAAAAATAGTAAATATTTTTTCTGCAATTTTATTGTACGACTTGGGCCAGACGAATCGATCTTAGCCTCCTTATAATCAAAATAATCACAACGTGGGGTAAGGCAGGTTAGGATCGAAGAGATCACTCCATTGATCAAACCAGGATTCGTCTCAAGTTGACCACGATGAAGGTGTTACCATGAACCAGAATCGACCCTGAAATGTTACAGGGCAATCCACCACAGTGCACTTTAATCTTAGCCTTCTTGTGTGAAAAATTAGTTTTGTGCTCAATTTGAATAAAGAAATCAATACTGGAAAAATGACTGAGCATCATGGTTAATATTTCGTACAATATTGAAATAAATTTTATTTTTATGTCATTCATTAAATGAAATATTTTCAAAATTGGTATTAAATTGTGGGAAAAATTTATTAATTCATCCATGTCTACAAGGATTTTTCATTTGGTTAGATAGACAAAAGTGCAGCTTTGACCATGTCCATGGTATGTCGTTTGACAATTTACAACTGGTTTGCTCAATGAGTCTGCATTTCAACTTCTTCCTTTCTATAGAATCCTCATCAAATAGGGAATTTCTTGCTTGATCCATGTCTGAAAATATTATTTTTGGAATATGTTGACCACGATGAAGGTGTTACCATGAACCAGAATTTGGATATATTTTTTTACTAACTATATCTCCACTTGTCTTCGATGTGTTGGTAAAGATTCATTTTTTTGAGACAAGTAATTTATTTTCAAATTTTCTTGATTAATTTGGTGGGTAACATTATGAATTTTGTGTTTTTTTTTTTTGTTAAAAGTGCTGTCTTCGGAATTAGATCTCCTGACTCATCTCCTATTCAATTTTTCTTGTCTTTCAGATATATCAACTGTGTCATGTCAACTAACCAAGTGTGGATTGCTGATCCTTCTCACCACGGCATGCTGGATATTACTGGTTTTGATGGAAATGTTTCATGATATGGCAACCTCTGAACCTTCAGTATTAGATATTTTATACTACAATCACCGCTACACTCTAACTTCCCATTCTTCCTCTGACCATCAAAGAGGATCTCAACGTTGTCATCTACATCCCCTCGTCTACTATTATTTTATTGGCTACAATAATAAATATTCTGTTCCATTTAGCTGTTGGTTAGGTCATCTTGTTGCTTTTTTTTTTTAAATTCTGATGAATTTAATATTTTTTGAGAACAATATTTCAAAGTGTTAAAGAAAATATTATTGTGGCGTAAAATATACACATATATTTAATAAAAGAAAAAAACAAAACTGCCACTCGTCTGAAAGCAGTGCAACATGAAAATAATTATAGTTAATTCTTTTGGTCATATCATTAATTCTGGTCGTACGCACACACATATGATCTACATGGCTGTATTTTTGTGAACGCACCATCAACCCAGTCTGTACAGATTTTTGTATGCTCAACTTTGAGTTCTGGTATAATTGAAAATTTTCTTTCATGAAAGTAACGGAAGCAAAATATTAAATATGAAAAATGTCCTGCTTCATAAATTCACTTTAAATGGGTCTTGCAGAAAATGAACATGTAAGATTTTGATCTCATACATCTGTAAAAAGTAATAAATTCGTAAGCATTTAGATAGTTTACAAGTCTATTGATTGTGAACTGATTATAAAAATTACACTTTTACATAAGGTAAAAAAAAACCCCTAAATTAGCATATCATTCTTATTTTTTTTTTACTACCTACGAAAGCACAAAGTCTGTTTGCTCTACTTCATTAAATCTGATTATTTTTTATATAAAATATTCACATATTAAATGCTATTAAAACAAACAGATATCTGTTGTATTTGGGTTTGTATCTATCAGCTAAGCTCCTTACAATTTCACAATTCAAAAGAAAATTTTTAAATATGAATAATAAATTTGCCAATATCAGGGAACAACTTGTTCCAAATTTATTCTGAGTTATTAATTAAAATTTAAACATGTCTGAATTCATAACTTATCAAATGTCAGAACTGGGAATCCTTGGCTTTTTTCATGATTGTCATGTCAATTTTACTCTCCTCACAAAACTTAGAGATGCTGTTGCTAGCTTATTGTTGTAACATAGTCTTGTGAAACTGGCACCAGAGAGAGAACGAAAAAGAAGCTATTTCCATTGTATTATGGTACCAGTTGTTGTTGACATGCTGGGTGATGTATATCTATTTATATGCATGTTTGAGGCTGCTCTCCCTTTGGTCAGCCATTTTTTAAAAAACATTTCTCAATAGAAATGATAAAAAAAATTTAAACCTTCATTTTAAGAAAGTTTTAAAAAGTAAGATTATTTTGGTGTTTCTTTTTAGAAATCATTTGACGTTTTTTATATACAATTGAAGTGTAGAAAATGATTCAAATAATGGAGGAAACTAAATTTGGCAATTCTTTTATGAAAGTGTATATCTGTATCTTTAAACTGCTTTCAGATATTTTAAGTAAAAGTTTAACACTTTATTTAGCATTTTGATGGTGAAAAGAAATCTATAGATAAATTACATCATTCTGAGTGACATTTTAAGTACATTCTTGATTTTAACCAGTGATTTTCAAAATATCTATTCAGCAACAAACTAATAATTTTTTTTGCTTTTATTTAAAAAAAACAAAAATTGTAAATATGCAATTCTTATTAAGTATCTAACTGGGCTCTGTCCATTAATAATGCCCCAGATTTTCAAGAATTTTATCAATCCAGTCTGATAGTTAAAACAAATTGGGGAGATTATGATCATAACAAAGAAAATTCATTTGTTGCAAATTTTTCATGCTGAATCATATTTTCAGCTTGGCTCATCAAACCTGCAAAATGTAATACAGACTTAATATTTGCAAATCCAGGAAAACCTAAGTTTGCAATACTAGTGTTTAGATTGTTATTACTGTTACAAACAATTTTAAGTAAGCAGCAATTTACCAGGATGATATATGAGAATCAGTGATTTCATTTCTTTTATTTAAAAAAAAAAGCAAATCATTGAAAGCTACTAGCATTTAATGAGTTGTTCTATGCCAAGATTATATTACACAGTCCTCCATTGATATTGGATAAGGATTCAATGTTGCTTAACTTTTCATTTGACATTCTTCAGTCTTATCAAAATGTAGGAAAACAAATTAGAAACAGCCATAAAGGAATTGCCAGAAACATTTTCTGATCTAAATGTTATGACAAAGATAACAATAATAGTGTCAATTGGATTCAAAGAATCTCAGGAAATGCTGACAGAAAAGCTAAAATGATCCAGATTGTAAATTTGATAAAATAAAGGCTCTGATAAATGGTACATGTTTTTGAGATTTTATTCATTAAATTCTACTTTTGTTATTAATGTTTTTACAAGTTACAGTTCAGTTGAAATGTTATAAGAGGAAATAGATTAGAAGGATTTTAGATATTTATCCCTATTTACACTTTTAATTTGATCTTCCTTAAATTACTACATTCAGAATTTCAGCACAAAGTTTTCTCTTAAAGGCAATTCTGGACACAGTAAAATTTTGTGAATATTGTTAAGTTTCTCACCTGAAAGCTTTTACTGTCATGTTAATCTAATTCCCTTCCCTACTTGTTAGTGAAAGTCATACAAAATCTTCTGATTATTACTTCATAACAATGGTGAATGTTTCTGACAAATATCCAGAAGTAAATCAGTGCTTGCGTTATTAGAATCTTTAATAATCAAATTTTTATTTATACTTGTTTAGGCTTTTGTACAGTAATTTTGGAGGGCCTGAAATCACACTTGACTTAATAAAAATTTCATACTTTTTTGAGAAGATAAACTTTGTCCTAAATCTTGCATATTCTACCTCAAACTTGTTCATACCATTCATTCTTGATACATTACAAATATTGAGATGTAAATTCATCAACTTTTTACTCAATGGCTATTGTTTCCATTCAGGAATTTCTTGGCCTTAGAAATCTGACTTTTGAGAATGGCCAAAGTTTTAGGAAATATGGTAAACATTTATAATGTATGCAAAATAACAACTTTTTAAATATGAAAATTGCAGCAAATTAAAAAAAAATAAATATTTGAATAATTTTGTAGTATATACATTTGCAGAATACTATTTTACAAAAAAAAATTGAGTTTTCATATTATTATTGATACATATCTCATGAACAATGAGATGTAAGAGGAGAGATTACTTTTTACATAACTCATCAAATTAAAACAAATTGACTATTTACATTACAATGGCACAGGGGATAAAGGAGTTGGTTAGAGCCAGTGACAGGACCCAAGGAGTGTGAGTTCAATACTCGGTTAAGGCAGCAAAGAACTTTCAGAGGGAAATTAACAGGAGATAAATGACATCCATTGCACATGGAACTAGAACAGTCTACCCCAGTGAGCGAAATCAACCACCTGATGAAGGCCAGAGCGTACAACGGCCAAAACATTGCCATAATTATGGCGACAATAGTCCGAATAAGGTACATAATACCTCATCTCAGAAATATAGACAGATACTGAAATTGACTATTCATTAACTGATTTAATTTAGCTTTTACTTGATAATCAAAAGATACTAACTTGTCTCTTTCATTTTTATTTATAACCTGAGTGGCCAACATCTACAGAAAAACTTCATCAATCTCCTTCTGAAACAGTTTTTACTAATAAAAAGTCAACATAATTTTATGTTAGGAAGCCTTTTTATTTTCACAGATCTTTGCTTCGTAATTGAAATCTTATAAAATGATAGTATAAAAAGAAATTACATTATTTATTGCTATAGAGATAATCTGTGACTATAGTTATTAATCAATTTCAAAAATTCTACTTCTACAAAAAGAATCTGAAACCTGGTGAGAAAGTTTATCTTCATAGCAGGGCTTTATCCTCTCATTTATAAACAAGAATTTTTCAAATATTTTTAGTTCTTGACTTAAAAGTTTCCCCAATTTTATTTGCAAACAATAGAATATTGTGTGATGATAAATGCTGAAATACAGAAGAATAGTATTTCTGCTGACAGTGAACATATGTTAACAAGTAACTGATTTTTTTTTGTTTTTTATTTCTCTGCTTGGAAACCTATTTTAGTAAAGAATTTAAAAGTTGCTTCACAAAATTAAAAACCATAAATATTAAACCTTATTAATAATAATTACTATATAAACACCTTTTTGTAAAGCGAGGTTGTCACAGCTCATCTAGTTATAAGTGAACTTTAATTAAAGCTTAGGATTCCTAAGCCCGTAACCACTGAAATGAGTTATATACATCCAGTTGTTCCTTATACTCAATGCTACTAATATCTCTGTTTTTGGAAAACAAAAACTTTTATAATTATTATATCGATGTGTACAATTTTTGTACCATGCATTTTAAAACTTAAACACCGACTTGAATTAAGTTATTTTTACCAAAGAAACCAGAGCTTATCAACTGACTTTAAAAATTGTTTTCTTTAACTTGGCAACAAGTGAATTCTTAAGCAATTCCTTATTTAAATAAAGGATATAAACATCAAAGAGTGATTATGCCTAAAAGCCATTTGGATGACTGGAAGTGCTTAATATAAATTCATTCACCTTAAGATGAAAATCAAAGTGAGCCTTGCTCAGTACTGAGAGGATATATCTTGATAGCTATTGGTGACCCAGATCTTTTAATGCACCTGTCCAAATCATCCTTCTGAATATTGGCTACTAGATGCTGATTCCTACCTTTGACCTCAGCATCATAAATTCAAATTAGAAATAATACATTGGGAATGTAGGACATCCTTTCAGATTTATCTCCCCATTGCTTGGACAGAATTAGAATGCCTGTTTCTCCCAAGATTCCATTCTTGGACCTACTTTATTATTAATTTTCATCAATGACACAATAATTGACTCCTGTCTCAATAGGAAGTGTAATCAGTTTCATGTTAACTTTAATGCCTCCAAAATGAAACTTCTCTCTGTTAATCATCTGAGAGACTCCTTTTGGCCTCCCATCAGGAGAGTGACTTCTGAAGTGAAAAGATTATATTGAATCCATTGCTAGGTCTGCTGATAAGAAATTTGCTTCACTGTGTCATGCTAGATGAATCTCTCTTACATATTTATAAGTCTACCATTCAGCCCTTCTTTGAATATTACTGCCAGATATCATCCGGTGCTCCTTCTGTATATTTAGAAATTCTTGATAAACTACAAAGAAGTATCAGCAATATTATTGGTCCTAACCTGACATATTTGTATCAGTCACTTTCCTACCACCGTCATGTAGCTTCTCTGTGCCTTTACTACAAATATTTTCATGCTAATTGTTTTCGATGACCTCTTCGCTACGCTATCTAAACTTTAAGTGCAGTACTAGATTGGTGGCAAGGTCTCATCAATTTACACTTGAATTGGCTAGATGGAACTGCAAGTTCTATGCTAACAGTTTCCTTTCTCACACATCTTGCTTGTGGAACTCTCCTCTGGTTCCATGCTTTCCAGCCAACTTTGATCTTCAAAGATTGAAATGCAACCTCTACCATTATCTACTGTCTTCTTGATTACTCTACTCTACTCTTGTTGCTCCTTAATAATGTTTCTCTTTTTACTTATTATTTCACTCAATAACCCATAGTGTCTTTACTGCCTTGCATGGTGTGAAATGATAAAAAAAAAAAAAAAACTGACACTAACACCACCAATCCATACAGACAGACAAGACACTTCTGGGGTCCAATTAAATAAGGTTTTAGAATTTGATCTCTCAACTCTGCTTTCTATGTTAAAGAAAACAAATGACATTATTTCACATTAAACTTTATTTGTATCTGGCTTTAACTATTCTTGCAGAAATATTTTATTGGAAATAAATCAATCTAGTGTTTGTGTTGATAAATTTAAGAATAGATAATTGTTTTTATATTTACTTCATTAAATCAATATTTGAGACAAAGATTATTAAATATATGCAATTCAAATTTAAACTTAATCTTTCTTTTGTTAATTTGACTTTCAGAGAAAAATTGTAAAGTACAAAAAAAATATTAATTTTGTTCAGAAGACAAAATGTTTTTTAATGAAAAACACTGATAAGCTTAATAAAATTTAGATTTGATTAAAATCTTACCTTTTACCTTCATTTTACAAATAGGAGTGCTTTAGTAGCAGTAGATATATAACTATTGAAAAGTTCTCAAGTTGACCAAGAAGCCTATCTTCCCACCAACCAAAATATGTGGGAAATCTTTTCATCACCTTCTCATATATATAAATGATATAGTTTTGGATTAAAGTGGTCATTGAAATCAACACCCACTTTGGGAACAAAGAAAATATGCACACAAATCATCCTTTAAAATAGTAACTACATGAACAGCACAATACTTTCTAAACATATCTGAGACAAAGAAAATCACACTAAAAATGTGGAAAATAAGAAAAACAGCATTAGTCTACAACAATAAATCTAAAAACCAAACTCTAGGGGAGAAAATAGCTATAATTACCTTCCCAGATGAACACAAACTACTGACTCTTCTCAAAATGAAGACACAAAAACAAATTTTTACTGTTACTTGAAAACAAAAAAAAATTAAAATAAGCAAATATAATAATAACAACTAACAAGAAATACA
>CAXIWW010000744.1:0-30000 GCA_964036315.1 Acanthosepion esculentum
CAAGAGTCACTCAAGTTAGAGCTTGTTATAAAGGTGTAAATAAGGAAGTGAGGGTATACTGAAAGAACATGAATTATAGTTAACAGTTGACCCTAGACCTGAAAAGGTTAAGATCGTAATGACCGAGGAAGCATCTTCTCAGGAGTTCGTCCCACAGTTCTGGAGAAGAAGCGGGCTGAGTGGAACTTCCTCCTTATTAATGGAATAAGCAAGGGGTGTGGATGAATAGACTCTGTATGTGGCATACACAGTCCTAGTTGTGAAGGTTGGTGGCGCTAAGGAATAAACCTCGTCAAAACATTTTCAGCTGAAATAGCGATAGAGTAGCGAGAAGCTTGCAATGTCTTATCTGTGGGAGAGATTTTGTCGGACAGAAAATAATTCATCACTCAAAAGGCCGCGTAAACGCTTTTGAATTCTATCAAGGCTAGAACGTGAAGATTGGTCAGCTTCAGCCCAACAATACCATTGTTTTATTTTATCTGATCTAACTCTTCTAAAGAGAGCTTGGCTGGAGCAGTCAGGTACTTTCTGTAACGGTAAAAGGAGCCGACCATTTTTCCAGCATCTTTATCAATGGTTCGTATATACGAGTTCCATTTGAGATCTAGAGTGAACTGGAATCCCAATAGACGTCACGGCAACAGAACGACTGAGCGAAGTTGCCGTTGAATTTTAGTAGGTCTGCTAGGACCACTTACATTTATTGAAATATTCATAAAACAGTGGAGTAATGGATAGCGGCTCGGATCGAGGAATCGGATAGCCGAGTTTGAATTCCAGTCAAATCCATTACATTCACTTACGTGTTAATACCCTCGAGAAAGGTATGAATCCTCTTCTTCGCCCCTCACCCAGCTATGGCTAAATAGCAGGACCGGGTTCTATAGCCTTGGATGACAACTTATCTATCGCAGAAAGAAATGACAACCTACTACAGGAAAAAAAAATCTGCCTTGTCAGTCATGTATCGAAAGATACATGATCGCCTAAGTCTGTATCATGCATGGCACATAACTGACATAAAACTCTAGCTCTGGAAATCGATTACGTTGGGAAATGATTATCTATCTCGACCAAAGGGCCTCTATATGAATGGAGAACAGACAGAAGGAAAGCAAGAAGGTAACTGGCATACAGCGATTAATATTCAAACCTATAATTCCTTTTCCATTTTCGATATATAACACAGCAGTTCATATATCTATCTTCAATTAACAGATTTCTTGCCTTATTGAAAAACTTAACCGCATTAAAACTTAAGAGATCTAATTTTGTTTTATTTACGTTAATTAATTATTCTACATATTGCTACTTCTTGTTTGCTTTGTTGCTATCAAGAAGGAAAATTCACGGTGCACTTCAATAATGTTTCTAGTAGCAGTCTCTAGAGAGACAAAGTGTAGGAAAGCCAACCAAAAGTGTCAGGTCTATGGCTGTTACTGTCACCATCATCTTCGGATACGAGTAATACCGATAACACTGAAGAACAAACGGTCTCCATGAAAATATGCTTCAAACGATTTTAAATTCTGGTCTTCGCTTTATCAGGTTTGTCGTTAATATGCATGTTACTCGCCACTGATAGCCAGACTTGAGAATTGGTAGCATTCAGTCCGATGTTTTTATCTATGACACCCACCTGCAAGTGTTATATAACTTGCCTTCTTTCGGTATGACAAATGGGGAGGCATCTGTTATTCATCCACTCCTATACGCTTACATCATATACGAATTTCAGTCTCACACGTTAAAACTTGAGAGTCAAAGTACTGGATCGTGGATTTGTGTTTTACCGAGTTGTTTTTAATAACTGAAAATTTATCTGGAACAAAACAGATTCATTTTATCACGATTCAAAATATGTCTTTTTAAAAAACTGCGATACCCACATACTAAAACCCTCCTGACACACACACACACGAAACTATAATGTGATTAAAATTAAAATTAGATTTTTAGTTGTGGTCCTCGATCAGGCGAAAATCACCCAGCATTGAAGCCATGTTGCTAAAGTCACAGCTACACTGGACAGGGCACGTCTCCAGAATGGGGGGAAACATCGCCTGCCCAAAATAGCCCTGTATGGCGTACTCTCAGCTGGCCACCATGACAGGGTGGGGGCACCAAGGAAGCGTTATAAAGACTCCCTCAAGAAGTCCCTCCGTACCTGCCACATTGACCATCGCCAGTGGTCGACACTTGCTGCTGACCGTCAAACCTGGCGCCGCACCGTCCAACAGGTCGTCACCACCTTTGAGGACTCACACAGAGCCAACCTGAAGGAGAAACGCCGCGGGAGGAAGGACCGGGAAGCCTCAGCAGCTATACCAGACCAGACCAGACCTTTAATTGTAGTCGCTGCAGCCGGACTAGCCTGTCCCGCATCGGCCTAGTCGGCTATCAGCGTGACTGCAGTCGACGTGGACAGCTCACTTAATAAATCTTCGTTCGCGAAGCCAAGCTAAGAGAAGAAGATTTTTAGTATTAACTATATGGTGAGTGCTGAAAATTTCTCGGCCATACGAAAAAGGGGGGTAATTTTTTTTAAATTGGTCAAATTTAATGCGTCATCATGTAAAAGATATAGCTGAATTGTATAAAATACTCTGTCTTGTGATCGAGATAGTTATGAAATTTTTTGACGTAAAAGTGATATATTCAGTTATACAAACGCTAAGAATACAGAAATGACTTCTCCATATTTGCTACCGGCCTTCCCACATCATGTAGGAAACAAGTCGAATTTTAATTCCTTTGTATTAGTGGCGTTTTAAGGTGAAGAGTGGCGGGTGAATTACCGACTCTACGCTATAAATCAGAGGTTTGCGCACTGTGGCTTATCTGTGTTACCTGTAATATCTCGTGGCCGTAGGTTTTATTTTAGAGTTTCCCTTTCCTAGTCAGGCTACCGAGAACTGTCAACTCAGCGATGTAGCTTTCTGAGAGTACCTTTCTGTATAGGCCAGAGCGCTGTTACTAGCCTCACCCTAAAGGATGTAGTTAATTATTATTCATTTTTTTTTTAAATTGTTTACTGTTTTTATCATTTACCAAGTTCCTCCTGTAACTGTACTCATTTCAATTACCAATTTATTCATACTCGAGAGAACTGGTCTGTTGATTTGCCCGGGAATTATACAATGTAACTAACAGCAGCGGCGGCGGCAATAATAATAATACAAATGGTTAAATAGTTATTGAGGCTTTGCATATAATTGTTTTCTTAGTTTATTGCTTGCCTCAATGAGTTGAAGAATGTAGAATTTCTATGATACGTGATGTTTGAGCATCCCGACTCCAGAATTTCTACGATACACGGCGTTTCCTCATCCCGGCTCGAGAGTTTCGTAGACGGACTCTCCGGGGAACCCGCTGTTCGCTCGTTAGTGGGTATCAGCAATTGGCTGCGAAAACTTCTCGATTTTTCTTTTTTATATGCATTTTCATTGATGAATTTTTTTTTTTGCTTGTGTTTTTTCATAGTTTATGTGTGCGTGCGTATATATATATATATATATATATATATATATATATATATATATATATATATATATACTAATAGTAATACTCGTTTGGTAAAAAACCTCAGATAGCTCAACTTGTAGATATGTCAAAACAAATCGGTAGCCAAGAAAAAATAAGAAATAAAAATAAAGAAAGAACTAAAAATATCCGAACAGGGCGAAATAAATCGACCAGTGCCTAGGTAGGTTTTTCCTTGTTGTTTAGGTTTTATTTTAGTTTACATATATAATATAATATAATATAATATGGTCAAACACTAATATTCCATGGCTATAATTTATTACATTGGAATCGTAATCTGATCCAATTTATCAGACCTACAAATTCGATATATATATATATATATATATATATGTGTGTGTGTGTGTGTTTTCTTCAGAAAGTCATTCATTCATGTAGTTCACTGCTACTAACAAGCAGGGATTTTTTTCCCTCCTGATGATGGCCATGTTAGCCGAAACTACTCAAGGAACCCAATTGAAATAATAAAACAAAAAAATATTAATATGCAACCCAGTGTGTCTGAAAATTTTAATTTTTTAATTTTTCAATATTTCTTATTGTTCAAAACACACACACACACACACACATTATATAAGAGAGAGAGAGAGAGAGAGAGCGGGGGTAAGAAAATTGTTATTTCGGTTCCCTATCAATACATTGCCATTTATATAGCCCAAATCCTAATAGTTTGTCATCACTAACAATGTCGTTTTATACGTAAACATTCTTGAGTAGAAGAACAAATATTCTACTTTGAAACGAAGGTTTGAAAAGAAAATCAGAAAAAAAAGGACATTAACACTAGTTGATTTGCTCAATTTGATTGTACTTTCCTTTTCCTCTTTTTTACCCCGACTTTCTCTAACTTAAAAATTTGTCATGAATCCGTCCTCACTGAACCCATATCCGCCTGGCGATAATTTAAACAGACGCCTTTTTCCATAAACTGTAGTTATAAATTAACATTTTGGAAAGTAAAAATTTCACAGAAGTGTGTTGGAAGTTTTCCAAGTTTTCATCTGAAATAAAGAAAATCAGAACTTTAATCATAATAAACATGAAATGTAGTCCGACACCAGTGATTCCCAAAATCTCTCTGTGCTGCATTTACGGAATAAAAATTCGCTGGCGCTTCACCAAATTTAATGTGATAAAAATCACATTTAAAATTAAAAGACAAAGAGATGATTAAATGATTCTAACTGAATGGTTGCTGAAGACAGGTTTATAATACCCAGAAATTCATACACAGATGTTCTCAAGTTCACATGGCACAGTGGATAAAGGCGTTAGTTAGATTCATTGACAGGACCCAAAAGTATGGCTTCAATACCTGCTTAAGGTAGTGGAGAACTTTCAGAGGGGAATTAACAGGAGATAACTGACATCCATTAGACATGGCATGTGGAACTAGAACGGTCTACCCCAGCGAGTGAAATAAAGGGTTCAGTCCAACATTCCAACCACCTGAAGAAGGCCGAAACATTGTGATAAACATGGCGACAAAGATGAGGACAATAGTCCGATTAATGTAAATGATTCTAAGTCAGAAAATTATCATTGATAACTCTCTCCTCCAATTTGAAGACCCTAGTTACTATATTCTTAATACTTGATATAATGTAAAAAATATCACAATGATAAAATCGGTCAATTATTTATAACTATTTATACAGGGATTCATGCATACAATTACTATAGTAATCTATAATATTTTATTTTTTTAAATCATATGAATTATTTTAAACTGTTTCTAAATCTGTTATTGTCCTTCAATCATTCCGCCTCACCTGCTATCCGCTTCCGTCGCACCTATGAGTCGCGCCACACAGTTTGAGAAGCACTTTTCTAGAGAATGATGCTGAGAACGCCATGGGTAAAACACGTGATCAACGAGAAAGGTTTAAGGAAAATGGTAACAAACCGAACACTTAGAATCATAAAGAGACGGTTGATTTATCTGGAACATTTAATGAGGAAAGAAGGCCTAGATAATTTGCTACTCACAGGACATATTGAAGGCAAGAGAGATAGAAGGAAACATGGAGTAACCTGAGCTTGTGTAAATGGAATGACCAAACAGCAAGTGGGAGCGATGGCGAAAAGACAAAGCTTATAAATAGCTACACGGGATAGGAAGTAGTTAGGGAGAGCCCTGACCACCACAAAACATAAAATAAGAGTAATTAAAATGTTCAAATTACGTGGTAAAAAGAAGGTATCGCTTTAAACTGACGACAGGTGAATATGGACTCAGACAAGCAGATTTTTGCATAACGTAGGGTTTTAAAAAAAATCTCTTCCCGATATACAAAGAAAAATAAGTACCTGCAAATACCATGTGGAATAAATAACCATACAATGTTAAATAAATAATGATTTACTAAGTGTATCTAAGATGTGTCACGAGGCCGAAAGTATGTGACCCAGTGAGGATCGAACTCACTAGTCAGTTGTAATTCTTCAAACAATACAAGCTTTTTACAATATTTACAATTTTCATACTGCTGTCCTCATCTTTGTTGTAATATTCACATTTCGGCCGTTGTACGCTCCGGCCTTCTTCGGGTGTTATACGCTGTATTTTCGAACCGAACCCTTTGTTTCGTCCACTAGGGTAGATTACAGAAATAACTGAAACTGAGACATTCAGAAAAGGCATGGCACGTAGAACTAGAACAATCTACCCCGCTGGATAAAAATAAAGAGTTCGGTTCGAAATTCAAATGTTTATCAACTGAAGAAAACCGGAGCGTACAACGGCCGAAACGTCGTGAATATGGCAACAAAGAACAATGCAAATACTGTGAATAGTGAAAACAAGCTTGCTAACCATTACGCCACGTCGATGTGCTCTACGCGAAATAGACATCTGCCCTATCTACTTATACAATCTACCAAATGTTTAATGTAAAATATTAATTATTATAAATAATTATATTTCTTTATAAACCGTATCGCTTCAGGACGTGGGCGAGAATGGCTCTTTACAACTTTTCTATCTTTTGTCGTTCAAAGTAACGTTTGTCCATGTTATGTCATTCATTCATTCACAAAACTCGTTAGATAGGTTAGCCGTTGTTTCCTTTGGCTTCAGTGTGTCCTCTGAGTGTTAGAATCTCCAGTCCTTCTTTCCTCGTTATATGTCCCAGTAAGTTCAACTGCGTCTTTCTGATTCTGTGTCTAAGTCTCTTTTCCTTAAAACGTCTTTGTTGCCAACATTGATTTATTTATATACCCGACGAGTCCTGTAATCTATCAGGGTGTTAAGAGTACAAAATGCACTGCAGCCATGCCAACAGTGATGTGGCTCTGACAAAATAGCTTGACGGCGCCCAATCTTCAGGCTGATTTTGAATTCAGAGTTTTCCACCTCCTAGACAGGTTGCTACTTAAAAAAACAAAAAAGTGAGACCAGTCTCTGCCATTTAACACATAACAGGAAAAAACGGATTCATGCCTTTTCCAAAGACATTAGAGCGAAGTGAAAGAATGAAGCGAGAATTGAACTTAGCACGTCAGATTTAATTTCCGCGCCCATAACCGTTAAACTGTATGCGCCACCACTTATATTTCATACGAAATGAATATTTCACATCTTCAATTGATGTAAAATTTGACTAAGAATCAACGTTTTTTTTTCTCCAAAAAACATGTCTGGGACGTGTCAAACTGTATATATCGCCAAATTCCTTGACCGAAGTGAAATTGTAAAGTTTTCAGGGATTTTCGTTTCTAAAAATTTTCTTGCTTCAATGACTGCTTAAAAAGATATGGGGGACAGGACTCGGTTGCCCAAACATTTTTTTCCTTAAAAACTTCTTACTTCGGTAAGACGTTTCATTCCTGTACTAGATTAGACAAATATCGTGGAATGTATAGTCAATGGACAGATGGAATCGCATACCATGAGAAATAAAGAAATATGAGAGGTTTTATTCAGTTCACCATTCCATAAAACAACCTTCCTTCAAGCCTGGCGTCGAGAGCCATGGAATCTGTATTGAAATAGGAACTAATATGTAAATATTCGTACCAGATTACCTAATGATGATTGGAGAACATGCCGGGTGTTTAACTCAGCCTGAATATATTATTCCTAATGACATTAATTACACAACACCGAGCCTAATATATTTTCTACGTCAGCAAGTTCGTATGAGGAAAAAAGAACAATTTTTTTTACAGAAAACACTAAAATCTAGTACTTGGCGCTACATTATCATTCGTGTATCTGTCTTATTACCTTTTGACTATCAATATATGTATGTTTGCGAGTGTGTGCTCGTGTTTAAGCCGTTTGTGTGTGTGTATGTGTAGCAATATAATCTGTCGGATTAAATGAATAAAAATCCATTATTTACTTTCGAAATTGCTATTTTTACGTTAGGATACGAAACTGAGCAGATATGTCTATTTCGATAGTCAGAGAAAAATGTGTGTTTAAAGGCAGTTTCCTGGCTTTACTCGACAGTGGCCGAGAGGTCTAAAGCACGTCACAACTGTTTCCGGTAGGGAAACGCAGGTTTGAATCCTGCTAGAGAGCGCATTTTCATCTAAGAAGATTTCTCGAATATTCAGACTGGTAAACATAAATAAATGAATATACTGTTTAATAAATAAACAGAATATCTACTCAAATACGATTATCCACTAAAAATAACGTTTAAGTAATACACACACACATATATATATATATCCGATGCGATGAGAATGAGAGTAATATATAAATTCCAACGTTCGCAGCGTTATTGTTTCACTCAGATACTTTGTATATTTTGTATGTACATTTTTCTTAAAAAAATGGAAAATAGGAAGTGACGTTTTACATCCGGGCTTGCCTACAAACAGGATCGTTCATAACCGTTTTCGACCCTCACCCGTAGATGTGCAGTTAAAATGCACTGAAACCAAGTTGCATCTTTGTTGTGAGTAAAATGGTTTTGTCTATATGATAAAATTATAATATATATATATATATATATATATATATATGTGTGTGTGTGTGTGTGTATATGTATTTAGGCAGCAAATGGTCTTTAAGGTAAATATTATTAAAAACAGACATTTTATGTCGATTAATTTTACTGATCGACTTTTCCAAATTACCAATAATCCTTCTCATGCAAAGAGGGAATTTGATGATGACTTTAAAAGTCGAAAATTTGGACCATATTTCTTGTATCTTTCTTTCGAAATGAACTTCGGACAATTTTTGACGGATTTTCCTCCTTGTGTGAGGAATCATAATCTGGAAAAGTGGATCTATAAAATTAATCGACACAAAATGTCTCCTGTCTTTAATAACATATATACGAGAGAGATACAATTAGAAAGCGACAGACCGATTACATATAGAGAAGAAACAGAAGCAAAAAATATAGATCGATAGATTGACAGATAAACAGACATACTTATACACATAGAGAGTGAGAGACAGATAAACAGAGAGACCAGATTATTGATCGATAGATAAAAGGAGACAAACAGACCAGCGACAAAAACAGGGGTAGATTATAGAGAGACAGACAGGAGAGAGACAGACAGACAGACAGGAGAGAGAGAGAGAAAGGGTAGATATATTGATAGATACAGAGAGAGTGCTAAACATTTTAATCAGGAGATTATAAATGTTGTTCTAATATTTTTTCACGGATTTTACTTGTTTTCCAACATTGATGTGTTTATATGTGCAAGAACTGCTGGGTTCATGCCTCTGGCGCAAATTAGTTTCAACGACTACCCACCAATATCCGAAACTGTATTTTGCCTTTTTCGACATTGTCTTTTTCCCTTTATCCGAAATGTAGTTACATTTGGAAAAAAATCCTCTTTGCATGAATTGGAAATTTATTTCTCTTCGATTTGGACTGAACTTCATCCTAACTGGAGCTCTTCATATGAAAAAGGCAAGAAAATACTTTAGGGAATTCTTTAATGGCGAGTAAGGGTTAACAAGACGATTCGTACTGTGAATTCTGTTCTCATTTTGTGCCCGAAACTTGTAGTTTTGCTCAGCTTAGTAAATGCGCATAAAGTTGTCAGGGAGGGGACTACTGTCAGACTGTGGTTCAGGCATATTTTCAATTGATGAAATTATATATATATATATATTTTACGGAGTTGTGACTGAAAATGGTCGATGTAAATCTCAAAGCAAATATTTCTCTTGCTCAAAATACGGCCTCTACGCCTGCACGAGTATATATCATTGGGGCAATCGAATTGAGTCGAACAAAACACATAAAATAAAATAAACGTAGAAGAAAAATTAAGAAAAAGAAAAAAGAAAAAAGAGTTTGTAAGTTAGAAGATTTTGTACTGTTTGTTGAAGCCGGGCTGAATATTATTGCATTAAATATTCTAACGAGTATATTTATCTTTGTTGTTTTGTTCACTGCTTCAACTGGTAATCGCTTTCTACTGTCACGGGAAAAAATGAGTATACTCTCTTACCTTCTCTTCTCATATCTTCTTTCTTTTTTTCATTCTTTGTCGGTTCCATCCTTCCTTCCTTGAAACCTTTTTTCCAGTTTTTTCTTTCTTTGTTTTTTCCTTCCATTCTTTCTTCCTTCCTTTCTGCATTAGCACATTTACTTTTATTTTGTTCTTAGCTCATGAATCTTTCTTTCTTTCTTCGTTAATTCATTGACTTTTCTTTCTTTCTTCCATCCTTCCTTCCTTCCTTCCTTTCTTAGCATATTTACTTTTCTTTCTTCCCTCCTTCCTTCCTTCCTTCGCTCATTTATCTTTCTTTCTTCGATCTCGTACGTTTCTTTCTTTGTTTGTTAATTCATTGACTTTTCTTTCTTTCTCCCATCTTTCCTTCCTTCCTTCGCTAATTTACCTTTCTTTCTTTCTTCGCTCGCCTTCCTTCTTCCATCCTTCCTTCCATTTTTACTTTTCTTTCTTAGCAATTTTCTTCTCTTTCTTTTCTAAATCATTTCTTTTTCTTTCTGATTTTTTTAACTGAATCTTTTGTCTTTTTTCTTCTTCACCAAATCCTTTCTTACTTTCTTTTTTTTGTTTGCATTTTTCAATGTTTTTTTTTTGTTTTCTTTCTAAACTCCCTTAAGTCATTCTTTCTTTCCAAAACCCTTTCTCTCAGTGCCAATTTTTTTCCTTCTAATTCAAAATGTATCAGGAACCTTTGTCAGTTTGGTTTTTGTTCTAATTGAAATGTTGGCAAATATTTAGAAAAAAAAAATGTATGTGATCAAAGTTTTTCAGGCCGAAACAAGCATGAATTCGTTTGAATAATTTCTGCAATAACAGCAATACTTTATCCCCAGCGTTTCATACGACATTAAGGTCGGAATGCTCATCAACAGAAAGGTAATGATCGAAACAAAAATCTGCAAATGGAATAATTACGGGAATAATGTTCATGGTTCATTTTAGACTCAAATCCCATTATTTTTACACCATTTCTTGACTATAAAGTAATGATTATATAAACAGTATATTTTTCACGAGAGTTTTAAATCAGAATTTGTACTCATTATTTTAATATAAAGATTTCATCTATTCATAGAATATATATATATATATATATATATATATATATGAGAACTGATCAGAAGTATCGGGTCTGCTGCTATAAAACTACAATGCATATCAATTCGGCATTTAATTTTCTTCGAAGCAGTCACCTACTGAAGCCATACACTTTATTCAGCTCCTTTGATGGAATCATTAATGGAACTCTGGGATACCGAGCAGCTGCATTTTCTTAGATTTACTCGACGTCTTGAAATCTTGTCCATTTCAAGTTAGATTTGATTTTTGGAAAGATTAGAGGTTATAGGAGGCGAAGTCTGCGAAATATAGCTGTCGTCGAACCTGACCCAAAACTGTTGCACAAGCCATGGCTACTGATGGAACCTCTGTCGTGTAGTGAGACAATCACACTTTACACACTTTCCTTCCAGGCACTACGACAAATAACGGAAGCAAGCGAGAACGTTATCTTAGTGTTAAGATTTCAAGGTCAGTCTGTGTCGAGCGGTTTCACTCTGCGTACTTTAGCTCCGTTATCATTGGCAACAGTCTCGATACTTTTTGATCAGACCTCGTATATAACAGAATGCTGTTATACGTAAAATTATATGGTTTAACTTATATCAAGATGAGCAGAATTTGTGCTAATAAATGCCCAATATTTGCCGAGTGCAATACTTTAAAAAAAAAAAAAAGTTCATTGCTTATCGATGTCAACTCAAAGTTTCGAAATCTCACTCATCTCGTTAATCACTCATGACTTTCGTATCGATATATATATATATCGAAAATTGCGACCGTGCATTCGTTACACACACACATCCTGCCTTATATAAGGCAGGATGTGTGTGTGTAACGAATGCACGGTCGCAATTTTCGACGGATTTGCACCAAAATTTACATGTACATGCTCCAAGTTAGTGACAAGGACAAGACCGACTTTGCATTTCCCAACTCCCATCGATAGTAGAAATAATCGATTTTTTCAGGCTTCTACGGTAGTTTTCATGTAGTTTGCGGCCATTTTCTACTGGCCAGAGTGAGAGCCTATAGCTGGCTGCCACGAATAGGCAGGAAGATTCTATTGGCCAGCGTGAGAGCCAACAGCTGTCTGACACGAATGTTAACTAGCATGCAAAAAAATCGATAGCTGCATTCGTCACAAGTGGGAAAAATTTAAATCTGCATGGCACTTTACTCCAATTGGCTGATTTGCTTGCTTAAACTTAACGTTGATTCTGATTCCGCAGAACTGGGTTGGGTGGGAAAAAGTATTTGCTGTTAACATTCTTTTTTTCATTCGGTTTTTCCAGTTACGAGTCTTTTTTTTAAAGCTGATCGTTTTGTGTTCATTTTGTTTAGTTCTTTTTTCGTAACAGATTTAATGTTTAGTATAGAGCTTAGAAAAAATTCGCAGTGTGAGATAGGCAAGAAGTAAGGCATGTAGCAACATCAGCACGGCAAAGGGCACTCCTTTAAAGGCAAGGAAGGGCTAAAATATTTTAAGTCAAGTGATAGCGACTGCTGTACGAGTCGTACGATTTTTTAATCAAGCACGGGCAACGCCAGGCCATGCTGCTAGTATATATATATATATATATCATGCATTGTTACATTAGAACATATAAATATCCACTACAAAAGTTAATTATAATTGTAATTGTCAACAAAATCTGCTTGTTGACCAATACTACAAAGCGACATACCCTTGAAATGCATAGACTGTACTTGATGCATATTGCGATGGTGCCTGTGTTTATGTTGCATATTATTACTTCCTGTGCATTCGGACAGATGAGAAATTCCAGATGCCTGTTCGTAAGCTGTAGCACAAGTTAAAAAGAACACAATTTTAACTACTGGTCTTGTAGAATAATTAAAGTTTAATTATTTCACATATACCGGTAAAAGGAATTAATCAAAATTTGCAAAATTCTCATTGCAAAGACATGTCTATCGTATATTTAATATATTTGCGGGTGAAAAATTATTGACATAAGGGAAAGGCAATAAGCCTGGGTGCAAGTAATGAGAATTCGTTTCTTTATGCGTCTATGTAATTTGTTGAATGACACGTTCGCGGGTTTTTCAGAGGGATAAGTTGAGGAAATAAATTTTATCTATAGTTTTATTTTTTTTTACGTACTGTATATAGTGAAATTTTATTTTTTTTTATCAAAGACGCGTTTCGCAAGAGAAAAGCTTAGCTTATGTTCTTATTGGTGCCATCAGTTAAACAAAAAGAAGAAAGACAAAGCTATTTGTTAGAAGAGTGTTTTGGGGATCTCTGGGGATAAGTTGGTTGTCATAAATCACGTTAATTTTTCTGGCTTATTATGTGTTCCGATTTGACATTTGAAGAGAGTCTGTATGTCTCTGTGCTTGTTGGTTTTATCTATATCTGTTTGCATACATATATACCTACATACAGCCATACACACACATATGCACATATATGAACGGACATAGTATATTCATACATACATACATACATAGGTACGGAACTCGTATATATGACCCATCGCTAAATGTGCAGGAAAAATAGTCGGCTCCCTGTACCGCTCCAATAAGTACTTGACCTTGCGCTATTTTCTACTTTTTTCAGAGCCAGATCAGGCCTAAAATAGAGTACTGCTGCCATATTTGGGCGGGGTCTGCCCAATCCACACTTTCCAGTTCCGATAGAATTCAAAAGCGTGTCAGAGCTCTTGTAAGTGACAAATCATTTTCAACTCTCCTAGCTCTCACTCATATGCGGAATGTGGAAAACTACATCCACATTTCCTCTGTATTCCATTGGTAAGGAGTAAGTTCCAATCGGACAGTTTCTTCCCACGAAGGAGTGGTCTGCAGAACCGACTCCCAAGAGGGTGATTCCCCAATCACTACAATCATTACCTGTGCAAGTTAACCGTTATCCTCCCATCTTGCCTGCATAAACTGCCTCTTACTGTAACCCTGTACCTCGAATAACCCCCGGGCATTGTAGGGAGTGAACCTCACAATATATATGTTTAAATAATTAGGCCGAACCTCCCTATATATAATGGTAAATAGCAGGACAGACTGGGTTCTATAGCCTTGGATGGCAACTGGTCTAGGAGAAGGACAACTCTGAACTCAAAACCTGCGGAGGGTTGTTTGGTGAGCTTGTGGCATTCGCTGCACCAGGTCCCTGTATTCGTCCCTCCAAAAAGTGTGGATGGCCCTGCACAACGCCATCACCACTATAATCATATCTCATGTGTGTGTCGGGTTCTCAGTTTCTAGGAACTGTTCTGCCTGACCCTCATACATCGAATTCGACGGGAGAGTCGATCATATATATATATATATATATATATATATATATGGGGGGGTCAGCCTGATTTAAACAATAATCTATTTTATACTACCGAATATTTATTTTCATCTGAATCACCTTTGTAAATGCACTTAACCCAATACTTCTATTAATTACAGATCGAACATTATACCCTGAAAATTTTCTGATCAAATTGTGTCAGTAGACGGACACATACACACATATCTGTGTGTGCATATATATATTTCATTATAAATTATATGCGAAAACATTTTGTGTACAGAGTAGTTCTTTATTGATCCTACTATATTTCATTTTGTCTGGTACTAGGCTGTAGAGTAACAGTGAGAATTGAACTCACTGTAATAATAACAATATTTAAGATGAGCTCGTTAACCATTACTCTATGACAAAGTGCTTTACTCTCGGTCTCCGTTCACACACGAGCCCGCGCACATATGAGTGTATAAATATTTGGGTATTTTTATATATATATATATATATATATATATATAATCATATTCTCCCATACCTAGGTATATAGATAGCTATAGAATAACTGGTAGTAAAATTAATTATTTGTACTTTTAATCAACGGAACATCGACGTAAGAAAGACGTTCAAGAAAGAGGATTTTACACAGCATTTTAAACATTGCTGATGAAGACCTTGCCCACCAAAATTAAACAATTTCTATAACGTAATGCTTTTTTATTAAAAAATAAACAATTTATGTTGTAGACATTATCATTATTATTATAGTATTGTGCTGACATAGGATTGGCTTCAATGTCAAACCAGACAAAGAGGCTCGACTTGATGTCAGTCCCTGACATGGGAAACAGGAATATGTGATTTCATGCCTGCATTAGTTATTGCATGCGTAAAAATGAGACTGTTGAATGGGAATATGATATAAAAGTTTTTATATCACGGAACAATTTTAAAAGAAGAGGAGAAAGGGAGCCAGACATTTTTTTTTAAATAAAAAAAAGAACCAAAAGAAAAAGAAACTAAATAAAATCGGCCAGACTGTTAGTTGTCCACCGGGGTCCATGTAACGTAACAATTGTGGGTTAATTAATTACATATTTTAAAATGGTTTATTATGAGTTAATTTACCAGTGTACATAAACGTTCCGTAGAATCTAGTTGTTAAATATAAGTTTATTTTCATTAAATTAGTTTTACTTCAAAATAAAGCAAATACATTTACTATTTCTATAATACAATTCTTAAACTTATCTATTAGTAAAAAAATAAAATAAGTTTTTTTTTCATCAAATGGTTATGGGGGGGGGGGTCCACCAAAAAAAAAAAGAAAAAAATTGAGAACCACTGAGCTAGACTATATACCCAAAATCATATTTAAAAAAAAAAATTAAATTTAAATTTTCATCGTCCCCACTCCTGCATGCGCATGTGTAATCCCATCAACGTAAACACCACTTTAGTTCGATGAAGTCCTAAAGTACGAAACGCGTCACAATTTTTTGTTTTTACATTTTGTTATAGATTGATTTATAAAACAACTCCAAGAAGTCTCCACACATCTCAGTCGGAGAATGTAAGGTCCGTGTATCAGAGAAAAAGCGTCCGGGGATATTTCACACCCAGACAGACTGAGGGTAACTGACGAAATATTGGAGTGAATAAAATGTTACATAATTAAGATTTAAGTCTCGTGTTATCATTTAATTGGTAACCACTTCATTTTCATACAATCGAACAGAATCAAGATTTTTTTTCTCAAGATAATTTAATTTTAAAATTACATTAAATTTACTCTGTAGTTTTTCTTCAATGTATTTAACTATCACATGAAACCAGATTCTCATAAAGAAAAATTGTCAAGGTTGGCAGACTCAGGTATAAGGAAACATTCCGAAACTAAAAAATTTGGGAGATTTATCTCCAAATGTTGTTAATAATCTATGCTTGCGTTGAATATTGTAGCCACATCAGGTCTGGCGCATTTACTATGTATCTAGAGACAAAATCCAAGGAAGAATCTGCAATGTTATCGGTCCTGACCTGGCATCTCGGCTTCAGTCACTCTCTCACTACCGTAACGTAGCTTCCCCATGTCTTTTCTACAAATATTTTAATGGCGATTGTTCTGACGAGCTTCCCCACCTCGACTGCATTCATTTAATTGTGCTACTAGATTGGCAAGTATTTCTCATTGATTCACTGTTGAACTAGTTAGATGTAACCGGAAGTTCGGTGCTAATAGTTTCTTTTCTCGCAATTCCCGTCCGTGGGACCCTCTTCCGGTTTTTCGTTTCCTTGCCATCTTTAAATACTTCCACGGCAATTGTTCTGTCGATCTTTTCTCTTTGGTATTTCGACTTCCCGAACTTAACCGTGGTACTAGATTGGTAGCTAGTTCTTATAATTTTACTAGTGAAATTGCTACATATAACCGTAAGTTCTGTTTATAATAGTTTTTTTTTTCTCTCACACTTCCTGCCTTTGGAAATCGTTTCCGGATTCTTGATTTCTTTTCGACTACGATCTACAAAAAGTTAAATGAAACGTCAATTATTATTTTTTATAGTATTTCTATACTATTTTATTTGTCTCCTCTTCCTTTATTGTCCTTTCTACTCAAGGTTTTCCAAGCTTCTGTAGCTCCTTGCGTTTTAGTGACTTTATCGCCTTATGATTAAAAGAAGAAAGAATTTAAGACATTTCGTTTTCAACAGGAACTTCTTAATCCATTACTACCGTAAGGATTTCAATCACAGGGGAATAATCAAAGATTTTAATTCGAACAAATCTGACGATTCTATAATTTTTTCTTCAGTTGTTTCCCTTTCTGAAAATGTACCGTAATTATTTATATATAATACTTGAGATTCTCGACAAAATCCAAAGATGGGTCTGTAATCTTATCGGTCCTGACCTGGCATCTCTGCTTCAGTCAATTTCCCACTGCCGAAATGTGGCTTCCCTCTAACTTGTCTATAAATATCTTCATGGCAATTGTTTTGATGAGCTCTCCTACTTTGTACCTCAACCACCAGAATATGTTAATTTGCAACTAGGTTTCATCGTTTTACTGCTGAAATAGCTACATGCAAAGGAAAGTTCCAATTTTTTTTCTTGAACTTCTCACCTGTGAAAGTCATCCGTTTTCTTGTTTCAACTGCAACCTATGATTTTCAAAAAATTTAAACGGAACGTTAATCGCCTTCTTCTGTGTGTTCGTTTGTAATTTTTCCTCACTGAAGTTTTCTCAATCTCTTTCACTCCAGTAACCCCTTACGTATTCGTAGCATTATGGCCTTGCTTGGAGTGAAATGGTTGCGTATTCGTAGCATTATGGCCTTGCTTGGAGTGAAATGGTTAAAAAAAATAAGCCGCCGTAACTTTAGGATAAGAATTTCTGGATCAAATTTCTTGTGTGTAATACGAACTGACATTTTAGAATTTGTAGCAGCTAGATTTAACGTAAATTTAACATTTATTCAACACTTGCTTAAGAGCCGCCCTATCGGGTGGCATTTAAGTCAGCTTCTGCGGAGTGGTATTTGCAATAGGCAACAATAAACTACAGAAGAACTCAAAATTGATCGCTGCATTTAAGTATTACATTAGTATTTAAGCTTACCTTTTAAGAGTCCAACGATAATTCTTCTGCTACCACTTCATTTTGATTTAATTAATTTTCATTATTTTCAAATTTATTTCCAAGTTATAAAAATTGTGATCGTCCAAAAAATTCGTCGCAAAAAAAAAAATAAATAAATAAAATAAAATAAAATAAAAAATAAAAATAAATAAATAAATAAAAAAAAAAAAAAATCACCGAAATTAATCGCAGTAATGAAAACTTGGGAATCTAAAATTTCAGGATTGCGGATCCGGGATGTTTTTAATCTGCTCACGAAGTCGGCCTGATTCCAAAATGGGCTACGGCCTCGAGGAGTAAAGTTGAAAAATGTGACACAGTGGCGCACTGATATTAGCGTTTATAATATAGATTTTATGAGGTTCTTATTGAGTAACAACTTTTTCAAAAAATTATATATTTTGTACTACGTTTATAACAAAATTTAAACAGTATTTATGGTTAATGCACAGAAATCTTCACACAAAAACGCAACTTGCCGGTGGCGAAAATAAGCGCACATTAGGAGTAACAAAATTATATAAAAAACAAAAAAAACAAAGAAACAATAAACATACACCAGTGGCTAGTGGATATTTCTCTGGGATTCAAATAAATCCTGCAACATGTACACAATGGGTAGCAGTGAAGATAACATCTATGTTCCGTGTCTCTTCGGGACGTTGACGATAATGACTCTTCACAATTTCCTGTTCTTTGTAGCTTTTAATAAATTTTACCTTTGTTTTATCTCTCGAACCATGTTCTGCCACCCAGTTACTCAAGCTCGCTTGGTAAGCTTTGAGTCGATTTCCTCTGTCCTTTTTGCATTCAATCTATCCTGTGAGTATCACATTTTCCAAGTCTTCTTTCCTTATTATGCACTCTAGAAATTTCAACTATCTTTTCCTGGTGTCAAGTATAAGTGTCCTTTTTGTTTCTATTTTCTCTAAAACTTTGTCGTTGCTCACATGTTCAGTCCATGGTATTCTCAGCATCCTTCTGTAGATCCACATTTCTGTTGCTTCAAGTGAGACAAAAGAGAAGCAAGGTGAGTGCAGATGACGAAGACATCTACACTCTGCTGACAGCACCTCATGACGTCTATCTTTATTGACAAGGGCCGCAGTGAACTAGACTAAAATTGGCTTAATAAGCTAATATCAATGAATATTTTTAAAACAAATGCAGAGTTTGGTTAGCGATTTATACTTTTTTTGTTACCTATTAGCAATTTTGGACCATAGATATACCTTTTCGTTCATACTGCTGTTCTAATATGACGACGCACGAAAAAGTTAATACAGGAATCTCTCGATTAGTGTGGCTAATTTGTACATCCGTAACTATAAAAAAAAAATCAATTTTCAATTACTATGGTTACACTGAAGAGTGATTTACCGCACTAATCGAGTATTATTTTTGCACTAATCCAATTTTGGTAGATAAAAACTTTAGCGCGCTAATCCAACACACATTAATCGAGAGATGCCTGAAGATTTATTCGTATAAAATACAAATTGTGGCACAAGGCCGAAAAAGGGGAGGGTAAGGCTGGTCTTAACTAACTATCCTATACCTAGCTAATCAGATTCGCGACCCATTCATACATTACAATTAACACATTCACCACAAGAATTCGTCCGTCACCACTCAATCCTCCATACACCATAATACCACATCCTCACCAGGGGGGACCTACAAAAACGCGCCCCACACCATAAAAATTTGATGATAAAAAAAAAATACATAAAAATCTAACCATGAAAAGATGAAAGGGGAGGGAGATGAACCCCATAAACTAAATTTCAACGAGAGATGCCTGTATAGTAATAATACTTCGCTTTACGGCGTTTCAGGCGACGTCAAGTTCACTTTTCGTTTCTAGAGTAAATTACAGTTCAGCGGACGTCATTGCGTCCGATGTTACGTCACACAGCAATGCCAAATACGTAATAAAGAATGATGCCAAATACGTAATAAAGAATGACGCCAAATAATTTTTTTATTATTTTAAAATATATTAGAAATAAAAATACACGCTTTTATCGCTTCAATTTTAACGTTTAACCATTAACAGATTCTTTAGTTTTTAAATTTGCGACGTGGCACCATTCCTAAAATTTTAATAAACGCACAATTTTTTCTACCTGCCCTGATGATGACTTAAGAAAGCTTGGACCATATTATTTTTACTTTTCCTTGACAGTTCTTGACGGAATCTCCCTGTTTGAAGAGGATTATTCGTAAATTGGAAAAGATCATTAAAATGAATAGTCATAAAATGTCTGTCGTTTTCAATAGTATTTGCTTTAAAAGAACATTCACTGCCTAAATACACAGAATAATAAATAATGAAAGAAGCTATTCTTTAAATTCTTTAATGCCTTAATTAGTGTTATATACTTCTACATGTTGTTCACACTAATTTTAAGGTATTTTTCATGCTTAAGACGTTTTTAAGGCCAGATCACAAGGTAAATAACAATTTTATTATAGTTATTCTTTTTTAAAAATATATGACTAAAATGTGTTTTTAGCTTTAGTTAAGGTTTAGTGACAGTAATAGTCTTTCTTGAGTTATTTACACTAGTTTTATAGTGCGTCCTCATTTCAAGACATTAAGCACGTTTTTTACATCAAAAACCCAGTTACATCACAGATTTTGGGACCAATTAATAACGTATGGCGGGATATTTCTATATTTAGATATCGTATATAATACGCAACCCTAATTATTAAATTTAAAAATAAGGGGAAAAAAGTATTATACACCAATAATTACAGCAGTTGAAAGTTTCATTAATTTTTATTATAAGAAAGAAACTCTCGAGAGTTCCGCTATCGAATCTTATCAAAATATAAATCTGCGCTTCGTAATTTTTTTCCAGTATCTCCATCCCTGAAAGAATTACTCTTTTCCCAAATCAACATATATGACTATAAAACTGTTAAAAAATTAAAAGTAAACAGGTTAGACAAGCTTTTGTGTACCTAGTTAATATGAGTAAATGTTGTTCCTGGCCTGTTCCCGGCTACATCTTTGGTTATGATCCAAGTTGAGATTCCCAACCTCCCCAGTTTGTTTTTGGTCCCCCTTTTATCTCGATTGGGTCAGCTTTATACTTTCCCACGGCCGTATAATTTTTTATCCTTTTCGCACTTCCTTAGCGAGAGAGTCTCTTGATTTTGTCCCACGGGCAGAATACAGCGGCCTCACTGTTTTGAGGGTTGGACGGGCCCTACTAACATCAGTTATGTTTAGTTCACTTTTGAGTCTATGTTTAGTTTGTTTTGGGGTTCATTCCCTTCCCTCTCATATTTCATCACATATTTTTAAGTATTTATTATCATTAAATTTTTATGGCATGGGGCGCGTTTTGTAGGACCCCCTTGAGAGGATGCGGTATTATGGTGTATGAAGGATTGATTGGTGATGGACGAGTTTTTGTGGTGAATGGCCAAATTGTAATGAGTGAATGGGTCGTGAATCAGATTAACTAGGTATAAGATAGTGAAGACCAGCCTCAGCCTCAACCCCTCCCCTTTTTCGGCCTTGTGCCACAATTGTATTTTTTATAAAATAAATACCGGAAACAGTTAAATGATATTGCTTTGAACTGTTGCCACGCTGAGACATTCATTTCAAAATAAATAAATAATAAGGACAATGAATCTCGGGAAAGCTATTAAAAATACACTCACCCATTTTGAAAATAGCGAAGCGTGAAACAGAGTTGTAAATTAGTAAATAAAACAAAAATTATATAGGCTCCTGAAAAATTGATTTCGGTTGAGCTCTCTGAGGAAGGAAGTGTGGGTTTGTAAACAGTGACTGTTACGGCTAATATAGCTTGACTCTTCGGCAAAAAGCGAATTGAGTCCTGTCGATCACTGTGTGTTTATCTAAAAATAAATACGCTAAAATTCACCGCCATGCGCCGACGGCTTAGTGGTAGAATTCCCGACTGGCGCCAATTCAGTCGGGTTTTGATCCTAGCTAAAGGCAACCGGACGTCTAGCCACACTGAAGAGCTGTGATACAGCGAAACAGTCTGTCTGTGGATGACAATAATGTGTATATATATATATATATATATATATATATATATATATAGAGAGAGAGAGAGAGAGAGACTTACATCTCACACACACGCACACACATCAATGGCCAAGACAACAAAGCCGATGACAGTCGTCCAAATAATATATAAAACACTGGGGGAACTTGCAGAAATTTAAAAAAAATCTATCTATGAACATAAAAATAATCTTATGCACAACAATTTATCAAAAGCATTAGTTATACATAAAAATAAATTCCACCACAACTTTCATCTAAAGAATGCCAAACTTATTAAAAGAGAAAGTAAGTTACTTAGAATGAAAATTCTCGAGAGTGCTGCTATCGAATCTTATCAAAATATAATTGTGTGATTTTTTTCCAATATCTTCACTCCTGAAAGAATTACTCTTTTCCCATGTCAACATGGATGACTATAAAAATGTTTAAACAATGAAAAGAAAACGGTTAAGTTCATAACCTCATGTTATTTAAAATATATAACACATAAATTAATCCCAAAGTAAAATAATTTAAATACTAATTTGTATTAAAAAAATAATTCAAGAACATCATTTATTCACTTCCGTTTATTAGACATTCAAATGTGTCACTTCGCGTCCTCTATAGCTTGTCCGACTTTTCAGCTAACCTGGTGAATTTATGAGCGTTCTGAAATTGAAAAAATTGTAAAAAGCAATAACAGTTTTGCTCTTGTATATAAATACTTGTTACAAAATAAAATCCTTGCATTTGGCTTGATAAAAAAGGACATTTGTTATATCATTCATTTTTTACGTCATAGGTGTGTTTTTAGGGTCACTGTGAGTATGTGGTGGATTGAATGGTGATCAATAATTTTCTTTTTGAAAATAAGTAAATTGTAATGTATGAATAGTTCGTGAATCGGATTACCTAGGTTTAGAATAGCTAATGTAGATCAACCTTACTCCAATTCCCTTTCGGCCTTGTGCCACAATTGAAACTGAGTTTGCAATAAATCTACATTTGCCTTGATAAAGTTTCCCAGAGAACGAAACGCGTCGACTAAGATAAGTTTTCCTTTTGTTTTTATTGAAAAGAAACAATGTATACTATTTTTAATTACAGTGTAACCCAGATATAAGATAAACCCGGATATAAGAGACATTTTCTCTGGTCCCAAATTAGAGCCTATACTTACCTAAACAAAATAGACCAAACCCGGATATAAGAGAAACCCGGATATAAGAGACTTCTTCTCCGGTCCCGACAACTCTTATATCCGGGTTACACTGTAGTAATAAATGAATAGTCTACTTTTTTAAATGCAATTGTTAATCTCGATTGTCTAGAGAAATAGAAGTATTCTCTTTTTAGAGGAGGAATTTTAAAATTTTTCTCTGTAGAAGATCTAGTTTCATGTTTGACGTTAGAGAGAATAAAGTGAAAAATCGAATACCCACCTCCAACAATATTATGGCGGGAAGGGTGGGCTTTTTTCGGGTTTGGCTCTGAAATCTGCCAAACGTCAAACCCCAGACCTTAAACGTTAGCATGGACATGCGATCAAAACATGAAACAGAAAAAATAATTTTTTTTCTCTGAGACTCAGATTCGAAAACGATTTCGACTTCTCCAGAAAGAAGGTAAATAAAAATGAAAAAAAAGATGAAAAATAGAAACGTATTTCTATAAGAAACCAAGTAAGAAAAACAAACACGTAAAGAAAATACTAATTTATACCTATCAAAACCTTTCGCTCAACAATATATTTGTCTTAATCAAAGAGGTAAGATGTTAATTTGATGACGTGACACATTAATTTCTAACACAGGAAAGTAATAATTGGATCGAAATTTACTTTCAACCCTTGTAGTTTTTTTGTTTGTTTGTTTTTTTTAAGAGAGACAAAAAGAATTATTTCAAACGTTTTTCTCATAGAATAAAATACATTTTCATATTTAAAAAGTCTCTAAATAAAGTAATTAGTTTTCTAAATGAACTAATAACGCGTCGTAGACGGATGCCCTATCTTTCGAGATCTACTTCAGGTTGTTTTTTCCTGCACAGCGCAAAGACTATTAAGACGTTTTCAAATTTTTAATACATTTACAAAGAAATACATACAAAGAAATAAATAATAAAAGCTATTTTAATTGCTATATTGATTTTTTTTTTGTAGGCTATTTAAAGCCAGAAAAATATTTTTAGATTGTAAGAATTATTGGGGAGATAATAACGATTTACTGATACAAGTCCTACTAAATAAACCTACAGCTGAGGGGGAATATATCGATTTATACTTTTCCCAAGCTTATTTGCGCGTAAGTGAATATAACGAACTGAAATTGGAACTCAGCTCTCCGATTTCCAATTCTGAGCCGTTATCTGTTACTCCGCCCGAACACCAATCTAGATACTGACTAAACTCGACGTTTCTTAATTTCAGTGATGGTACGAGAACCGGTGTTTCGACGTAATATGGACGTAAGTCTTAATTGCTATTAAAATTTTTTTTTGCTAATCTGTATAAAAAATGTTACCGACATGTTAATCCTTGGCTGTAAATATCAATGCAAATAATAGAGCAACATTGGTTTCTCAAAATGTGTGCCGTGTTTGATTTTGTTAATTTTATTCGATATTCATACTTAGTACTTAAAGCAGCACTTTTTTCTTTGGGTCGCATATTCGAAATGAAAATTTGCTCGCGCCTGACTGAATTTTATATGATAAAAAGTACATTTAAAAATAATTAAAAAAAAAAAACAACAAATAGAGGGTTAAAGAAAGATAACTGCACATTCGAAGTCACCACATTATCATTGATAACTCACCACCAATTTGCGGACACTAGTTACCATATCCTGAATACTTGATATAATGCAAAAATATCGCAATAATAAAATTGGTCAATAATTATTTATAACTATTTATACTGGGACTCATGCAGGCAATTACAAGTAATCCATAATAATAATTTAAGTTTTGAAATCATATTTATTTTTGGCATATGGATTTTTTGAAACGGTTTCTAAATATCTGTCTTTCCGCCTCTTCTGCCGCAGCTATGAGGCGCGCTGCACCGATTGGGAACCACTGAGACAAGAATTCATTTTTTTTAACTGACAGACAGATTAAATGATCTTTAAGGTTTAATGTCTATATTCTTCGTATTGTTTCTGTTTGAATAGGCTGACTACAATTTCCTAGCCTCAAATCGAGACAATTTTTAACATTTTATTATTATAGGTTTATGTTCTTGCATAATAGTGTTTCCATGACCTAAAAACCACTTAGGCTTCAAGCGTTACACACACAGAAGACGAATACTGATATCAAGCCGACCAAGCCCCTTAAATCGGGAAAGGGTCGGCCAAACTGCAATGTGTGGTAAGCATCAAACTGCAAAATTGAAGCAACACACCACTTGCAAGATGCGTTTTATGTGTACTCTACACACACGCGTATAGAGACTTCCTCCCCAAACAAATTTGCAGTAAATTTCGTAAGATTTTCGCATAAAGTTGCTCCAAAGATAGATTCGGCTCTTATTTAATATTTAATACAAAAGAGAGGAAATGGGAAAATAGGACGTGGTAGAGATTGGGGGGAGAGCATGAGAGAGGGGCTGATATATTTCTTTCTGTATACGGCGTAATAAATAAATTATAAAAAGATAACTTATTAGCTATATGTACACACACACACACACACACACACACACACAATTCCATTTACTTTTATGTAAATTCTGAATTCTATATTTGGCCGATAGTCTCTCGTATGCTTCTTTTTATTTTGAAATAGTTTAACACAAATTCATCGAGAGAAAATTAATGATCGATGCATTGATTCTTTCGTGGGATATTTATTTATTTTGTTAACCAAACTAAGTCTGACGCTCACTTTGTCTCTGTTACGCAGATAGATTGAGAGAGAGAGAGACAGACTATAAAAGGCAATAAAGAAAGGGTGGTTCATAAGTTAATCTTTATTTTCTGCTTTGAGTCAAATATAGGTTTTATATAAAACTTTACGATTTTCATAACAAAACATTTCTCTAATTGGCATGTGAGAAATTGTCGAAGACATGCCTGCTAAATACAGACGAACCATGTAAACTCTTCAGTAATTAAAGACCTATATACATATATATATATATATATATATATATATATATATATGTATATGTATTAATGCAATCTTTATAATGATGAGGAACTGTCCGTTTGAAAATCCTAACGATCGTAACGAACAGTTCATCACCATTATAAGTACATGAAGATTGTATTTATCTTCAAACTTGGAGTCGTACTATTAACGTAACCTAATATGTATATTTATGTAAGGTAATATGTATATTTATTAATATATACTTCATAGATTTGTAATGCCGCATTGAGCATTGTTTTGTTAACACCAAAAATTTAATTAAATATTTATTTGCAAATTTATATATGCGCGTGAACTCACACATGTACTGTTGCTTATATCTATATTTATTTAATTCACACACACACATATATATATACATTTTATATATAACTGATACAACGAAAATTAAAAATTGAACCCTCTACCACCCCTTGTCTAGATGAATGGATTTATCGGTAACCTTGGAAACCCTCAAATTATGAATCTTTCCTGTGCCGTTAACAACCGTAAATTTTAAAAAGTAAGTTACTCCAAAATTCGCTTGATGAGGAAATGGAACTAATGTCTTTGGTTTAATAACAAAATTAAATTCAGGGGCTTTAGCTTCCATTTCTGAAACATGGTTATCACTGTGTAGCGGTAAAACCATATTTTAAATCTATTAATTTATATTATATATATATATATATATATATGTGTATTTAGGCAGCAATCCTTCTTTCATGCACATTTCATTAAAAACGACTGACAAGGTGCTTTTATTTAGTTTTTTATATAATTTCTCGTGCGATCTAATAAAGTTTTTCTTTTCAGAGGATAAATTATATAAAAACTGTCCGAATGTTCTTTTTATCCGAGCGCTTTCGGCTATATATTTAGCCATTTTCAAGGATTATATTTCAACTGTTAGAATTAGAAATAGTTTGTTATATGTATGTTTTATAAAGTGATTCATTTTTTTTTGTTTCAAAACACGGTCAAGATATTATGTCCATGTTCAAAGTTAATATTATTAAATGTTGGTTTGTTTGTTTTTATTAGTAAGGCTTCCATTATTTTTAGCCTTTTTTTTGTAAGTGGATGATGCTATTATATTAGTGTTGTCGACAAGTATATTCCGAATAGTGTCCGGTAGGTCTCCATGAATATTCAAATGAGATCTAATTGAGCTATTGTCAGAAAGGTATATATATATATATATATATATATATATATATAATGATACAATATGGTAATCCGTATGGAATTTCCAGGATGATGTAGATCCAGGGAGAGCTCTATGTCAAAAGACAGAGCAAAATTATTATTAATTAAAGAATATCAAACATTTAAAATCTCATAGGTAATAATTTTTATTTCATAAGAGCTCTATTTTATTTCCATTTCTTTTGTAATTTGCTTGTTAGTCTTGATGATTGAGAGCTGCTTTTTTGTTGAGGTCTCATGAAATAAATATTATTACCTATGGGATTTTAAGTGTTGATATTTTTTAATTAATAATAATAATAAATATATATATATATATATATATATATATATATATATATATATAATGTGTGTGTGTGTGTGTAATTGACTACTATTGACGAATTTAATATTATTTACAAAAAATGCTGTTTGATGTTTTTCTTTCAGTTACTAGGATCTAAAGTGTGCGTGTGTGAAAAAGAAGTAAATATTAACAAAAAATGTTTTCAGTTTGGGAGATTGCAATCTTAGCGTGTTTCAACCTCATTTTCCACTTATTAAAAATAACAGCACACACATCCTCTCTTCCTTTCTAGCCTTTTTCCGTCTCGTTTTTGAGGCAAAGTTCGTCACATCATCAAAACTATATGAAAAGCAAAACGTACATTAACTATGAAAATAAAGCGATCGAATGTTTAGGACAATTTCAGATTTGACAAGTATTTGATAATATTCAACACTAATCCAGAAAAACTTGAAAGTTTTGATGATGAAGTGCCGGTCCAATCACAAACCCGAAATTTCAATTTGAAGTTCATGATCTATAAATGTTTTCAACTACCCACAAGACATTACTTCTGGACATAAACACAATCCTTATGTATTTTCGAAATACTTTTCCTTTCGAGGGCTGACAGATGTACAGGGCCGCCTGAAGTGTGGTTTGTTCTACATATCGGTGTGGCATTATTCAACACCTAAATGTCACTCACGTCCACATTTTCGTCTTCGCAAACTTTCAGCAAGTGTCGATGAGTGTCAATAAGTGGAATTTTTCCCAATTGGAACAATTCAAAAGAAACATCTGCTTCGTACGCACTTTCATGACAGAATATATTTTACCAGGCCGCAAAGCAAAAACAAAAAAAAAAGTAAAAAAATCAGAAAAAAAAAAAAAGAAAATAGGAGCAAATACGTTCAGCCACTGACTTCAGAGGATAACAATAAATTTGGAAGTATTAGTTATGGAGCGATATATATATATATGTATGTGTGTGTGTTTTATTGAATGTGTCAGACAAGGAAAATATTTGCACTGTTACCAACCCACTTTCTTAGCAACCCACTAAAAAACGAAAACTGAGAACATTAGAGATACTTAATAGAAAAAAATACATAGTAGATTTTCCTTATCTGTGACATTCAGCAAAACCTGTATGAAGGAATGGTTGCTACCGATATATATATATATGTGAATATATATGAATGAATGAAATGTATACACGAAAGCAACTTCATACCTGTACACACACACATATATATATATATATATATATATATATATATATATATATATATATAAACAATTATATATATATATATATATATGAATTATATATTGACACATACAAAGCTGGAATTGAGTGTGTAACGTTACTTTTTGTGTTACTCTTTCAGTAGATAAATCGATAAACCAATTACCTATGTATATAGATATTTTTATATCAGTGTCTATAGCAGTATGTATTTATAAAATTATCACGCGCGAGTATCTATGTTGGAAATTCGTCTCTATATATATTCTGATAATTATGGAGTGAAAATACTTATTACTACTTATATTTCATGCATGTTTTTTCTGAATACATGTTCACCGGCATATATCTCTACACATATATATAAAATGCTTACATACAATGCTAACCTCCCATCAACACGCACACACTTGTGTTTGGATGTGTGTTTGGATGTGTGTGTGTGTGTGTGTGTGTGTGTGTGTGTGTGTGTGAATGTGTGCGTGAAAAATCAATGTAAATGCAATTATATACATGTGTTTTATTGTACTGATATGTATAACCCTGACTACCTTTATGTATATAAATTATTAACTTATATCCAATGGCTGTGTGACTGTGAACGTGTGTGTGTGTGGATGAATTTAAGAGGTTTGAGTTAAGATTCGTCAAGGAAAAAAAAGTGAAATACTTCAACGTTATTAATTATTCACTATACACAACTGTTGCGTTTTAAAACCGAAACTTGTTCGTTCCACAAAACACTATTCCAGGTGTAGAGAACAAAGAGTAAATATAAGCGCGACTATAGACTGTAAAAACAGGCAAAACACATACATACATACATACATACATACATACACATTTCATTATTGCTTTCTTTCTTTCTCCCTTTCTATATTAACCGAATTTTATCAAAAATAAAATTATCGCGAGACCTGTTAAATCATGGGGGGTAACATGCTGAAATTTTTTTAATGGGATTTGTCGAGGAAATGCATTTACCTGATTATGCCCAACGCCTCTCTAGTGAACATGCGACAGATTAACCTAGTTTGCATGGTACCAGTATCAGGTAATAACACTCGAACTCTCTTTCTCACACACTATATATATATATATATATATATATATTATATATAGT
>CAXIWW010000744.1:45000-50000 GCA_964036315.1 Acanthosepion esculentum
ATTTCAGAATATTTAGGTGTCAATCTGACTACAGTGCAGAGGATTTGGAAAGTGTTGGATAATTAGTGTTTAGTGTGATCACTGGCGATGGTGACTTTATGCTTCCATTCATCTTCCCACGGGACCTCAGACTCAACACAGGGACCTACATCGAGTGCCGATGTGGTAGTTCTGCCCTGGGTCAAGAGGGATGCTCCTGGAAGACTATGTCTGGCAACAGGACTCTGCATGATGCCACACAAGCAGGAGAACCCAGTCATGGCTCTCAGACAATTTCTGCAAAACTTATCACCCCTTACATCTGGCTACCTAACACGCCGTGATTATTGTGTGTGGGACGCAGTTAAGCGAGTGACCCCTTGTAACACCAAAGATGAACGGAAAGAAAGGATTAGGGCAGCATTCACCAGCTTAAACAAGGAGACCGTCCAGAAGAGTTGCAGGAGATTCTGGAGTCCGTGGTTGAAGACAATGGGGATTTTATTGAATAAATTTAATCTTTAGCAATTCATAAAAAAAATTTGTGTAATTTTCGTAAATATGTCTGTTAAAATGAGATGTCAGAGTTATTTTCATTTTTGCGTAATTTAGACAACAATTTATCTATCGCGGCCTCTCTCTCTCCCCCTCTGTATATGTATATATATATATATATATATATTTGCTTTGTCTTTTCCACATTTTCATCATACCGTCGGATCTACATCCACATATTTGCTTACATATACATACATATATATATATATATATATATATATATATATATATATATAGATAGATAGATATCTATATATATATATATATATAGATATATATCTATATAGATATATATCTATATATATATATATAGATATATAGATATAGATATATATATATATATATATAGAGAGAGAGAGAGAGAGAGAGAGATATATTTATATATATATATATACACACACATATATATATATATATATATATATATGTATGTATGTGTAAGCAAATATGTGGATGTAGATCCGACGGTATGATGAAAATGTGGAAAAGACAAAGCAAAATTCGAATATGTGAGTTTACTGTTTTTTATTTTAACAAAAACAAAAACAAAATAAAAAACAGTAAATTCACATATTCGGATTTTGCTTTGTCTTTTCCACATTTTCATCATATACATATATATATATATATATATATATATATATATATATATTAGTAGTGAGGTAACGAGTGAGGATCGAACTCAATAAACAAGCAAATTGATTTGCGTGTTAACCATTGCTTCATAGTAGACGTACACTTATAAGCTTCAATCTAGCACAAAACCATGAGTGCGATACACTTAGTGAGGATCGAACTCAAGACCAGACAAAATGCTAGATTAGCTTGCGTGCCAACACTGATAACGATGATATTCACAGATAAATGCATCCGTCAGAAATTCGTAACAGACTGATCGCAAGCGATAACTGCCTGATATGTTATGAAATTAGTCTCTGTTAGAAACAACTAATCGAATAATCAATGTCATCAGCTGGGAGAATTGAAACACGTGGCATGGGCCATTAATCTAACCCGCTACCCGAGAGTTTAATAATCCTGTTAATTACTATATTCAGTCGAGATCTTTTGGGGTCGAGTTTTGTCAATGAAAATAGGCATTGATTATTTATCGGCAAATTAAATACATTTTCTTTTTTTTTTTTACTTATAATTAATGACATGAGGAAAGGAGCTGATTGACGTAAAAAAAATAATTTCAAATGTCTCGCCTGTATCTTCATGTAAAAAAAAAAACAAACTTTGTTTTGTTTTGTTTTGTGGTTCGAAATGGGAAGATATTTTTTTCGTGGGTGAATGAATTAAGTGTTCGAATCTTGCGCCTGGTTTTGTATTTGGCGTAATGAATTCATTTTTTCATAAATGTTCCCATAATTTTTTGTTTTTTGTTTCATTTTTTTAATATTTGAGTATAAGAGAGTTAAATGATTTTAAACGTATCAAAATAATAAAAAAAACAACAACACACACGCACGCACGTATTCAATATATGTGTGTCATGTTACGTTTGAATTTAACACAGTCGCACACACGCACACATACAGTAAGAGAGATTAAGTGCATATGGGAAAATAAATCAGCATTTAATATATATATATATATATATATATATATATATATATAATTCTCTAGCTATCTGTCTAACGATCTATCTCTGTTTCTATCTATCTCTGTTTCTATCTATCTCTGTTTCTATCTATCTGTGTATCTATCTTTATGTTTCTGTATGTCTATTTTTATCTTTCTATCTCTTTCACTCTATTCACGTCTAATATATCACTATTTTATATCTCTTTATTTCTATCTGTTCTCACACACACACACACATATATATATATATATATATATATATGTATGTATTTAGAAAATGGATTAAATCCGACATATTGTTATTTTTAATTTAACGTTTTAACAAAATAAATTAAAAATAACACACACACACACATATATATATATATATATATATACACACACACACACATACACAAGTATATAAGTGTAGGTATAAATAGAATAATTAAGGAATTACCAACTTTGGGAGACTAATTAACACACACACGTTTATTCAGGAATACACTTGCTCGCAATGAAAATCACGTAAAAATTACCAAAACAAATGAAAAAAAAAAAAAGTTTATTTTGATTACTAGACAGCTTAATATGGCAAATTCGGTAGGAGATACCGGTAACAAGATGGTGATATGTCAAACTGCCCTATCAGAGAAATCTACCTGCCTTGAAAATCGGCAACAGAAATCTTTTCTGGAGATCGAAACATAATCAGCGATGCCTATCGGATATACATAAATATTCAAACGGTTGAACACATGTACTTTTAGGTACATTGAGTTACATAGACATTAAACACATTTTATGTAATGCAAGTTTATACACAAGAACATATAGCATCCAAATATTCATTAATAAAATGTAAAATTCATGTATAATTATCAAGTTGAACGCTGATGTACAACGAATTTGCCTGAATATAAATAAATATCTAAGACATTTGCATATATATATATATATATATATATATATATATATATATATATATATATATATATATATATATGGCAATCTATCTGTGTCTGTGAGTGTCACTTTTTCTCTATATTATAAGTCTTTTGTATTTATTAATCACTATCTACTGATTTATACCAATATATATCTATTACAGTACCTTCTTATCTAATTACCTACCTATAACAGTACCTACCTATTACAGTATCTAAGTATCTACATACCTAAGTACCTACTTTTCTATCTATTAAAGAACCTACCTTCTATCTAAATATAACCCTACCTACCTATCAATCTATCTATATTAGTACGTATCTATAACAGTACCTTCCGATCTATGTATAACAGTAACTATCTCTCACAGTTACCTATCTATCTATAATAGTACCTATCTATCTATATATAACAGTACCCACCTATCGATCTATATCAGTACCTACCTATCGATCTATCTATGCATATTATTTATTGATCATAGTCTCATCCGATTGTGTGTGCATGTACATATCTATGTATCTATATCTATCTTCCAAGACTGTTTTCTTTGTTTAAAATGAAACAAATTAAGTTGTAACATTCATACACGTTAATTTTAATTACGTCGCATCCTACTTTTCGCTTCTTTTCTTACGTCCTCCGAAATGGCCAACATCTTTCTCATCTTATTTTCTTGGAATTTGTCTTCCACTTTCTTTTTTGTATTCTTCTAATAATTTATTTTCATATCAAATTTTACTCATTTTTGTTTTTTTTCATTTCATTTTATTTTTATTCAGATTTTAATCCTTCTTTACTTGTCTCGCACCCGGTCCACACCCCTGACATAACACGAGCCGTGGTGTAATTAGATTCCACTCTTGGCGTAGTGTTGGTTTTAGATGCGAGCTGAATTTACTTGTTTTTATTATTTCAATTTGCTTGTCCTAAAATATTAACTTCATCTTCTCACCCTGAAAAAAGGCCAAGATCTCTCTCTCTCTCTCTCTCTCTATCACACACACACACACACACACACACGTATTGTACATATGTACATAGCATATCTGCCGTTGTTTTCAATGGCGCTATGTAACAAAACTCCACCCCTCAAAAGAAGGAGGGACTGTAAGTTTGACTACACAAGACTAGGTCGATTAAATATATATATATATATATATATATATATTGGAATTTGCGTGTGTGTGCACGAGTACGCGTCTTCCCTGTCCACACGTGTACTGTATAGATTTATTTATTAGAAATATACAGTTATCAATATGCGAATTCGACTTGCAAGAAATACAGAAACCTGGTGTGACGCAAATGTGTTTAATTTTACAAGTTATCACACACACACACACACACGTTAAAATGTTTTACAAGTCTATGTGATCACACCGTTTCATTTTTAACTTAGGCATCGTAGTTACATTTAACTTTTTTCTCTATTTTCTTTTGTGTGTGTGTGTGTGTGGTAGTGGTGGGAGGGAAGGTAAACTGCGTATATACTTGTTCAATAAAAATTCTACTTTTTATTAAATACGAAAGATGGAACGCTTGTTTAAAACTCACAATCCATACACAAATATAAAGTTATAAAAAAGGCTTTAATATATGTATATTCTTGGGAGGGTGCGTATGTATGTACACGTGCAAGTGTACATTATATATACACACACACACATATATATATATAAAGTTTTAAATCAGTCTACCGAAACTAGAGTGTTTTTATTATTATTATAATATATATATATATATATATATATATATATATATATATATATATATATGGGCAACCAACGCATTTGACGCATTGTTTTGTAAAATGTCCCTTTTGTGTTCATATAATCTTTTATTTAAATTCCTAGAGGTTTCTCCTATATATTTTCAAAAATACATAGGAGAATCCTCAAGGAATTTAAATAAAAGACTTTATGAACACAAAAGGTACATTTTTA
>CAXIWW010000745.1:0-22754 GCA_964036315.1 Acanthosepion esculentum
CTAGTAAATAACTAAGGGAATGAAGTAGAAAATTTTTCATGGTGGCCTTATTCATAGTCATGCTACCAACATTCTGTATACTTAGTTTCAGGCTAAAATTCTAAAATTTGCATGTTTCCATTTTCATGCTAATCATAATTAGAAAAGGGCGCATGGAGCGGCCCTAGTAAATAACTAAGGGAATGAAGTAGAAAATTTTTCATGGTGGCCTTATTCATAGTCATGCTACCAACATTCTGTATACTTAGTTTCAGGCTAAAATTTGCATGTTTCCATTTTCATGCTAATCATAATTAGAAAAGGGCGCATGGAGCGGCCCTAGTAAATAACTAAGGGAATGAAGTAGAAAATTTTTCATGGTGGCCTTATTCATAGTCATGCTACCAACATTCTGTATACTTAGTTTCAGGCTAAAATTCTAAAATTTGCATGTTTCCATTTTCATGCTAATCATAATTAGAATATGCCGCATGGAGCGGCCCTAGTAAATAACTAAGGGAATGAAGTAGAAAATTTTTCATGGTGGCCTTATTCATAGTCATGCTACCAACATTCTGTATACTTAGTTTCAGGCTAAAATTCTAAAATTTGCATGTTTCCATTTTCATGCTAATCATAATTAGAATATGCCGCATGGAGCGGCCCTAGTAAATAACTAAGGGAATGAAGTAGAAAATTTTTCATGGTGGCCTTATTCATAGTCATGCTACCAACATTCTGTATACTTAGTTTCAGGCTAAAATTCTAAAATTTGCATGTTTCCATTTTCATGCTAATCATAATTAGAATATGCCGCATGGAGCGGCCCTAGTAAATAACTAAGGGAATGAAGTAGAAAATTTTTCATGGTGGCCTTATTCATAGTCATGCTACCAACATTCTGTATACTTAGTTTCAGGCTAAAATTCTAAAATTTGCATGTTTCCATTTTCATGCTAATCATAATTAGAAAAGGGCGCATGGAGCGGCCCTAGTAAATAACTAAGGGAATGAAGTAGAAAATTTTTCATGGTGGCCTTATTCATAGTCATGCTACCAACATTCTGTATACTTAGTTTCAGGCTAAAATTCTAAAATTTGCATGTTTCCATTTTCATGCTAATCATAATTAGAATATGCCGCATGGAGCGGCCCTAGTAAATAACTAAGGGAATGAAGTAGAAAATTTTTCATGGTGGCCTTATTCATAGTCATGCTACCAACATTCTGTATACTTAGTTTCAGGCTAAAATTTGCATGTTTCCATTTTCATGCTAATCATAATTAGAATATGCCGCATGGAGCGGCCCTAGTAAATAACTAAGGGAATGAAGTAGAAAATTTTTCATGGTGGCCTTATTCATAGTCATGCTACCAACATTCTGTATACTTAGTTTCAGGCTAAAATTCTAAAATTTGCATGTTTCCATTTTCATGCTAATCATAATTAGAATATGCCGCATGGAGCGGCCCTAGTAAATAACTAAGGGAATGAAGTAGAAAATTTTTCATGGTGGCCTTATTCATAGTCATGCTACCAACATTCTGTATACTTAGTTTCAGGCTAAAATTCTAAAATTTGCATGTTTCCATTTTCATGCTAATCATAATTAGAAAAGGGCGCATGGAGCGGCCCTAGTAAATAACTAAGGGAATGAAGTAGAAAATTTTTCATGGTGGCCTTATTCATAGTCATGCTACCAACATTCTGTATACTTAGTTTCAGGCTAAAATTCTAAAATTTGCATGTTTCCATTTTCATGCTAATCATAATTAGAAAAGGGCGCATGGAGCGGCCCTAGTAAATAACTAAGGGAATGAAGTAGAAAATTTTTCATGGTGGCCTTATTCATAGTCATGCTACCAACATTCTGTATACTTAGTTTCAGGCTAAAATTCTAAAATTTGCATGTTTCCATTTTCATGCTAATCATAATTAGAATATGCCGCATGGAGCGGCCCTAGTAAATAACTAAGGGAATGAAGTAGAAAATTTTTCATGGTGGCCTTATTCATAGTCATGCTACCAACATTCTGTATACTTAGTTTCAGGCTAAAATTCTAAAATTTGCATGTTTCCATTTTCATGCTAATCATAATTAGAATATGCCGCATGGAGCGGCCCTAGTAAATAACTAAGGGAATGAAGTAGAAAATTTTTCATGGTGGCCTTATTCATAGTCATGCTACCAACATTCTGTATACTTAGTTTCAGGCTAAAATTCTAAAATTTGCATGTTTCCATTTTCATGCTAATCATAATTAGAAAAGGGCGCATGGAGCGGCCCTAGTAAATAACTAAGGGAATGAAGTAGAAAATATTTCATGGTGGCCTTATTCATAGTCATGCTACCAACATTCTGTATACTTAGTTTCAGGCTAAAATTCTAAAATTTGCATGTTTCCATTTTCATGCTAATCATAATTAGAATATGCCGCATGGAGCGGCCCTAGTAAATAACTAAGGGAATGAAGTAGAAAATTTTTCATGGTGGCCTTATTCATAGTCATGCTACCAACATTCTGTATACTTAGTTTCAGGCTAAAATTCTAAAATTTGCATGTTTCCATTTTCATGCTAATCATAATTAGAAAAGGGCGCATGGAGCGGCCCTAGTAAATAACTAAGGGAATGAAGTAGAAAATATTTCATGGTGGCCTTATTCATAGTCATGCTACCAACATTCTGTATACTTAGTTTCAGGCTAAAATTCTAAAATTTGCATGTTTCCATTTTCATGCTAATCATAATTAGAATATGCCGCATGGAGCGGCCCTAGTAAATAACTAAGGGAATGAAGTAGAAAATTTTTCATGGTGGCCTTATTCATAGTCATGCTACCAACATTCTGTATACTTAGTTTCAGGCTAAAATTCTAAAATTTGCATGTTTCCATTTTCATGCTAATCATAATTAGAATATGCCGCATGGAGCGGCCCTAGTAAATAACTAAGGGAATGAAGTAGAAAATTTTTCATGGTGGCCTTATTCATAGTCATGCTACCAACATTCTGTATACTTAGTTTCAGGCTAAAATTCTAAAATTTGCATGTTTCCATTTTCATGCTAATCATAATTAGAAAAGGGCGCATGGAGCGGCCCTAGTAAATAACTAAGGGAATGAAGTAGAAAATTTTTCATGGTGGCCTTATTCATAGTCATGCTACCAACATTCTGTATACTTAGTTTCAGGCTAAAATTCTAAAATTTGCATGTTTCCATTTTCATGCTAATCATAATTAGAAAAGGGCGCATGGAGCGGCCCTAGTAAATAACTAAGGGAATGAAGTAGAAAATTTTTCATGGTGGCCTTATTCATAGTCATGCTACCAACATTCTGTATACTTAGTTTCAGGCTAAAATTCTAAAATTTGCATGTTTCCATTTTCATGCTAATCATAATTAGAATATGCCGCATGGAGCGGCCCTAGTAAATAACTAAGGGAATGAAGTAGAAAATTTTTCATGGTGGCCTTATTCATAGTCATGCTACCAACATTCTGTATACTTAGTTTCAGGCTAAAATTCTAAAATTTGCATGTTTCCATTTTCATGCTAATCATAATTAGAATATGCCGCATGGAGCGGCCCTAGTAAATAACTAAGGGAATGAAGTAGAAAGTTTTTCATGGTGGCCTTATTCATAGTCATGCTACCAACATTCTGTATACTTAGTTTCAGGCTAAAATTCTAAAATTTGCATGTTTCCATTTTCATGCTAATCATAATTAGAAAAGGGCGCATGGAGCGGCCCTAGTAAATAACTAAGGGAATGAAGTAGAAAATTTTTCATGGTGGCCTTATTCATAGTCATGCTACCAACATTCTGTATACTTAGTTTCAGGCTAAAATTCTAAAATTTGCATGTTTCCATTTTCATGCTAATCATAATTAGAATATGCCGCATGGAGCGGCCCTAGTAAATAACTAAGGGAATGAAGTAGAAAATTTTTCATGGTGGCCTTATTCATAGTCATGCTACCAACATTCTGTATACTTAGTTTCAGGCTAAAATTCTAAAATTTGCATGTTTCCATTTTCATGCTAATCATAATTAGAAAAGGGCGCATGGAGCGGCCCTAGTAAATAACTAAGGGAATGAAGTAGAAAATTTTTCATGGTGGCCTTATTCATAGTCATGCTACCAACATTCTGTATACTTAGTTTCAGGCTAAAATTCTAAAATTTGCATGTTTCCATTTTCATGCTAATCATAATTAGAAAAGGGCGCATGGAGCGGCCCTAGTAAATAACTAAGGGAATGAAGTAGAAAATTTTTCATGGTGGCCTTATTCATAGTCATGCTACCAACATTCTGTATACTTAGTTTCAGGCTAAAATTCTAAAATTTGCATGTTTCCATTTTCATGCTAATCATAATTAGAAAAGGGCGCATGGAGCGGCCCTAGTAAATAACTAAGGGAATGAAGTAGAAAATTTTTCATGGTGGCCTTATTCATAGTCATGCTACCAACATTCTGTATACTTAGTTTCAGGCTAAAATTCTAAAATTTGCATGTTTCCATTTTCATGCTAATCATAATTAGAATATGCCGCATGGAGCGGCCCTAGTAAATAACTAAGGGAATGAAGTAGAAAATTTTTCATGGTGGCCTTATTCATAGTCATGCTACCAACATTCTGTATACTTAGTTTCAGGCTAAAATTCTAAAATTTGCATGTTTCCATTTTCATGCTAATCATAATTAGAATATGCCGCATGGAGCGGCCCTAGTAAATAACTAAGGGAATGAAGTAGAACATTTTTCATACTGGCCTTATTCATAGTCATGCTACCAACATTCTGTATACTTAGTTTCAGGCTAAAATTCTAAAATTTGCATGTTTCCATTTTCATGCTAATCATAATTAGAAAAGGGCGCATGGAGCGGCCCTAGTAAATAACTAAGGGAATGAAGTAGAAAATTTTTCATGGTGGCATTATTCATAGTCATGCTACCAACATTCTGTATACTTAGTTTCAGGATAAAATTCTAAAATTTGCATGTTTCCATTTTCATGCTAATCATAATTAGAATATGCCGCATGGAGCGGCCCTAGTAAATAACTAAGGGAATGAAGTAGAAAATTTTTCATGGTGGCCTTATTCATAGTCATGCTACCAACATTCTGTATACTTAGTTTCAGGCTAAAATTCTAAAATTTGCATGTTTCCATTTTCATGCTAATCATAATTAGAAAAGGCCGCATGGAGCGGCCCTAGTAAATAACTAAGGGAATGAAGTAGAAAATTTTTCATGGTGGCCTTATTCATAGTCATGCTACCAACATTCTGTATACTTAGTTTCAGGCTAAAATTCTAAAATTTGCATGTTTCCATTTTCATGCTAATCATAATTAGAAAAGGGCGCATGGAGCGGCCCTAGTAAATAACTAAGGGAATGAAGTAGAAAATTTTTCATGGTGGCCTTATTCATAGTCATGCTACCAACATTCTGTATACTTAGTTTCAGGCTAAAATTTGCATGTTTCCATTTTCATGCTAATCATAATTAGAAAAGGGCGCATGGAGCGGCCCTAGTAAATAACTAAGGGAATGAAGTAGAAAATTTTTCATGGTGGCCTTATTCATAGTCATGCTACCAACATTCTGTATACTTAGTTTCAGGCTAAAATTCTAAAATTTGCATGTTTCCATTTTCATGCTAATCATAATTAGAATATGCCGCATGGAGCGGCCCTAGTAAATAACTAAGGGAATGAAGTAGAAAATTTTTCATGGTGGCCTTATTCATAGTCATGCTACCAACATTCTGTATACTTAGTTTCAGGCTAAAATTCTAAAATTTGCATGTTTCCATTTTCATGCTAATCATAATTAGAATATGCCGCATGGAGCGGCCCTAGTAAATAACTAAGGGAATGAAGTAGAAAATTTTTCATGGTGGCCTTATTCATAGTCATGCTACCAACATTCTGTATACTTAGTTTCAGGCTAAAATTCTAAAATTTGCATGTTTCCATTTTCATGCTAATCATAATTAGAATATGCCGCATGGAGCGGCCCTAGTAAATAACTAAGGGAATGAAGTAGAAAATTTTTCATGGTGGCCTTATTCATAGTCATGCTACCAACATTCTGTATACTTAGTTTCAGGCTAAAATTCTAAAATTTGCATGTTTCCATTTTCATGCTAATCATAATTAGAAAAGGGCGCATGGAGCGGCCCTAGTAAATAACTAAGGGAATGAAGTAGAAAATTTTTCATGGTGGCCTTATTCATAGTCATGCTACCAACATTCTGTATACTTAGTTTCAGGCTAAAATTCTAAAATTTGCATGTTTCCATTTTCATGCTAATCATAATTAGAATATGCCGCATGGAGCGGCCCTAGTAAATAACTAAGGGAATGAAGTAGAAAATTTTTCATGGTGGCCTTATTCATAGTCATGCTACCAACATTCTGTATACTTAGTTTCAGGCTAAAATTTGCATGTTTCCATTTTCATGCTAATCATAATTAGAATATGCCGCATGGAGCGGCCCTAGTAAATAACTAAGGGAATGAAGTAGAAAATTTTTCATGGTGGCCTTATTCATAGTCATGCTACCAACATTCTGTATACTTAGTTTCAGGCTAAAATTCTAAAATTTGCATGTTTCCATTTTCATGCTAATCATAATTAGAATATGCCGCATGGAGCGGCCCTAGTAAATAACTAAGGGAATGAAGTAGAAAATTTTTCATGGTGGCCTTATTCATAGTCATGCTACCAACATTCTGTATACTTAGTTTCAGGCTAAAATTCTAAAATTTGCATGTTTCCATTTTCATGCTAATCATAATTAGAAAAGGGCGCATGGAGCGGCCCTAGTAAATAACTAAGGGAATGAAGTAGAAAATTTTTCATGGTGGCCTTATTCATAGTCATGCTACCAACATTCTGTATACTTAGTTTCAGGCTAAAATTCTAAAATTTGCATGTTTCCATTTTCATGCTAATCATAATTAGAAAAGGGCGCATGGAGCGGCCCTAGTAAATAACTAAGGGAATGAAGTAGAAAATTTTTCATGGTGGCCTTATTCATAGTCATGCTACCAACATTCTGTATACTTAGTTTCAGGCTAAAATTCTAAAATTTGCATGTTTCCATTTTCATGCTAATCATAATTAGAATATGCCGCATGGAGCGGCCCTAGTAAATAACTAAGGGAATGAAGTAGAAAATTTTTCATGGTGGCCTTATTCATAGTCATGCTACCAACATTCTGTATACTTAGTTTCAGGCTAAAATTCTAAAATTTGCATGTTTCCATTTTCATGCTAATCATAATTAGAATATGCCGCATGGAGCGGCCCTAGTAAATAACTAAGGGAATGAAGTAGAAAATTTTTCATGGTGGCCTTATTCATAGTCATGCTACCAACATTCTGTATACTTAGTTTCAGGCTAAAATTCTAAAATTTGCATGTTTCCATTTTCATGCTAATCATAATTAGAAAAGGGCGCATGGAGCGGCCCTAGTAAATAACTAAGGGAATGAAGTAGAAAATATTTCATGGTGGCCTTATTCATAGTCATGCTACCAACATTCTGTATACTTAGTTTCAGGCTAAAATTCTAAAATTTGCATGTTTCCATTTTCATGCTAATCATAATTAGAATATGCCGCATGGAGCGGCCCTAGTAAATAACTAAGGGAATGAAGTAGAAAATTTTTCATGGTGGCCTTATTCATAGTCATGCTACCAACATTCTGTATACTTAGTTTCAGGCTAAAATTCTAAAATTTGCATGTTTCCATTTTCATGCTAATCATAATTAGAAAAGGGCGCATGGAGCGGCCCTAGTAAATAACTAAGGGAATGAAGTAGAAAATATTTCATGGTGGCCTTATTCATAGTCATGCTACCAACATTCTGTATACTTAGTTTCAGGCTAAAATTCTAAAATTTGCATGTTTCCATTTTCATGCTAATCATAATTAGAATATGCCGCATGGAGCGGCCCTAGTAAATAACTAAGGGAATGAAGTAGAAAATTTTTCATGGTGGCCTTATTCATAGTCATGCTACCAACATTCTGTATACTTAGTTTCAGGCTAAAATTCTAAAATTTGCATGTTTCCATTTTCATGCTAATCATAATTAGAATATGCCGCATGGAGCGGCCCTAGTAAATAACTAAGGGAATGAAGTAGAAAATTTTTCATGGTGGCCTTATTCATAGTCATGCTACCAACATTCTGTATACTTAGTTTCAGGCTAAAATTCTAAAATTTGCATGTTTCCATTTTCATGCTAATCATAATTAGAAAAGGGCGCATGGAGCGGCCCTAGTAAATAACTAAGGGAATGAAGTAGAAAATTTTTCATGGTGGCCTTATTCATAGTCATGCTACCAACATTCTGTATACTTAGTTTCAGGCTAAAATTCTAAAATTTGCATGTTTCCATTTTCATGCTAATCATAATTAGAATATGCCGCATGGAGCGGCCCTAGTAAATAACTAAGGGAATGAAGTAGAAAATTTTTCATGGTGGCCTTATTCATAGTCATGCTACCAACATTCTGTATACTTAGTTTCAGGCTAAAATTCTAAAATTTGCATGTTTCCATTTTCATGCTAATCATAATTAGAATATGCCGCATGGAGCGGCCCTAGTAAATAACTAAGGGAATGAAGTAGAAAGTTTTTCATGGTGGCCTTATTCATAGTCATGCTACCAACATTCTGTATACTTAGTTTCAGGCTAAAATTCTAAAATTTGCATGTTTCCATTTTCATGCTAATCATAATTAGAAAAGGGCGCATGGAGCGGCCCTAGTAAATAACTAAGGGAATGAAGTAGAAAATTTTTCATGGTGGCCTTATTCATAGTCATGCTACCAACATTCTGTATACTTAGTTTCAGGCTAAAATTCTAAAATTTGCATGTTTCCATTTTCATGCTAATCATAATTAGAATATGCCGCATGGAGCGGCCCTAGTAAATAACTAAGGGAATGAAGTAGAAAATTTTTCATGGTGGCCTTATTCATAGTCATGCTACCAACATTCTGTATACTTAGTTTCAGGCTAAAATTCTAAAATTTGCATGTTTCCATTTTCATGCTAATCATAATTAGAAAAGGGCGCATGGAGCGGCCCTAGTAAATAACTAAGGGAATGAAGTAGAAAATTTTTCATGGTGGCCTTATTCATAGTCATGCTACCAACATTCTGTATACTTAGTTTCAGGCTAAAATTCTAAAATTTGCATGTTTCCATTTTCATGCTAATCATAATTAGAAAAGGGCGCATGGAGCGGCCCTAGTAAATAACTAAGGGAATGAAGTAGAAAATTTTTCATGGTGGCCTTATTCATAGTCATGCTACCAACATTCTGTATACTTAGTTTCAGGCTAAAATTCTAAAATTTGCATGTTTCCATTTTCATGCTAATCATAATTAGAAAAGGGCGCATGGAGCGGCCCTAGTAAATAACTAAGGGAATGAAGTAGAAAATTTTTCATGGTGGCCTTATTCATAGTCATGCTACCAACATTCTGTATACTTAGTTTCAGGCTAAAATTCTAAAATTTGCATGTTTCCATTTTCATGCTAATCATAATTAGAATATGCCGCATGGAGCGGCCCTAGTAAATAACTAAGGGAATGAAGTAGAAAATTTTTCATGGTGGCCTTATTCATAGTCATGCTACCAACATTCTGTATACTTAGTTTCAGGCTAAAATTCTAAAATTTGCATGTTTCCATTTTCATGCTAATCATAATTAGAATATGCCGCATGGAGCGGCCCTAGTAAATAACTAAGGGAATGAAGTAGAACATTTTTCATACTGGCCTTATTCATAGTCATGCTACCAACATTCTGTATACTTAGTTTCAGGCTAAAATTCTAAAATTTGCATGTTTCCATTTTCATGCTAATCATAATTAGAAAAGGGCGCATGGAGCGGCCCTAGTAAATAACTAAGGGAATGAAGTAGAAAATTTTTCATGGTGGCATTATTCATAGTCATGCTACCAACATTCTGTATACTTAGTTTCAGGATAAAATTCTAAAATTTGCATGTTTCCATTTTCATGCTAATCATAATTAGAATATGCCGCATGGAGCGGCCCTAGTAAATAACTAAGGGAATGAAGTAGAAAATTTTTCATGGTGGCCTTATTCATAGTCATGCTACCAACATTCTGTATACTTAGTTTCAGGCTAAAATTCTAAAATTTGCATGTTTCCATTTTCATGCTAATCATAATTAGAAAAGGCCGCATGGAGCGGCCCTAGTAAATAACTAAGGGAATGAAGTAGAAAATTTTTCATGGTGGCCTTATTCATAGTCATGCTACCAACATTCTGTATACTTAGTTTCAGGCTAAAATTCTAAAATTTGCATGTTTCCATTTTCATGCTAATCATAATTAGAAAAGGCCGCATGGAGCGGCCCTAGTAAATAACTAAGGGAATGAAGTAGAAAATTTTTCATGGTGGCCTTATTCATAGTCATGCTACCAACATTCTGTATACTTAGTTTCAGGCTAAGATTCTAAAATTTGCATGTTTCCATTTTCATGCTAATCATAATTAGAAAAGGGCGCATGGAGCGGCCCTAGTAAATAACTAAGGGAATGAAGTAGAAAATTTTTCATGGTGGCCTTATTCATAGTCATGCTACCAACATTCTGTATACTTAGTTTCAGGCTAAGATTCTAAAATTTGCATGTTTCCATTTTCATGCTAATCATAATTAGAAAAGGGCGCATGGAGCGGCCCTAGTAAATAACTAAGGGAATGAAGTAGAAAATTTTTCATGGTGGCCTTATTCATAGTCATGCTACCAACATTCTGTATACTTAGTTTCAGGCTAAAATTCTAAAATTTGCATGTTTCCATTTTCATGCTAATCATAATTAGAAAAGGCCGCATGGAGCGGCCCTAGTAAATAACTAAGGGAATGAAGTAGAAAATTTTTCATGGTGGCCTTATTCATAGTCATGCTACCAACATTCTGTATACTTAGTTTCAGGCTAAGATTCTAAAATTTGCATGTTTCCATTTTCATGCTAATCATAATTAGAAAAGGGCGCATGGAGCGGCCCTAGTAAATAACTAAGGGAATGAAGTAGAAAATTTTTCATGGTGGCCTTATTCATAGTCATGCTACCAACATTCTGTATACTTAGTTTCAGGCTAAGATTCTAAAATTTGCATGTTTCCATTTTCATGCTAATCATAATTAGAAAAGGGCGCATGGAGCGGCCCTAGTAAATAACTAAGGGAATGAAGTAGAAAATTTTTCATGGTGGCATTATTCATAGTCATGCTACCAACATTCTGTATACTTAGTTTCAGGCTAAAATTCTAAAATTTGCATGTTTCCATTTTCATGCTAATCATAATTAGAAAAGGGCGCATGGAGCGGCCCTAGTAAATAACTAAGGGAATGAAGTAGAAAATTTTTCATGGTGGCCTTATTCATAGTCATGCTACCAACATTCTGTATACTTAGTTTCAGGCTAAAATTCTAAAATTTGCATGTTTCCATTTTCATGCTAATCATAATTAGAAAAGGGCGCATGGAGCGGCCCTAGTAAATAACTAAGGGAATGAAGTAGAAAATTTTTCATGGTGGCCTTATTCATAGTCATGCTACCAACATTCTGTATACTTAGTTTCAGGCTAAAATTCTAAAATTTGCATGTTTCCATTTTCATGCTAATCATAATTAGAAAAGGGCGCATAGAGCGGGCATAGTAAATAACTAAGGGAATGAAGTAGAAAATTTTTCATGGTGGCCTTATTCATAGTCATGCTACCAACATTCTGTATACTTAGTTTCAGGCTAAAATTCTAAAATTTGCATGTTTCCATTTTCATGCTAATCATAATTAGAAAAGGGCGCATAGAGCGGCCCTAGTAAATAACTAAGGGAATGAAGTAGAAAATTTTTCATGGTGGCCTTATTCATAGTCATGCTACCAACATTCTGTATACTTAGTTTCAGGCTAAAATTCTAAAATTTGCATGTTTCCATTTTCATGCTAATCATAATTAGAAAAGGGCGCATGGAGCGGCCCTAGTAAATAACTAAGGGAATGAAGTAGAAAATTTTTCATGGTGGGCTTATTGATAGTCATGCTACCAACATTCTGTATACTTAGTTTCAGGCTAAAATTCTAAAATTTGCATGTTTCCATTTTCATGCTAATCATAATTAGAAAATGCCGCATGGAGCGGCCCTAGTAAATAACTAAGGGAATGAAGTAGAAAATTTTTCATGGTGGCCTTATTCATAGTAAGCTACCAACATTCTGTATACTTAGTTTCAGGCTAAAATTCTAAAATTTGCATGTTTCCATTTTTCATGCTAATCATAATTAGAAAAGGGCGCATGGAGCGGCCCTAGTAAATAACTAAGGGAATGAAGTAGAAAATTTTTCATGGTGGCCTTATTCATAGTCATGCTACCAACATTCTGTATACTTAGTTTCAGGCTAAAATTCTAAAATTTGCATGTTTCCATTTTCATGCAAATCATAATTAGAATATGCCGCATGGAGCGGCCCTAGTAAATAACTAAGGGAATGAAGTAGAAAATTTTTCATGGTGGCCTTATTCATAGTCATGCTACCAACATTCTGTATACTTAGTTTCAGGCTAAAATTCTAAAATTTGCATGTTTCCATTTTCATGCTAATCATAATTAGAAAAGGCCGCATGGAGCGGCCCTAGTAAATAACTAAGGGAATGAAGTAGAAAATTTTTCATGGTGGCCTTATTCATAGTCATGCTACCAACATTCTGTATACTTAGTTTCAGGCTAAAATTCTAAAATTTGCATGTTTCCATTTTCATGCTAATCATAATTAGAAAAGGCCGCATGGAGCGGCCCTAGTAAATAACTAAGGGAATGAAGTAGAAAATTTTTCATGGTGGCCTTATTCATAGTCATGCTACCAACATTCTGTATACTTAGTTTCAGGCTAAAATTCTAAAATTTGCATGTTTCCATTTTCATGCAAATCATAATTAGAATATGCCGCATGGAGCGGCCCTAGTAAATAACTAAGGGAATGAAGTAGAAAATTTTTCATGGTGGCCTTATTCATAGTCATGCTACCAACATTCTGTATACTTAGTTTCAGGCTAAAATTCTAAAATTTGCATGTTTCCATTTTCATGCTAATCATAATTAGAAAAGGCCGCATGGAGCGGCCCTAGTAAATAACTAAGGGAATGAAGTAGAAAATTTTTCATGGTGGCCTTATTCATAGTCATGCTACCAACATTCTGTATACTTAGTTTCAGGCTAAAATTCTAAAATTTGCATGTTTCCATTTTCATGCTAATCATAATTAGAAAAGGGCGCATGGAGCGGCCCTAGTAAATAACTAAGGGAATGAAGTAGAAAATTTTTCATGGTGGCCTTATTCATAGTCATGCTACCAACATTCTGTATACTTAGTTTAAGGCTAAAATTCTAAAATTTGCATGTTTCCATTTTCATGCAAATCATAATTAGAATATGCCGCATGGAGCGGCCCTAGTAAATAACTAAGGGAATGAAGTAGAAAATTTTTCATGGTGGCCTTATTCATAGTCATGCTACCAACATTCTGTATACTTAGTTTCAGGCTAAAATTCTAAAATTTGCATGTTTCCATTTTCATGCTAATCATAATTAGAAAAGGCCGCATGGAGCGGCCCTAGTAAATAACTAAGGGAATGAAGTAGAAAATTTTTCATGGTGGCCTTATTCATAGTCATGCTACCAACATTCTGTATACTTAGTTTCAGGCTAAAATTCTAAAATTTGCATGTTTCCATTTTCATGCTAATCATAATTAGAAAAGGCCGCATGGAGCGGCCCTAGTAAATAACTAAGGGAATGAAGTAGAAAATTTTTCATGGTGGCCTTATTCATAGTCATGCTACCAACATTCTGTATACTTAGTTTCAGGCTAAAATTCTAAAATTTGCATGTTTCCATTTTCATGCAAATCATAATTAGAATATGCCGCATGGAGCGGCCCTAGTAAATAACTAAGGGAATGAAGTAGAAAATTTTTCATGGTGGCCTTATTCATAGTCATGCTACCAACATTCTGTATACTTAGTTTCAGGCTAAAATTCTAAAATTTGCATGTTTCCATTTTCATGCAAATCATAATTAGAATATGCCGCATGGAGCGGCCCTAGTAAATAACTAAGGGAATGAAGTAGAAAATTTTTCATGGTGGCCTTATTCATAGTCATGCTACCAACATTCTGTATACTTAGTTTCAGGCTAAAATTCTAAAATTTGCATGTTTCCATTTTCATGCTAATCATAATTAGAAAAGGCCGCATGGAGCGGCCCTAGTAAATAACTAAGGGAATGAAGTAGAAAATTTTTCATGGTGGCCTTATTCATAGTCATGCTACCAACATTCTGTATACTTAGTTTCAGGCTAAAATTCTAAAATTTGCATGTTTCCATTTTCATGCAAATCATAATTAGAATATGCCGCATGGAGCGGCCCTAGTAAATAACTAAGGGAATGAAGTAGAAAATTTTTCATGGTGGCCTTATTCATAGTCATGCTACCAACATTCTGTATACTTAGTTTCAGGCTAAAATTCTAAAATTTGCATGTTTCCATTTTCATGCTAATCATAATTAGAAAAGGCCGCATGGAGCGGCCCTAGTAAATAACTAAGGGAATGAAGTAGAAAATTTTTCATGGTGGCCTTATTCATAGTCATGCTACCAACATTCTGTATACTTAGTTTCAGGCTAAAATTCTAAAATTTGCATTTTTCCATTTTCATGCAAATCATAATTAGAATATGCCGCATGGAGCGGCCCTAGTAAATAACTAAGGGAATGAAGTAGAAAATTTTTCATGGTGGCCTTATTCATAGTCATGCTACCAACATTCTGTATACTTAGTTTCAGGCTAAAATTCTAAAATTTGCATGTTTCCATTTTCATGCAAATCATAATTAGAATATGCCGCATGGAGCGGCCCTAGTAAATAACTAAGGGAATGAAGTAGAAAATTTTTCATGGTGGCCTTATTCATAGTCATGCTACCAACATTCTGTATACTTAGTTTCAGGCTAAAATTCTAAAATTTGCATGTTTCCATTTTCATGCTAATCATAATTAGAAAAGGCCGCATGGAGCGGCCCTAGTAAATAACTAAGGGAATGAAGTAGAAAATTTTTCATGGTGGCCTTATTCATAGTCATGCTACCAACATTCTGTATACTTAGTTTCAGGCTAAAATTCTAAAATTTGCATGTTTCCATTTTCATGCAAATCATAATTAGAATATGCCGCATGGAGCGGCCCTAGTAAATAACTAAGGGAATGAAGTAGAAAATTTTTCATGGTGGCCTTATTCATAGTCATGCTACCAACATTCTGTATACTTAGTTTCAGGCTAAAATTCTAAAATTTGCATGTTTCCATTTTCATGCTAATCATAATTAGAAAAGGCCGCATGGAGCGGCCCTAGTAAATAACTAAGGGAATGAAGTAGAAAATTTTTCATGGTGGCCTTATTCATAGTCATGCTACCAACATTCTGTATACTTAGTTTCAGGCTAAAATTCTAAAATTTGCATGTTTCCATTTTCATGCAAATCATAATTAGAATATGCCGCATGGAGCGGCCCTAGTAAATAACTAAGGGAATGAAGTAGAAAATTTTTCATGGTGGCCTTATTCATAGTCATGCTACCAACATTCTGTATACTTAGTTTCAGGCTAAAATTCTAAAATTTGCATGTTTCCATTTTCATGCTAATCATAATTAGAAAAGGCCGCATGGAGCGGCCCTAGTAAATAACTAAGGGAATGAAGTAGAAAATTTTTCATGGTGGCCTTATTCATAGTCATGCTACCAACATTCTGTATACTTAGTTTCAGGCTAAAATTCTAAAATTTGCATGTTTCCATTTTCATGCTAATCATAATTAGAAAAGGCCGCATGGAGCGGCCCTAGTAAATAACTAAGGGAATGAAGTAGAAAATTTTTCATGGTGGCCTTATTCATAGTCATGCTACCAACATTCTGTATACTTAGTTTCAGGCTAAAATTCTAAAATTTGCATGTTTCCATTTTCATGCTAATCATAATTAGAAAAGGTCGCATGGAGCGGCCCTAGTAAATAACTAAGGGAATGAAGTAGAAAATTTTTCATGGTGGCCTTATTCATAGTCATGCTACCAACATTCTGTATACTTAGTTTCAGGCTAAAATTCTAAAATTTGCATGTTTCCATTTTCATGCTAATCATAATTAGAAAAGGCCGCATGGAGCGGCCCTAGTAAATAACTAAGGGAATGAAGTAGAAAATTTTTCATGGTGGCCTTATTCATAGTCATGCTACCAACATTCTGTATACTTAGTTTCAGGCTAAAATTCTAAAATTTGCATGTTTCCATTTTCATGCAAATCATAATTAGAATATGCCGCATGGAGCGGCCCTAGTAAATAACTAAGGGAATGAAGTAGAAAATTTTTCATGGTGGCCTTATTCATAGTCATGCTACCAACATTCTGTATACTTAGTTTCAGGCTAAAATTCTAAAATTTGCATGTTTCCATTTTCATGCAAATCATAATTAGAATATGCCGCATGGAGCGGCCCTAGTAAATAACTAAGGGAATGAAGTAGAAAATTTTTCATGGTGGCCTTATTCATAGTCATGCTACCAACATTCTGTATACTTAGTTTCAGCCTAAAATTCTAAAATTTGCATGTTTCCATTTTCATGCAAATCATAATTAGAATATGCCGCATGGAGCGGCCCTAGTAAATAACTAAGGGAATGAAGTAGAAAATTTTTCATGGTGGCCTTATTCATAGTCATGCTACCAACATTCTGTATACTTAGTTTCAGGCTAAAATTCTAAAATTTGCATGTTTCCATTTTCATGCAAATCATAATTAGAATATGCCGCATGGAGCGGCCCTAGTAAATAACTAAGGGAATGAAGTAGAAAATTTTTCATGGTGGCCTTATTCATAGTCATGCTACCAACATTCTGTATACTTAGTTTCAGGCTAAAATTCTAAAATTTGCATGTTTCCATTTTCATGCAAATCATAATTAGAATATGCCGCATGGAGCGGCCCTAGTAAATAACTAAGGGAATGAAGTAGAAAATTTTTCATGGTGGCCTTATTCATAGTCATGCTACCAACATTCTGTATACTTAGTTTCAGCCTAAAATTCTAAAATTTGCATGTTTCCATTTTCATGCTAATCATAATTAGAAAAGGCCGCATGGATCGGCCCTAGTAAATAACTAAGGGAATGAAGTAGAAAATTTTTCATGGTGGCCTTATTCATAGTCATGCTACCAACATTCTGTATACTTAGTTTCAGGCTAAAATTCTAAAATTTGCATGTTTCCATTTTCATGCTAATCATAATTAGAAAAGGCCGCATGGAGCGGCCCTAGTAAATAACTAAGGGAATGAAGTAGAAAATTTTTCATGGTGGCCTTATTCATAGTCATGCTACCAACATTCTGTATACTTAGTTTCAGGCTAAAATTCTAAAATTTGCATGTTTCCATTTTCATGCTAATCATAATTAGAAAAGGCCGCATGGAGCGGCCCTAGTAAATAACTAAGGGAATGAAGTAGAAAATTTTTCATGGTGGCCTTATTCATAGTCATGCTACCAACATTCTGTATACTTAGTTTCACGCTAAAATTCTAAAATTTGCATGTTTCCATTTTCATGCAAATCATAATTAGAATATGCCGCATGGAGCGGCCCTAGTAAATAACTAAGGGAATGAAGTAGAAAATTTTTCATGGTGGCCTTATTCATAGTCATGCTACCAACATTCTGTATACTTAGTTTCAGGCTAAAATTCTAAAATTTGCATGTTTCCATTTTCATGCTAATCATAATTAGAAAAGGCCGCATGGATCGGCCCTAGTAAATAACTAAGGGAATGAAGTAGAAAATTTTTCATGGTGGCCTTATTCATAGTCATGCTACCAACATTCTGTATACTTAGTTTCAGGCTAAAATTCTAAAATTTGCATGTTTCCATTTTCATGCAAATCATAATTAGAATATGCCGCATGGAGCGGCCCTAGTAAATAACTAAGGGAATGAAGTAGAAAATTTTTCATGGTGGCCTTATTCATAGTCATGCTACCAACATTCTGTATACTTAGTTTCAGGCTAAAATTCTAAAATTTGCATGTTTCCATTTTCATGCTAATCATAATTAGAAAAGGCCGCATGGAGCGGCCCTAGTAAATAACTAAGGGAATGAAGTAGAAAATTTTTCATGGTGGCCTTATTCATAGTCATGCTACCAACATTCTGTATACTTAGTTTCAGGCTAAAATTCTAAAATTTGCATGTTTCCATTTTCATGCAAATCATAATTAGAATATGCCGCATGGAGCGGCCCTAGTAAATAACTAAGGGAATGAAGTAGAAAATTTTTCATGGTGGCCTTATTCATAGTCATGCTACCAACATTCTGTATACTTAGTTTCAGGCTAAAATTCTAAAATTTGCATGTTTCCATTTTCATGCTAATCATAATTAGAAAAGGCCGCATGGAGCGGCCCTAGTAAATAACTAAGGGAATGAAGTAGAAAATTTTTCATGGTGGCCTTATTCATAGTCATGCTACCAACATTCTGTATACTTAGTTTCAGGCTAAAATTCTAAAATTTGCATGTTTCCATTTTCATGCTAATCATAATTAGAAAAGGCCGCATGGAGCGGCCCTAGTAAATAACTAAGGGAATGAAGTAGAAAATTTTTCATGGTGGCCTTATTCATAGTCATGCTACCAACATTCTGTATACTTAGTTTCAGGCTAAAATTCTAAAATTTGCATGTTTCCATTTTCATGCAAATCATAATTAGAATATGCCGCATGGAGCGGCCCTAGTAAATAACTAAGGGAATGAAGTAGAAAATTTTTCATGGTGGCCTTATTCATAGTCATGCTACCAACATTCTGTATACTTAGTTTCAGGCTAAAATTCTAAAATTTGCATGTTTCCATTTTCATGCTAATCATAATTAGAAAAGGCCGCATGGAGCGGCCCTAGTAAATAACTGAGGGAATGAAGTAGAAAATTTTTCATGGTGGCCTTATTCATAGTCATGCTACCAACATTCTGTATACTTAGTTTCAGGCTAAAATTCTAAAATTTGCATGTTTCCATTTTCATGCAAATCATAATTAGAATATGCCGCATGGAGCGGCCCTAGTAAATAACTAAGGGAATGAAGTAGAAAATTTTTCATGGTGGCCTTATTCATAGTCATGCTACCAACATTCTGTATACTTAGTTTCAGGCTAAAATTCTAAAATTTGCATGTTTCCATTTTCATGCTAATCATAATTAGAAAAGGCCGCATGGAGCGGCCCTAGTAAATAACTAAGGGAATGAAGTAGAAAATTTTTCATGGTGGCCTTATTCATAGTCATGCTACCAACATTCTGTATACTTAGTTTCAGGCTAAAATTCTAAAATTTGCATGTTTCCATTTTCATGCTAATCATAATTAGAAAAGGCCGCATGGAGCGGCCCTAGTAAATAACTAAGGGAATGAAGTAGAAAATTTTTCATGGTGGCCTTATTCATAGTCATGCTACCAACATTCTGTATACTTAGTTTCAGGCTAAAATTCTAAAATTTGCATGTTTCCATTTTCATGCAAATCATAATTAGAATATGCCGCATGGAGCGGCCCTAGTAAATAACTAAGGGAATGAAGTAGAAAATTTCTCATGGTGGCCTTATTCATAGTCATGCTACCAACATTCTGTATACTTAGTTTCAGGCTAAAATTCTAAAATTTGCATGTTTCCATTTTCATGCTAATCATAATTAGAAAAGGCCGCATGGAGCGGCCCTAGTAAATAACTAAGGGAATGAAGTAGAAAATTTTTCATGGTGGCCTTATTCATAGTCATGCTACCAACATTCTGTATACTTAGTTTCAGGCTAAAATTCTAAAATTTGCATGTTTCCATTTTCATGCAAATCATAATTAGAATATGCCGCATGGAGCGGCCCTAGTAAATAACTAAGGGAATGAAGTAGAAAATTTTTCATGGTGGCCTTATTCATAGTCATGCTACCAACATTCTGTATACTTAGTTTCAGGCTAAAATTCTAAAATTTGCATGTTTCCATTTTCATGCTAATCATAATTAGAAAAGGCCGCATGGAGCGGCCCTAGTAAATAACTAAGGGAATGAAGTAGAAAATTTTTCATGGTGGCCTTATTCATAGTCATGCTACCAACATTCTGTATACTTAGTTTCAGGCTAAAATTCTAAAATTTGCATGTTTCCATTTTCATGCAAATCATAATTAGAATATGCCGCATGGAGCGGCCCTAGTAAATAACTAAGGGAATGAAGTAGAAAATTTTTCATGGTGGCCTTATTCATAGTCATGCTACCAACATTCTGTATACTTAGTTTCAGGCTAAAATTCTAAAATTTGCATGTTTCCATTTTCATGCTAATCATAATTAGAATATGCCGCATGGAGCGGCCCTAGTAAATAACTAAGGGAATGAAGTAGAAAATTTTTCATGGTGGCCTTATTCATAGTCATGCTACCAACATTCTGTATACTTAGTTTCAGGCTAAAATTCTAAAATTTGCATGTTTCCATTTTCATGCAAATCATAATTAGAATATGCCGCATGGAGCGGCCCTAGTAAATAACTAAGGGAATGAAGTAGAAAATTTTTCATGGTGGCCTTATTCATAGTCATGCTACCAACATTCTGTATACTTAGTTTCAGGCTAAAATTCTAAAATTTGCATGTTTCCATTTTCATGCTAATCATAATTAGAAAAGGCCGCATGGAGCGGCCCTAGTAAATAACTAAGGGAATGAAGTAGAAAATTTTTCATGGTGGCCTTATTCATAGTCATGCTACCAACATTCTGTATACTTAGTTTCAGGCTAAAATTCTAAAATTTGCATGTTTCCATTTTCATGCAAATCATAATTAGAATATGCCGCATGGAGCGGCCCTAGTAAATAACTAAGGGAATGAAGTAGAAAATTTTTCATGGTGGCCTTATTCATAGTCATGCTACCAACATTCTGTATACTTAGTTTCAGGCTAAAATTCTAAAATTTGCATGTTTCCATTTTCATGCTAATCATAATTAGAAAAGGCCGCATGGAGCGGCCCTAGTAAATAACTAAGGGAATGAAGTAGAAAATTTTTCATGGTGGCCTTATTCATAGTCATGCTACCAACATTCTGTATACTTAGTTTCAGGCTAAAATTCTAAAATTTGCATGTTTCCATTTTCATGCAAATCATAATTAGAATATGCCGCATGGAGCGGCCCTAGTAAATAACTAAGGGAATGAAGTAGAAAATTTTTCATGGTGGCCTTATTCATAGTCATGCTACCAACATTCTGTATACTTAGTTTCAGGCTAAAATTCTAAAATTTGCATGTTTCCATTTTCATGCTAATCATAATTAGAATATGCCGCATGGAGCGGCCCTAGTAAATAACTAAGGGAATGAAGTAGAAAATTTTTCATGGTGGCCTTATTCATAGTCATGCTACCAACATTCTGTATACTTAGTTTCAGGCTAAAATTCTAAAATTTGCATGTTTCCATTTTCATGCAAATCATAATTAGAATATGCCGCATGGAGCGGCCCTAGTAAATAACTAAGGGAATGAAGTAGAAAATTTTTCATGGTGGCCTTATTCATAGTCATGCTACCAACATTCTGTATACTTAGTTTCAGGCTAAAATTCTAAAATTTGCATGTTTCCATTTTCATGCTAATCATAATTAGAAAAGGCCGCATGGAGCGGCCCTAGTAAATAACTAAGGGAATGAAGTAGAAAATTTTTCATGGTGGCCTTATTCATAGTCATGCTACCAACATTCTGTATACTTAGTTTCAGGCTAAAATTCTAAAATTTGCATGTTTCCATTTTCATGCTAATCATAATTAGAATATGCCGCATGGAGCGGCCCTAGTAAATAACTAAGGGAATGAAGTAGAAAATTTTTCATGGTGGCCTTATTCATAGTCATGCTACCAACATTCTGTATACTTAGTTTCAGGCTAAAATTCTAAAATTTGCATGTTTCCATTTTCATGCTAATCATAATTAGAAAAGGCCGCATGGAGCGGCCCTAGTAAATAACTAAGGGAATGAAGTAGAAAATTTTTCATGGTGGCCTTATTCATAGTCATGCTACCAACATTCTGTATACTTAGTTTCAGGCTAAAATTCTAAAATTTGCATGTTTCCATTTTCATGCTAATCATAATTAGAAAAGGCCGCATGGAGCGGCCCTAGTAAATAACTAAGGGAATGAAGTAGAAAATTTTTCATGGTGGCCTTATTCATAGTCATGCTACCAACATTCTGTATACTTAGTTTCAGGCTAAAATTCTAAAATTTGCATGTTTCCATTTTCATGCTAATCATAATTAGAAAAGGCCGCATGGAGCGGCCCTAGTAAATAACTAAGGGAATGAAGTAGAAAATTTTTCATGGTGGCCTTATTCATAGTCATGCTACCAACATTCTGTATACTTAGTTTCAGGCTAAAATTCTAAAATTTGCATGTTTCCATTTTCATGCAAATCATAATTAGAATATGCCGCATGGAGCGGCCCTAGTAAATAACTAAGGGAATGAAGTAGAAAATCATAGTCATGCTACCAACATTCTGTATACTTAGTTTCAGGCTAAAATTCTAAAATTTGCATGTTTCCATTTTCATGCTAATCATAATTAGAAAAGG
>CAXIWW010000746.1:10000-82500 GCA_964036315.1 Acanthosepion esculentum
TGTTACCTTACTGGAACAAACAATCACCAAGAAACAGGTGAGTAAGAATGAGCGCCAATGGTCTGCAACAAAATCTATATCTATTCCATATGTCCTCCTTGTAAACTAAAACAAAAAATATCATACACATGATTAGACACACCACCCTGCTAACAGACTGCATCCATAACCATGTGTGTACATGTAGGTATGCATAATGTACACACACACATCCACACAAACACAGGAGATGCCAGGTAATTAAGAACAAATTATAATATAAAGAAAAATATTTAATAGAAAAAAAATCAATATATTTTCAAAATATTTGTACACATGTTCACTACATGAAAATAGAAAAAGGTTGTTCAATAAATCCTTCATAAGGTCTCGGAAGTAACTGTATACCTAGATCAGGTGTTTCTTATTTATATTGGCTATCACATATTTGATGGCAGTCTTCAATTAGTTCTTGGTAATTATGGGTCCATTGATTGGTTTCCATACCTCATGGCTTCACTACAGATGTGATATTCTAAATGATTCAAATTAGGGAAGCTAGGAGGCAATATGTTGAGGATGGCAAGATCGTGAAAATTATTTTTAATTGTTTCATCTAAAGCAAGATGATAAAGCTACTAGGATACAATGGATTACTGAGAGTGAAAGAGTCTGAGAAAAAACATTATTACAGAGAGAGGACAATAAAAGAAGAAGAATTAAAGAGATAGATGATGATGATTGACATTGTGTATAAATTTTTGAAGATCAAAGTTGACTGGAAAGCAAGAAGCCAAAAGAATTTTAGAAGTGAGAGATGTGAGAAAAGAAACTGTTAGCATAGAACTTAATTATATCTAGAAATTTCAACTGTAAAATGATGAAACCTAGCTGCCAATTATAGGACAGTGCTTAAATTCATAAAGTTGAGGTACCCGAAGAGAAAGCTCATAAGAACAATTACCATGAAAATATTTATAGAAAAGGGACATATTTTCACACACATATTTTCTTTCAGTTGAGAAAATGTGAGATTAATCATGAAAATTACTATATTTATTTTCTACTATTCACATAAATTTTTATTCTGGATATTTGAATTGGACCATTTTATTTAATTTTTCTAAACTGACATGATAGTAGTCACATATCGAGGACTGAATTCACTAAGTTTACTAACCATTGCTCTGAAGCTGTCACATCATAAGATATTCAAATTCTACTTAGAATGAAGGCATATCACTGCCAATTCCTTGAAAACAAGAATTTCATATCTGTCATATTTATAAGTCACATTTTAGTGAATGAAAATAAGAATGCTTGTACTGAAATATAAATTAATGCATTTGGGTCATTCAATTTCAAATTGACCAACAGACACAGATGACCCTCTCAGAAAAAATCTTGGAAAATCTACTACAGGTGGTCCTTGATCAAATTTATTGATAAATCCCAAATATTAGATCTGTGTCTTTAATAGTTTTAACATCAGAGCATATCAAAATTTCACTGTATTTTTTGTGTTTTACTAAATAAAGTTTCCAACAAAATTCTAACATTTATAGCTCCAAGGATATTGCACGTACAGATTTGAGACATGGAGATAATAGTTAATACTTACTGCAAATTGCAAAAATATAGACAACATAGGTGGCTCTTTTGTACTTTTCTTTTTATAAGGACCTGAAAATGACCCAAATGCCAAAAATGCTATCCACTTTAAGAGCTTCAAGTGTATTTCCATTATTTTGACTTGATGTATTTTCATTTAAAAATTTTGTAGACCATCCCCGCAAAAAAAAAAATTTTTATGGGTTCATAGCATCTAAACTACAGTGGAACATCAGTTCATGAATTTAATTTGTTCCTGAAGGCAGTTTGTAACCCAAAACTATTTTTCCAATAGGAATCAATATAGAGAAATATCTCACAGTACAATAAAGTTGGAAAAAAGTATGGCACAACACATGAATGTCTATAACATGATGGTTGACTCAAATTATTCCATTCATGTCAACTCAGTTTGGATATGTTGTTCGAGTACCGAAGCATTTTCATCCCGAATTTTCTGTTCAAAAACTGATTCATTTCAACATGTGAGACGTTTGAGAACCGAGGTTCCTCTGTATTTGAAACAAAGGTAAAATGAAACCAAAAATAGCTAATTTGCATAGAAAAGTATAGTGACACCAGCTTTCAGCCTCAACTTTTCAACCAAAATCAACAAAACCATTATTTTGGTATGACAAGTTGTTCTAGAAAAATGTTTTAACCATAGATAGAATTTTATCTACCAAAATGAAACTTCTTTCACATGATTTTCAGACATGTAAAATATGTGTTCAAAATATAAAAATTTTCTGAAACTGTCTAATTTATCTGCTGATGTCTTGAAAATAGGCAATTTTCAAAATGTTAAAAAATGAAGCACTTTTCAAACAGTAATACTAACATTGCTATATAACAGGAATGAATACGGAAATAATCCATTAGTTCATGAATGATAGGAAAACTAATTTGTATACTGTATGTGATATAATTTGTAAATGAGAAGCTCTCAAAGTGGGCAGCATCTTTTTGCTTTTTTGGCAATTTTCATTTGCTTATAAAATGTACATAAGACACAGCTGTTTTAATATTAATTTACAATCGATATTAACTATTTTCACTATGTTTCAAATTTGTACATGCAATATCCTTGGAGCTATGAATGTCAGAATTTTTTTTGAAAGTCTTATTCAGCAAAACACAAAAAAAAAAAATGCAGTGAAATTTCAAGATGTTCTGATGTTAAAATTATTAAAGGTACAGTGATCTAATATTTGGGATTTATCAACTTGACCAAGGACCACCTGTGGTGAATTTTCTCAGATTTTCTGGGAGGGTCACCTATGTCCATTAGTTATTTTGAGATGGAATGACTATTTATTATGGTACAAATTGTATATAAACGCCACCCATATACAGTGAAAATAAAACAAATTAACATGCACATATATAAAAATACATTGTGTGAGACACACACACACACGTCTTTACTAACTGCTCAAAAATGTATGTTCCCGCTAACACATGAGACACAAGACTTTCACTTTAAAACTTTAGTATACAAGATTTGTACTTAAGTGTGTGTGTTTCTGATGGGATTTTTATTATTATTTACTGTGTATGCTATGCACAATCATGCATACATATTCCAGATATTTCAAGGGGACGTTGAAAAGTTCAAGAAGTCCTTAAAAAGACTTTTGTTTGGTCATTTGATCAGATTTTTTAAAGTGGGTCGAGCAGAGAACTTTTCAGCGCCCCTCATGGGCAACCAGTGTCCTCTGTTTTAAATACCACTAAGTAGCTGCTATGTAGTGTTTTTTAGTGTATTGTCTTCCTGCGTTTGTTTTACAATTTTATTTACATATTTACAAACAAGCATTGTTTTATTTATTTTACAATAATAATAATTGTACACACGCTTCTTTACACTGTGCGTGTGTGTGTGTGTGTTGAGAGAGAGAGAGGGCATAGACCTTTGTCTCTCTCTCCACTGACAGTTGGAAAAATTATATTACTGCAATTATTTTTTTCCACTAGGGTGGTTCCCTGTCTCTGTTAATCGCTGCCCTAGCAAGGGTTTCCTGTCTCAACTAGAGATCGCCAGCCCGCGGCAGAAATATTACTTTGGTTATCGTGGCTGCTATCGGCCAGTGAAGCCTCTTTATTGATTGTTTTCATTTGCCAGGGAGCCAAAGAACTGAATATCTATAGTTGCTTCACAAAGGTCAAACTGTCTATATTTAGAAACTCTCGGCCATTAATAGCTTGTTCCCTCGACAAGAAATAGCATAAATATCGTTCGGGAAGTGTAACCACTAAAATATTTGAGAGGGGTGTTAGTTGTTGTGTTGGGAGATTTTGCTTTTTCAAGCATTTTTGTATGTTTAATGATCATTTTGTAAGTTTAAAAATCTAGAAAAGAAAACAATAATTAAGTAGAATTTGTTTTAATTAATTTAATTTAATGATTGTTGTTTTATTTTCATTTAAACAAAGAAATGACTCTGATTCTCTGTCGTCCTGGCTGGTGATGAATGTTGACCACCCCTATGGCTTGTTGACTAATAGACTGTGCCAGTCACTCCCCCTCTCTCTTTCTCATCAATGTGTGTGTGTCTGTGCGTGCGTGCTATACATTAATCTATCTCTCTGACAACGTTAATGCTCTGAGCTATGCGTTTTCTAAATACGATTGTTTCTGGACGTTTGTACTGGTGACTGAATATGACCACTGCTGGTATTGCCAGGTAGGTGAATCAAGATGAAAAATGTTAAGTTAAAAAAAAAAAAATAGAAATGTCATGTCTGTTTACACGCTTATTACAAACTTTAGTTTAAACTCCACAATTCTGCTTCCCCCTCTCTATCAATCAAGACATTTAACGACAAGTGTTTTTCTTTATTTTTCTTTATTTTTGTAACTTTTTGCTATATTCATATATTCTTCCTCTGTCGAAACTTATTTTTGAAGCCCTTGTTTTTTTTGTGTGTGGGGGGTATCCTCAACGCTTTTTTCTACTTTAAATTTTGTGTACTAAGTTTCCATACGTTATTTTTATGTTCACTCGTTTCTCTGAGATATTTTCTCTTCTTAGTCTTCTTCCTCGGATTTAGAAAATATAACAATATATTAGTAATGTCTTTTTTATTGTAAAATAAGTTTTCTTATCAATTTTTTTTTTTTTTGGTATATACTCAAAGAAAGACTAAAATAACAGTCTTCTGGTTAGAAACGGAAAAAATATTCAAAGCAAAAAGCGAACTTAATACATCACTAACAAACTAGAGACTAGTCGTTCTCTTATTTCCATGGCAAATCAACCTCTGTTTTCCTTCATTCCATAAACTCCACCCTTCTTGTTTGTAATAGTCGTACTAGCAGATCTTCAGCATCCACTGGTTCCTAGTGTTTTTCCCTAGAATTCTAAACATTTACAGTTTTCTCTCTCTCCACTCATCTGGCAGTCGTGAGATTACTTCTTTTTTTACTTTTTTTTTTTTTAAACCATTTTTGTTAGTTTCGTCTTTGCTTGATTTTATAAGTAGACAGATGTACTACTTTTCTGAAGATCAATAAATAAATAATAAACTTATGGGAAATAGATAAGGTTTGAAATGAGAATATTGTTTTTACGTTTTTGTAAACATCTGTAGAATGGTTGGAGGATATTTATTTTTGATCCACGTTTATAGTTTGCTAAAATAACTCCATATGACAATATCTGGAGCTTCTCTTTTCTTTTTCTTTTTTTTTTGTATATGTTTTTAGCTTTATAATTTATTTGCTTTCCTGACTTGTTCTCTCGCTATGATGTTGAAAATAGAAAAAAAATAAAGTGTTTTTTTTTTGTTTTTTTTTCAGTTGGTAGGTGTGAGTTTTTTTAGTTTTTTATTCCTACTTCTCACTTGAATGTAACAAACAATCGCTCTAATATTCCCTCCCTCTCTCTCACACACATATTAAAAACTAAGTGAAAGAGGAGGACGGTTAATCGGCCGGTTGTGAAAATAAATCTTAATTCTCTCTATGTCTGTTTATTAGCAGGAGCCAAGCTTGAAGTCGCTTTCTCCTCTTATTCGAAACTATCGTCTTCCTTGTTGTTAGGGCCGGAAAAAAATCATCTTTCAGACTAAATTTTGTGTGTGTGTGTGTGTGTGTGTGTGTGTGTGTGTGTGTGTGCGTGCGCACGCGCGCGCGCGCACACACACACACACACACTGTGAGTGACAGTTGTCTATCACAAACATATACATATAAAAAACGAATACATACATACATACAGGCAGGTGTGCATACGGACATACAGAAATGCACACACATGTAAATAAAAACCTACTCTCACACGTGTATAAATTGGTTGAATCCTCTTTCTACTGTTCTCTCTTTATCTCCCTAGTCTTGGTGTTTGATTTTTTTTTAGGTAAGAGAGGTGGCATACACGTTTTTACCTTAGTTCATAATGTAATTTTAATTTTTTTTAAACTCATGTATGTTACGTATCACGGTGAAGTAATCACGTAACTGTGAAGAAATGTTTTAATTTTTTAATGACTTCTTCTCTCCATTCTTTCTCAGATAAAAACAAGAAATGTACATACACTACAATACATGCTATATGATGAAAGAACAGTTTTTGTTTTTTTTAAATCTACAACTCCGTTCAAAGGTTATTAAAAAGTTTAAAAACAGAGACTACCCGTAAGAAGTCAAAAGTAAATTGTGATTTGGTCCTTATTTTTTATTTTTAATTTGTAAGTTTTGTTTTTCATTCAGAACAGTGCTCTTTGAGAACTTTTTCTCGTGTTAAATAACGTCTTTTTGGCAAGATTTTCTTAATTGTGATTATGTTTAAAAATGCAATTAAAAAAAGGAAATATTTTAAAAAGTTAAACCTCTCGCACAATAAGTGAATGAAACTTTGCTTTTTTATCTCACGTTAAAAATACAAAAGTCACACAGTTCATCTATTTTTATCAGTTGCTTCATGTATAAAATTTTTATACACTCACTTTTCATGAGGTCTTCTGCATTTACATTTACAAATTTTTGGTTATCGAAAAAAAAGTTCAATTCAAGGAATAGGTAAAATGTTATTTTCAAATCAATTATAAATTTAAATTTATTACGTGATAATACGCATGTTTTTCACCTTAAAAAAACGCAATACCAGTTGCTTTATTCCTTGATTACCAACCTCTGCTGTTTTTAAAATTTCAAAATCTGGTCTTAATATGCAAATCGAAACTTGACTTCCTTGTATCCTTTATTAATAACTAATCTTTTAGCTGTCTGGTTTCATCAGTTTCTCATCTATCTCCACGAAAGCATCGTTGGAAATTATTCCTTTCTACCGGTACATCTCTTGTTACACACACTACACAGGCTACACTACAGAGTTGTTAAGAAAGGAAGGTCAACCCCACCTACTTCAAACATAGAATATATACACCTAGATTGACGGAAGAACGACGAAAATAAATAACGCAAACTTAGTTTTCTTCCGTAAATAAAAAACACACACACACACACACACACACACACACACACACACACACACACACACACACACACACTCTCTCTCTCTCTCGAAACACATGATGTAACAGTTGGAATAAACAAAAAAGTATATATTTATATTTTTTTCTTTCCTCACAATGGGAGATCCTAGCTTAATAACCTATTTTAAAACGTTCGACTTGATACCTCATATTTCTACGTCTCGTGTAAAAACGTTTCCTTAATTTCTGTGGCAAGTGTTCATTGCAAAAATGGCGGTTTATTCATTCAAAAATATCACAAATTCCTTCTTGCGTGCATTGACTTGTATTTTCAATATAAAATTATACCTTTTTTTTTTTTTTTTTACCGAGTATAAAGAAAACCTAAGCCTAAGTATTTGTGTGTAAATTGTGATTTTATATTTGCTGTGTGATAGGATTTTACTTTTATTGGTGCTCGAGTAAATCAGCGTTAAAAAGTATTCTTGAATTAAAAAAACTAAAAGTAAAACTTTACAAACAACATTTCTTTTTTATGTGCGCTTTTACAAGTTTTTTTATTTATTTATTTTTTTTTGTATATAGAATATTTGTTGATCTCGTCACGTTTCTGATGTATCTTTATGTATTTAAAAAAAAAAAAAGTGTAACATCTGTCTATATTTTTGATAATGGTATTATAATTATTTACATTGTTCTGAGTGTTGTCCTCATCTTTATTACCATATTCACGACGTTTCGACCGTTGTACGCTCCAGCTTTCTTCGGGTGATTGGAATTTCGAATTAAATTTTTTTTGTCCATCGGGGTAGATTATTCTAGTTCCACGTGCCGTGCCTCTTCCGATTTCTCTCAGTTATCTCCCTTTAACTCAGCTCACCAAGTTTTTTTTTGTTGTTGTTCACCACCGCAGTAGCCAAGTATTGAACTCAACTGTTTGGGTCAAGTCACTGGATCCAACCAAGTGAGACATCCAGAAGACTAAGAGGCATGATACGTGGAACTAGAAAAATCTACGCCGGTGGACAAAATAAAGGGTTCAGTTCGAAATTCCACTCAACCTGAAGAAGGCCGAAGCATACAACGCTCGAAATGTCGTGAATATGGCAATAAAGATGAGGACAACAGTCCGAACAATGTAAATAATCTGGTACCTAGTCGGAAGGTTTTAAAAATAAAAACTTGGTTCTCTTCACAGCTGGAAAACAAAACAAGTGCTTGTCTTGCAGCTTTATTTCTTATTTTTGTAGCAGCACAAGAAACATGGTGCATAAAAACGCCCCCCCAACACTATCATTCTCCACTTTGTTTTTTATAGATCTCATTCTTTTTCTTTCTCGAAAACGTGTACTGTAGTGTAGTAAACAAACAAACATTTTCAAAGAGATATTAATTATTTTTACAGCAAATGATAAAACAGTTCTTTATCAAAGATTAAAGTTATCTTTAAAAAAAAAAATTTAAATAAAATCTGAAATTCCTTGTAATTTGAATTATGATTCGTCTTTTCGCGATAGAAAAAACATATGAAGCCAGTGGGTTTTTTCTTTTTTATAAAATTTCAGACAAGATACAACTAAAGTGAGCTTTATGAACAAAGATGTTTGATGCTGATTAACTTTAACTCACACTCAGGCTTAGAAAGAAAAGAAATGATAATGTATTTGTAATTTTTGTCGTTAGCTTGGTAAGTAAATATTTGTAGAGTGAAGGATTTTTAAAAAGTTCCTTACTAAATTTGAAACAATTATTTTAATAAAAATATCGTATTACTGATTAAATCAAAAGTCAGGACATTCAATTTGTGAGCGTAAAAATACAAAGAATATAGAAAAAATGTCTTAAATTCTTTACATTAATTCTGCAACCACAAGATTATTTTGTTTTGTTTGTACTATTTCTTGCCTTAGTTTTGGCTCGAAGCCTGAGGGAGGAATAGTTTAGAAAGGTTGTGTTGCATCTGTCTTTAAGGTGAGATGAGTCCTCTTACCCGCCTCGAAAATTAGCATTAGATAACAAATGGCTTTTAAATTTACCTAAGTGTCTCTCTAACACATGGTCACAAATATGAGCGAATGGATTGCAAAACTAGTTTGCTGAGCATTGCTCACATTTACAATGATGAATGATGCTAATTAATAGGTCCGTAGTTTTTGATGACAATATAAAACAAATATATTTTTAATTTTTTAGCATAGTTTGTCAATGCACTTTAAATCAATGGCGATGATTAGTTACGAAAAACAATTTAAAAACCATAAAAAATTGCTCGTATCAGCATTGAGTTAAACTGCGGCATGTCAAACCATAAAACTTGAGCCATCCTCATACACTACTGTACTTTTTCTTTTCTTTTCTTTTAACGGTTTCCAATAACCGTAAAAGTTTTTGAAAAGATATGCATGTTTTTATGGGGAGGATAACTTTGGTCAATTTAATTCCCCACCTTCAACAAAGCGCACTTAAAACCGTTTATTCACCCCATTTTTCGTATACGTGTGTAGTGTAGCTGTTAGTGTTGCTGTCAAACACAAACCTAAAACAAAGTTACAAAAGCTTTTTTTTTATTATAGTTGATTCATGTTTAATGACTAAAGACTAAAGAACGAATTATCTGGATAATATATTATTGCATAAGAAGCCTCTGTAAGCATGGTTATGTCTGGCATATGGCCGAATTAGTGGAGTCTCCAGGTGACAACTGAACTTCCATAATCATCAATGCAAAAATGGCTTTCTTACCAAAAAGCGGTTATTCCCCTATGCATTTGTTCGTGTGTGTGTGCGTGTATGCAAAATTGCATGATGATATTTTTAAAATAAATTGTTATTCTAAACAAAAATATATGCCTGCGTCACTGCCCCATAAACTGACTACACTTCTTACAGCCTCAATAACAAACGGAATTTTAAAATTTTGTATTTTTAATTCTATAAGATATTGTAAAATAGATTTATTAACCTCTTCAATTCAAGTTTTTAGCAACCAGTTTTTATAAAACAATTTTTGTTTTTCTCTTAATGTGTAATCTAGGGGTAGCAATCTTTAGGTTTGGGTTACCGGAAGTTAAATCTATTCAACCTCCAATACGAATAAAAAGATTGATAAATTAAAGCAAATGCTTTAATATTTAAAAAAATGAAAGTGTTGATATGTGCAAAATTTTCCCGTGTAAAATTGAAATTTTCTAACAATTTAGGTGTGTATACAAAAGTTCCAGTAAAAAAAAAAAATATTTGAGATTAAAGAAAGAAAAAAGAATTCAGAAGGCGCAGTGAACTTCCTCTTCTTATTTCTTGAATTTACTTTTCAATTTCATCCATCCGCAATTATTTTCAATCTTGGTTTTACCAAGCCAAGATCATCTACAATTTCCGGTGACCTAAATCAAACGATCGCTGAAAGTTAAGATGTTGTGGCGGGCTAATCTGATAATTTTTTAAAGATTTAAACTTCTACATCGAGTAACAAGCATGAGAAGATTATTTTACCAACGTTAGCAAGCATGACACAACGTCACAATGTGGAGCCATGCGACTTGTTGTACCAGAAATTGTCCAGTTCTATTGGCACGCATCAGGTATTAACAACTTTGGTCCTTTCTCTTGAAGTGCAGTCTTGCCGGTGCTAAGGGTTCCTGAAACTGGACTTTAAAAAAGGCCGCGAATAAATCATTATGGTTTACTTACTTAAACTTTAATTATAATGATTTAATGGGTAGAAAATAAATGAATACGTGAAAAGGTTCTAAGACAAAATTCTCTGCAAAAATTCGGTATTTATTTTCGAAAACTTTTCGATTCCGTCTGTACAAAAAATTCATTGTCTTATGAAAAACTAGAAAGCAGGGGGGAAATAGGCTAGTTTTAAAGTGAAAATTCCAGGAAAAATTAGACTACTTATGACAGGAAAATTGCATTTCTGGGGGGAAAAATTGTTATAAAAATACTGATACGAAAATTGAGTATTCTTCGATTTGTATGTGAGTAAAAAAAAATAAAAATGTTAAGCTTTAAATAAAATATGTTGTGAGAAAAGTTAAACAAGTTACATTTTTTAAGGCAAAAAAACAACTAAAAAATAATAATCATCACCAATTGTAGCTAAAACTCAGAGAGAAGGTAATTAAATTAATATCGGGATAAAAACAAAACATTAGGAAAGTGAATTCACAGATTGTATCACGAAAGATATTTTGAATGGAGATGACCCAACAAAGTGATACCTATCCTTTTTGGATTCGCCTTGAAATGACCATATTCAAACGAACAGCACAGTTAGGTATTGCTTTTAAAATTCATTATATTTGTTTTGTGCAAAATTTCACTGTTGAACGTGTGGATCAGCGGAAATGAAATTAGCCCGGGGCCAAAGTTAACCTCACCTTGTTTAGTGCACGTAATTATTTTGCAATTACGTGATTTATTTTTATTTTTTTTTTTTTTTTGAATGATGTAAACAAATAGTTGATGAGTTAGTCAGCAGTTGAAGAAAAGAGGATTTTAGTCTTCAGCTGCAAACATTGCAGTCAGACTGACTGCAAACAAAAAGGGTCACGGCTTGAGACATGCAATGAAGGACGACGGCGTTAGGCATTATCTCTCATATGTATGAAGTGTAAAGCCATAGGTTCATAAAATAGTGTAACAAGAATGACAGTTGCTAAGTTTTCAGAACGACTCCCTTTCCAAAATCAGTATTTATTTCAATTAACTGAGCATGCGAATTATTGATTTGGAGAAATGGGTCGACCCGAGATCCATTTTTTTAGCACCTTCTAAAGGGATATTGCCTTTAAAAATGTGTATGAGATAATAATTATGACGACAGGATATCAGAATAAGTGAATTAATCTTTAGGCATACATGTAAAAACTAAAAAAAAGTATGTAATGTATACAACATGTAAAAATATTGCATACATTTTTTTTAAAGAAAGACTCTGAAAAATTGATAAAATATTTTTCATCATACAAGTTAATTATTACCTTTTCTTTTTCAAGATTGCAGTTTGAAAAACAGTGAAAATGTTGGTGCATCAGTTTCCTAATACAAACTTCCATTGCGTACAACAACGGTACAACTTTGTGAAAGTACTGAAAAACTAAAAAGGAAGGATTGGGTTTCGTTTAGAACTTAAGAACCTGCCTCTCCGATTGAAATAGTTACAAACAACATATAATTTGGAGTAATTACTCTTTTTGTCAATATGGAATTATTAATGTCGTAGTTTTAAGGTTTATGGAATATTGACACTGCATGATGGACTTTTCAGTACTCATTGTGTATGGGTGGGTGTTAAAATATACATCAACCCTTCATGAAATCTTATAACATTCTCTATTCTAAACTTTTATAAAATCACTCTCTAACTCGACGATTCTTCTCCAACACCTCAATTAAGCTTTTTACAGCCTGACACGATTTTAAATCGTGTCAGGCTGTAAATGGTGATTCACACAGATCGAATACAAGTGAGAGTGAAAACTTCAAATCAAAATTCAACAGTAAAATTTATTTCAATTAACTGAGTGTTACTGTTAGTTGAATTTTGATTTGAAGTTTTCACTCTCACTTGTATTTGATCTGTGTGAATCACCATTAACATGGAAAGAATTTAAACACATAAATTAAATATTTGTGTAAAATAATTTTTTCTTCCTTGTCAATAAGTTGCAAATTTTTACTTATTGGTATAAAAAGCCTTTCTCGACTAGTAAAAAAAAATTATAATTATAAATTATCAAGTTTTTCCTTTTTAAACCCTATGATTATTTATTTATAAAAAAAAAAAAACAGTAAACAACGAACTTAATTCATCAGTATCGTTTTCTAGGAACATTAGATTCATTTTTTTAAAAATGGGCTTGACTAAGTTGCAAAGCAATTTAAAAATATCAAAACAAAACTTAAAATATTTCTTGGTGAAGTGGAGTGAACTTAAAAAGTCATAACTTTAATTTAAACTAAAGAATTATCAGTTGGATTGGCTCTTATATAGTTGGGATTTACCCTTCTTTGAGAGCAAAAGAAAGAAAAAAGTAAACAAAGTTAATGTCTGCTTTTAGTGTAAGGAAGTCTGGCGGATGTTTCTAATAGTGGTTGGTTAAAAATGGAGGCTGTGCATCTCGAAGAATGATGTCAGCCCAGCTGGGCGAAAAACATTCCGAATATTTTAAAACTCTTAGAGAGAAAAGGAGGTGGGGGCGCATAAATAAAGCATTTAGTCAGTAGCTCGCAACTAAAGTGGTGTGTGCTTGCTAGATAACAGCATTTCCTTTTTAGTTTTTATTATTATTTTATATTTTTTTAAAATGGTTCAGGGGAAATCTCGTAATTGTTACACTCCCTTTTTTATTCTTTCACTCTTCAGAGCTCGCCTCCCCAATTTGTTGTATAAAAGCAGCTAATTTGCAAGAGTGTGGGTGGCGCAACAGTTTCTTTAAGAAATGCGTTGTTTATTTTATAAAGTAAATTCTTTCATGAGCTGTGTTTATGCATACATGTGTAAGTATGGTTGTTTGCCTCATGTATCATATTTTTAAATCTAAGAATAAACTGCTATTTAAAGCAGCTTAAAGTTATTCAGAATGATTATGGTGACTCAATGACTTAAACAAGTTAAACTTTAAAAAAAAATCCCTGATAATGACATGGAAAGGAGTCTCCTCACATTCGACCATTTCTTTTTTAGTTACAACTTCTAAAATCTGACTACCTCAACCAACATTAGTTTTTCAACGTAATTGTAAAAAAAAAAAATCTGCAATCTTAGATAATAGTTCATATACTAAAAAAAGTAATTTTGACACAGCAAATGCAAACCAAATCTATTTTTAAAAAAGTCTACAAAAATACAATCATTGTATTTGTAGACTTGATTCACACGCATATGCATGTACACACACTGTGACAGAGTGCGTACACGCATACCAAACTAATTCTCGGTAGAGAACAAAGATAAGCCATACAAATATATAATCATAATCTAATTTTCTTCTCACTAACCTAATGAAGCCGACAGATAGGAATGAAAAACAGTTGTATTTAATTTTTATTTTCACTTTTTTAGCTAAAATATTTTTGATTTCTTAGTTATAAACAATTTTTTACTCAAAGTGAAAAATAATTCCCGCTTCTGGCTTGATCGTATTTTCTTGTTGAATCCTTAGTTTTTTTGCCGATATGTCAGTGTCTGTATTGAGTTCTATATATAACGAGATAGAAGAAGCTAAGAAGTCTAAAGAATCTTCCTTCTCAGTGGCGGTGCCTTTCTGCTAACCAACCACCAAGAGAGTTAAAGATGCCTTTTCGTCGAGCGTTCTACAACAAAAATAAATCACTTGCTCTCTCGCGCTTTCTTCTTCTTCTCCCCCCCCCCAACCCCGTTTTAGCTCCGTCGTGTGTATTGTTGGCTCAGAAAACTGCTTTTTCGTATCTATTTTTGAAGATGATAATTTTTGAATGAGGGCGGAGGAGAAGGGGAACCAGTACAAGAAAACCCAAAATATTTTTGGATAGTTTCACTTTCTAGATTTAAAAATCTCTAATTTTAATTATGAAATTATGGTTTGATTGCGTAGGAGGAGGGAGGCAGAGATGTGAAAATGTGGCACTAAATAAAAAATTAAAAAAAAAAAAAAAAAATGAACAAAACAAAAAACCTCTTGAAATAAATTTTTAAGAGAAAAATCTTATTCGTACGACTAACGCTAAAATCTAACTTAAATTGATTTATTTTTTATAATTTTATTTTACATGTGGGGATGTTCCAAAAATCGTATGCTTCACAGCGCAGATTTTAAATGTCCGTAAATACCAGATATAACAGCTGTTTAGTTTATGTAATTTAAACAAAATTATTTCATTAATAGAATTACTATTTTGCTACGAACACCGACTGGGTTGAGGGTTGTTTATTCAAATTTTATTTAATTCTGAAATTTCAAAATAAAATATTTTTTTTTTTTTTTTTCTATCGAATTTCAAACTCTTTTTTTTCTACGCTATGGAGAATTCACTTTTAAAAAGTTATTTTATTTTTACCCCAAAAATTAATGAAAAAGAAGATTTAAAAAAAAAAAAAAGAAACAGACAAATACTTCTTCCCATGTTTTATTTGGGGAAATTTTTAAATATGGATTTTAATTTCGCTACATAAGTATCTGGAAGTGAAATACAAAAGGAAAAGGTAAAATCAGTAATTTTAATTAAAAGATAGTTATTTCTCGCGTGAGTAAACTAGGAATTTACCGTTCTAAAATGCTTACATTGGTGGAATTGACTTTTTATTGCAACCAATCAGAAAGAATAAACTAGTAATAAAGAAAAAAATATACATTAAATAAAAAATGTTAAAATGAAATTCGTATCATCTTATTTTTGTTGATGACCGTAATAATTATCGTTAAAAAAGGGGAAAAATGGTTGTCCACGCAGCAGGGTAGGGAATATTTTGTCTCTCTCTGAACCAACCAACCACACCACATGGAACTCTTAAATTTCCCAGTTTCCTCAATTCAATAGCCTACTTTTGAAGTCTGTTTTAGTTTAGTTAGGTATTTGGACTACTTTTTTTTTCCGGATCTTAAAAAGCTGGCGGGGTAGGAAATATTTGGTTCAGTAAAAATGCCGAAGCTTTCTTCGAAAAATATTAAAATTGTTCCTTCTATTCTCACTTTAAATAATATTAATAATGATGATTGTTGTTAATGTTTGTTAACTATATAAAATGTGTATTTTCCAGACTTCCCCACCTAAATAAAAATGTATAAATCGAAAATGCTTATATAGTTACTTCCTTCTTGGGTGGGGTGGGATCATCTTCAAAAGACATCTTTTTTTGAACAAGCGATGATTTCTTTCACCCTTAAATTTAAGCTAAGCAGCATTATGCACCTAGTTAATTTTGAAAAAGACAATATTTTCTTCTTTCTCCCTCCGCTTTTATAATCAAATTAAATCCTCATAATGTTGGCTTATTGCAGTAATTATTCCAACCAAGTCATCAGACTCCAAGAAGGTGGAGGCGGCAGATGTGGGCGCTAAGAGACATAACATTGACTTGACGAAATATGTTTTAGTTTTAGTTACAAATTACGTCAAGTTCAAATCTTAGCGATTTTGCTTAATTTGAAGATATTTTGTGGGGTTAACAATTCCGGATTTTCGTAATACTCTGCTCTCGTCAAAACGAGAGAAGAAAATTGGTTGGACAAGTTCTTTCAATTTGTGTAATTGTTTTACTTCCAACAAACAAGTACTTGCTATTTTTAGACACCGATTGGCGTATTAAAATATATATATCTTAGGACAAGATCGAAGTTTTCAGTGAGTATATTTTAATTTCACCCTCCGCTCTTTATGCTTATTAACATAGTTTTTCCTCTTTGTTTATTGAATTTCTTGTTGCTTTTTTTATTGAAATAGTAACTTTAAAGTACTTAAACCCCGATTGTTTTAAAAAACCAAACAAGGAAACTGAAGAAGAGTGATTTTTTTTAAAAAACCTAATTGCAGTTAATTGTTAAGTACTTATTAACATTTTTTATTTATTTAAAAATAAAAAGCACCAATACTGTCAGTCCGACGTAAAATAGAATTAATTTAAAATTTCATGGCATGAATGCCTTTTTATGTCGTTTGGACAAATAAATAAATGCGTGTGTGGTCGTTTGGCTGTCTTGCTTTGATTAACTTTGTAATGAATGAATGAATGGCAAGGGAAAATCGGAAAGCCACTCTCGACTGATTTCAATATAGAATCCAGGTCATTGCTAGAGAAAGTAAATGAAATCGACATTAATTAATAATTAAAATAATTTCTTTCCGCTAAATAATAATAATGTTCACCTTGTCTTTGAAGTAATTTGAAAGTTGCAAGAATCAGCAAAACACTAGTAAGTTAGTTACTGCTAGTATAAATAGGTTTGTCTCCCACACCCATCATTATGACAGACAATCAAGAAAAAAATATAAATAATCTAGTCTGACACTTTGACTGAAAAAAAAAAACAAACACCGCCTGTTGATTCTATTTTTTAAAAAAGCCACTCTTTAATTATTTTTTTTATCTCGTTTCATATTTTAAAAATGAAATCTATTTAAAGATTTTATTTTGATTGTTTCATTTTTTTTTATTTTTCAAAGATAATGGTGGGAAAAGCATCACTTTAAAACTAAAGTGAATTCACTGAAAATGACTTTATGAGCATTATTACGAAACTTTTTTTTCCAATGACAACATTGTCACCTGACCAAACAGTCTTTCACCATGCTTAATATTATCGACCTTTTCTTATAACACAGATGACAGTGACACTGTTATAAAATTAGTTTAGTGTAAAGTGCGTGTGTGTCTGGCAGATTTTTTCAGTTTTCGTCAAATTCGTCTGTCAAGATCTTTCTATAGCCGTTTCTTACCAAAACAATTTTAAAAAATGCTATCAAAAGTTCTAATGTGTGTGTGTGTGTGTGTGTGTGACACGTAATTTTAGATCTGCTATTTCTCGATAGAAGCAGGCAAAAGAAAACAGGTTTCCCCCAAAATCTATTTTAGCTGGAATGTACGGAAATAGACAATGTGTTTCTCGGCGGTAGTAACGACGACGACTTGGCTGGTAAAAATTTCCATCGGCGTTTTAGTTTTTATATTTAATTTAAAATTACTTAGATTATTTCGGGACAGAAATAAAAATTAATAAGCTTTTCGCTTTTTAATAAATATACTATTGTTTTTTTATTATTATTATTATATTTTACTTGTATACTATCAGAAAATGTAATTAAAAAAATGTATTTTTTTGCAAAATGTGTTAAATGATAACGTGTTATCTGAGTGCTTTTTATGGATTTTATCCCCCTCTGAGAATAATACTATTTTTAAGTTTGACATTACCAGTAATTAGTAATTAATAATAATCCTTATATCAGTGTCTTAAGTGCATTAGTGTATTTTTTTATTCCCAGCATTATCAGTACTGGGATATGAGCCTAATAAAACTATCAACATTATATGATTTGTCAGAATTTTTCAGATGAGGAATTATCATTATTACACACCTTTCTATTCTCATTTTTTAGTTATACTCACGGTATCTCGGCTGTTGCATTTTTCTACTTTCGTCAGGTGTCTACTTGGTTTCCTTCTCGAAACTTTGAACCAAACTCATTATTCAATTCACGGGATTAGATTGTTCTCAATCTGCTTTCCATTTTCAGGGGATATCTCCTAGTTAATCTCTCTCACCCTAGGCTATATATTTGTGGCGTTCATTCGTTTCCATTACTGAATTAAAATTAAAGTATGACTTTTCCACACTACACAACCCACGTTTTGAACTCACAGCAGTTAGGTTTTAACTTCAACAATTAATGCATTAATTGCTAAGAAATTTGGTTCATTGTTTCGTAGACAATTTTTCTTGCCAGAAACTGTCTTACACATTTATAAATCTATCATTCGTCTATGCATTGAATATTGCTACCACATCTGGTTTGGTGCTTCTGCTATGTATTTAGAGATTTTTTTTATAAAATCCAAAGAATCTGCAATTTTATTGGTCCTGACCTAACATCTCGGCTTCAGTCACTTTCCTACTGCCATAACATAGCTTGCCTATGCCTTTACAACTTCTCGTTGAAACACTGGTTCCCATATGATCACTGAAGTTAAGCAACTGCAAGCCTGGTCAGTACCTAGATGGGTGACAACTTGGGAATACCAGGTGCTGTAAGCTTGGATATGTGGGTGGTGTAATGGCCACTAGCTCGGAATTGTTAATCGGAGAGCCAAGTTCCAATTCCCGTTGAGTTTGTTAGATTCATGCAAATATCTATGGGAAAGGTATGAATCTAACTCTTTTCTCCCCAGCCATGGTGAATTAGTAAAACTTGTATCACTAAAACCATTATTATCTCAAAAATAAAATAAAATTGTACAAAATATTTAGATTTCAGCATTAATAACCATTGACTTTCATTGTAATTATCAGTATTATTTGATATTAATAATTGTAAAATTAATTTATATAAATACAATATGGTTATTAGTGATCATTATCAAATATTAGAACTATTTTGATTCCAATCTTCATAATTATTTTTATCCTAAAAATTTTCCCTCTAGAAATCTTAACATTGTTATTTTTATCCACTTATTTTCATTGTTAGCATTATTTAGAGAGTGAATAACTACTTGCAAAAATATCTGCCAGTCTTATTTTGTACTAGTTGGTCATTCATATATTTTATTATCCTGTACTGTTATTGAGTGATCAATAAAAGTCCACTCCCTTTACCAATCACCAGTTATTGTCATCAATATAATTTATTGACCAATAATAAAATGTACTCTAAGTAACAATAGATTAATGTCACTACTTCCATTTTTACAGCTGAAAAAAAATTAGATAATGTTTGGTTGGGTTTGCTCTTTTGAAGTTGGAGAAATTGAACTCGGTAAGTACAAAATACTGAAATAAACTTTTTTTTGTTTGAGAGCTTAACTCATTTTGTGTTCCATTACATTTTATTTAACTGTAGCTATTTGTTTTTTTTTTGGGGGGGGGGGTGCTCTGTTGTGTAGAAAATCTAATGGCCAAGTAAATTTTTTACATTGTAAAAACAAAATATTTCTCTTTAACTCCTTAATAGATCATCCTGTGCATTGGCATATATTTTTGGGAGCATCACAAGTTAATTCCTCTATAAAACAGCTCTTGAATATGGAACTGAACCCCAAATATTTGATCATCCTGTTAGATCTTGCTCTAAAATCTATCCTGAACTTAGAGCAGACAGCATTAATTTCTCAAGATAAGTGACAACAACCGGGGGTTACAATTTCAGCTATTTTTGAGCTGAATGTGGAGTTTTTATGGCTGTTATATAATATGAAATATTCCTCTCCATTTGCTCGTGGTTTCTCCCTCTCTCTGTGTCTGCCTGTCTAATATATATATATATATATATATATATATATATATATATATATATATATACTGTGTGTGTTTTCATATAATTGGCTTCTCACTTTAGATGAAATCAGGGAAATTAAGGATATGTGCTTTGTGTAGAAATTTTTTTTTTTGCTAAAAGGTTATGTAACAAAACATTTTTATGATTCCTATATTATATACTCTGGATTTATAAAACAAAAAAAAATATGCTCAAAAATGAAATGCTGATTTGGGTGGTGGGGTGCAGGGGGAGATTAACTGCATTTTTGATTCATTTATATTTGTTTGCACTTCTTAGCTTTGTTGCTTTTTATATAATGTTTTTATCCAGTCTCATATTTTGCCATAAAGAAACAATGATTGAAAGATGAAGTGTGAAAAACCTGCTTAACCATAACAGCTTGGTTGGGATAGGGTTAATAATTTCTCAATGATACAGTTTGAGTCTCATCTCAGCCAAATTTGCTCAAAGTTGAGTAGCTAAAATTGTAATAAAAAGCAAAAAGTTTTTCAAAAGACTCAATGTATAATAGTAACAGCACCCCTTCTCAGAAATTCAGAAAGTTGATGGGAGTACAACAGTTGAAATATTGTCACAAAGCTGAGGAATCTTGTCTGAAAGAATCTGTATAATAATAAAAATTTGTCTGAAATTCAGGCATGCTTTTCTTGAAATTGATATCTTTTAAAATCTATGACTTTACATTTATACACAAAATCTGAGAGTGTAAAAATTTGTGTTTTGTGATAAGCACTTCACTAAATGAAACTGAAAGTAGATCATAAGAGCTTATTTGAAACTGATAAATAAATTTTGCAACCATGTCCTTCATCAAGAAAAGAATTTCCATTTGAATTTCTTTGACAAAATATTAAATGCAGATTGAATTGTTCTTTGCACTTTGATTGTTTTGTCTGCTGTACCATGCTGTCTTCTTCACTGTGCCTCTTGTAGTTAATAACTTTCTTAGAATTACAAACCCAACCACTTATTCAATTCATGAAGTTAGACTATTCTCAGTTCATTGTCTCTGCTTAGTGTCCATTGGGACAATAGCCTAATTGATAGAAGTACTGGTTAAGTATTGCAGTTCATCTGGTGGTAGTGAGTTCAGTTCTTGGGTCAGACAGTAAAATCCATATACTCTGGTTTAGTGGAATGAAAAGAAGCTGCATAACAAAGACAAATTAAGACATCTTTTATGCCATCAAATAAAATAACTTTTCAGTATTAAGCATGTTTCTGATTAGTGTTTGTCTTTGATCATATTTTAGTTGTTTTTTGGGGTTTTTTTTATCATAATTATTCAAAATGACATTCTATGGTTATCAAGAATAATATTGAATTTTTATTAGATGATGCATTGTCAACCTTTATTAAATTTTTGGTTGATATTTCATTTTAATGTTAGTTGCATTTCACAGCAACTTATTCAAACCATCAGTCTACAGAAGTCTAGTAAACAGCAAAGATTGAAAATAAAGAATAATCTCTAGGCAAGACTTGCATCCTTTTTATCTTGGGGAGCCTACCAATGTTTGGCATCTGTTCTACCAAGAGAGCTCCCAGAGCTTTTGGTGGGGGGTAAATAAGTTTTAGGGTAAGATTTTATCTTTTGCCAACTGTCAATGCTCTGGTAAGACAATCATTAGAGCAGCTGTCATGTATCGGCAGGCTTCTCAAGAGAACTGATATGGGTTCAAGTCTTGCCTGGTGACTATTCTTAATTCCTGATTCACATTGTTTATTCACTGCCATAGACTAACAGTTTAAATGAAACTGATGAAATATTAGTCAGACTTTAATAATGGTTGACTGCATTTTCTGATAACAATTCATAATCAATGGCGGAAAGAAGTTCTTTTTTTTTCTTCTCAGTAGTGTAATTCAGTAAAAGGCAACAAACATTGATCAGACCAACTCATTCACAGCAATTTGTAATGGTGATTCTACTATATATATATATATATATATATATATATATATATATATATAAATAAAAGAGAGAGCAATCCTTTCTTTGGTAAGTAAAGAAATTTATACTAACATGACTTAAGCATTTATCTACAAGGTTGTTGAATCAATAATACTAATATTGTTTACATGTATATATGGCCATTACACTTTACAACTTAGGATTACTATAATCAGCCATGTTCCCAATGCTTCTAATCCATAATCAGTTATGTTTCTGACCAAGAACCCTACATAGTATTAAATGTAAAAGGAATTGGGGAAAGCAAGGGAGAGGCGAAGTTGGGAAAGAAGGTATAAAAGTAGGAGATAAAACTAGAGGAAAAGGTGTGTGTGTGTGTGTATAGATATATATATATCTCACTCACTTTGAGGACCATAGCATTAAATATCTCAAAGGCCTTCAACAAGGTGTGGCACAAAGGTTTATTACACAAGATCTCCAGTTATTGTATCACTGGAAGGCTCTTCTACATCGTATAATCCTTTTTAACAGTTAAGTCGCTTACTGTAGTTATTAATGGCCAGTTCTCTGGTGCCCTAGCAGTCATTGCAGACATCTCTCAGGATCACTCCTAGGACCAACCCTCTTTTTGATCTACATAAATGATCTACCTAAAAATATAGTCAGATCATTTGTAAACATCTATGCTGATGATACGACTATATATGGGCATACCTCTAAAATGCTTGATTATCAGTGATTGGCAACTGATCTCTCTTCTGATCTTACACAAACTACCCAATGGGGTAAAAACTGGTTGGCTACATGCATTCAATGCCACAAAGACCAAGCTTGTTACATTCCATCAATGTCGATCTGACCCTGAACTATCACAAATCGGAATGAACAGAGGTCCTCTTAGGGAAGCACTATGCCTTTGAAAGACTGTTAGGCCTCAAACTCGCACCTAACCTCAAGTGGAACTCTTACATATGAACCATTGCTAAGGATGCAGATAAAATAGTTGGCTCTCTGTACCGCTCCAGTAAGTACCTGACTCCTCCTGTTATCCTCTACCTTTACAAGAGCCAGATCAGACCAAAAATGGAGTACTGTTGTCATATTTGGGTGGGAGCTGCCCAGAGTCCCTCTCTAGCTTTGATATTCCAAAAGTGTCTCCAAGCCTTTGTGGGTGACAAATTATTCTCCACCCTTCAACCTCTCTCCCATAGGCAGTGTGGCAAGCTTCTCACTGCTCTACCACTACTTGCACAGAAATTGCTCAAACTACATTCCATGGTCCTACCAAGTCAAACCTTCATGGCAAGAACATACCATGCCACTTAGATAATAGCAAACCACCCACATTTCCTCCATATTCCATTGGTGAGAAGTAAGTTCCACTCAAGCAACTTGTTCCTGTGAACCACTGCCTTGTGGAACTACTTCCAACAGTGTTTCCCTGATCACTACAATCTTAACCTGTTCAACTGTTACCTTCCACTCATATACACACAAATGTCCTCCACACGTAACCTTCTACATTGAGTGGCCCCCTAGGCCTTGTAAGGGTGAACCTTACTGTAAATTATATATATATATATATAATATATATATATATATATATATATATATATATATGCTTCCTGACTAGATATCAAAAAAAGGATAAGTGAAAAATTGTAAGACAGAAAGAAATGTAAAAATTATTGGATATTGAAATTCTTTATGGGCAGATAGAACAAGAGATAAAAAAAACGATAATCATAGAAAATGTGTGTACATTCATTTTTCACATTTTAAACTGTGTATGCAATGAAGATTGATAAGGGTGAAAAGAGTAGAGGCATGAGATGATGGATAATTTTAGTTGTCAACTTCTGTGGAATGTCTATGGGTCTAGCTCAATAATAGTTCCTCATTTCTGAAATTCTGATAGGAATGACTATAACAACCAAGATGAGGATACTAATTCAAATAGTTTAATGCAGAATAATGCCTGATTTTAGTAAAGAAGTTCCTGTAAAATTTTATTATAAATACATTTCAAGGAGTGACAATTTTAAAATATTGGTCAGTGTAAATAAATGCGAAAGATAGTTTATTTAATTTTATTTTTAATTTTTTAAATTTTGATTTAATGTAAATTGAAAATATTTGAGTACTATTTATTTTTTTATTAATAGCCTGCTTGAATAGGAGCATTTTTCTGTATCTATGTATTTGTTGACGTTTTTTGTTTTGTTTTTTTTTCCAAAATTCTCTTGTTTCAAATTTGCAAAAACATTTTATCTATCAGATGGTGCCATTGAGGTATGCAATCTGGAACCTTCTGTCTTGCAGTGATCTCTCCCAAGGAAGGTGCGCTGTCCCAAAACTTTGGCTGCATTGTCAGTTAAGATATGGTGGTCATAAAAGCTGACCCTAAGAATCATGGATCTTTTATCTGGCCATGGTCTGGTGGTCTCATGAAACCTTATCAAGATTAGATGCTGACTTCCTTTTTGTTTAGGTCCTGAATAAAAGTCTATAACTTAATGTTTATACAGACTCTGGACTTAGTTGCTGGCTTCTGCTTTTTAATAATTTCAATAAAATCACTGTTTTCCATGACCAACCTAGATTTTTTTTCTCTGTACATGTAGATTTCTTTGCCAAGAGGAAAGAAAAAGTAATGCTTCAAAACGAGGCTTTCCTAACTCCTTTGGCAGTGGGAGTGGGGTAGTACACTTGAAAATGTGTTTAGATTAAAATAAAAAAATCAACTTAAGGATCAGAGTAACAAATTTGCTGTATTTTACTTTTATTTTTCAAGATTTAATACAAGAGATTACTTCAACTGTCTGGTCTAAATATTTCACCCAGAGATTGACTATCCAAGTTAGGAGATAACTAGCCATAAGTTAATTACTTATTTAGGCAAGCTGAAATATGCTCCAGGGGTGGAATTTTAGCTGGGAGGTGTACTTTGGTCCCAAATAGATAAATTTTAACTATATAATAATTATTTCACCCCAAGTAAGGTAATAAAGCCACTAAAATGCAGGGAGTTACTGAGAGTGAAAGCATCTGGGAGGAAAAAGTAAGGAAACAGAAACTGATGATTGACATTGCAGTTAGTTTTGAAGATCAAAGTTGACTGGAAAGCATGAAGCTACAAGAAAGTTCCACAAGTGCAAGAGAAGAAACTATTAGCATAGAACTTATGGTTACATTTTGCCATTTCAACTGTAAAATGATGAGACCTAGTTGCCAAACAAGTATTGCTTTTGAATTCATGAAGTTGAAATACCAAAGAAAAAAAGCTCATGACAATTATCATGAAAATATTTATAGAAAAGGCACATGAAAGCTGTTGTGGTGGTGGGGAAAGTGACTGAAGCTGAGATGTCAGATAAGGGGCAATAACATTGTAAATTCTTCTTTAGACTTTACATTTTGACTAGAATATCTCGCTTCAGAAGCACCAGACCAGATGTGGTAGCAATATCCAAGGCATGGACAAATGGTAAACTTATAAATAGGTACTACAACAGAAAGACAATACCTAAGGTTTAAAATGAATTTTAAAAAATGAAAAAAATATTTCTTGAAGCTTTTATTTTGGTTTTAAATTTCAAGCTAATGCATTAAATTTAATATTTTCAATGACCAAATTACTTTGCTGTATTTCAATCTAATTTAAATTAACTGGAAGGAGTTTTTGTTTTGGAATTGCAAAAATCACTTATTTTAGTACCATTTTTAACCATCTTTCATCATAATGTAATTCTCTTTATTAAAAACTCTTTCAAAAGTAAAATATACTTTTCTGAAACTTTGAGGAATATTAGCAAATTTAAAGTTTAATTAATCTGATTTGAAACAAATATTACTTTAAGTTAAAAATATCACAGAAATACATTTTTTAACAAGGCAGTTGCTGTTTATAATGTTGACAGTTTGATTGACAGATGGAAGGTTATCTAATTTTTTTCTATGATGAACATACTTATAAAATTTACTTGAGGACTATAATCTGAGCACCTTTTCTATATAATTTTTTAATTATTCAGTAATCTTAAAAATTTAGGAAAATATTCTCGGTAATCTAATGTTTTGAGTTTTAGCTACTTTGGCTTTAAATTTACTATAGTCATCGCTTTTATTTTCTGATAACATCCATATTTACAAAAATTGGCATGTTTATGCAAATCAAAAAAATATTCCATAATTCTTTTTAAAATATTGTGTGTTGAATTATACTAAGCTTTTCCATTTATGATTAAATATAGTCTTTTCTTAATAATATCATCACCTAATCTGTAAAGTAAGGAAAATTTTTAAGATTTAAAACTTTGTAAATTATTATAGTTCAAATTTAAAAAAAAAAAAAAATGAAAACACTTCTTGTAAAAATTCATTATTTATCAAAAAAAATTTATTCTTAAGACAATAGTACATAATATATTTTATTCATATAAGCAATTAAAAGCTTTTCTAATTAAATAATTTCTTAGCTTTGTTGCATTTTTTATTTTACAATTCAGAGCAGATTTTCAGTAAATGGTGATCCTGTTTTAGAAAAGAAATTGATGATTTAAATTCTCCAAGGAGTTCTGCTTTTAACTAATATAAATATTAAGCTGTACAAAATATAATTTTTTGAAATTTTATAAAATTAAATAATCAAGAAACGATGACATTTGGTAGGTTGTTTATGACTATTAGGAACAAATTTTGTCAAAGGATAGAACCCTGAGGGACACCCACATTAGTGTAAAAATATATTTATTGAAGCTTACTTTATTTGAAAATCACCACTATCATGAACTCTTTCATCATATTTAATGTAAATATCCTAATATATTTCAAATACCCTTGTTATTTTTTTTTGTTTTTTTGAAATTTGGATTTTTTTTTTTTTTAACTAGATTTTTATTTCAGCCATAAACCCAAACATGACACTGAACTGTGAGGATTTATAATAAATGTTAATATTTATAGCCTCCTTGTGATTCACACTACAAAAGTAAACAGCACATTTTTATCTGATCAGGGAAAAAAAAGTGATTGGGTGTGTGTGGGGGGTCATAACTTTGATCAATAGACAATTTTCAGTAAGTTGTTAAAGTTCATTTAAACTGATGGATACATGGTAAGATCCCAGTTTTGCACACTGACATTATAAATCAAACCCTTTACTACAAACTTTAAAGTATTCTAAAAAAACTATTATGCTAAAACAATGGTTTGGTGTCTCATGCCAGATCATAAAAAATTAGATGGCCAGATCTTATGGGATGACAGATGAAAAGACATTTGGTGAATTAGTCGAAGTTGCATTTGACATTAACTAATCAACATGACTGAAATTGACAATCTAAACTAAACCCTGTTTGGCTTAGTCAAATTTTTCGAGCATCCAATAAAGCAGGTTAATTATTTTTCCTATGATTTGAAAATAATCACATTATACAAAGTATAAAACTGTCCATCCAAAATAGGAAGTTTATCCTTTTTCTCAGCATTTTAATAAAAACTATCTCTGCAATATTTTTTATCTAAGTAAGAATGCCCTCACACACCTGCCAACAGCAAAGAAGAATGAAATTATAAAGTAAATCTAGATTTTTGTTAGATATTAATCATCTTGTAATGTTTACATGAATCCATTTGAAATTCTCTCATAGAATATATAATGCACACATACACACAAGCTCTTAGCAAATGTTTGAAATTCTAAAATATACATTGTTCATGGTGTTTCTCTAAGTGATAAGGTTTACTTCGCAATGATCAACTTGGACAAGGAGATCCATATTATTTAAAATATATACTAAGTTTTGCTAAGTACAGCACATCATCAAATGGAGTAAAATGGATAAAAAATGATTGATACAACACAATCTTTGGTGGGGAACTATTCTGAAAATCATCATTTGAAATCTTGGTTTTGACTTTGGTCAAAACACTGACCTCCAACACAAGTTGGAAATGTTCACTTATTTTAGACAATATCTATGTTGTGACAAGTATTACAAATTTTCAGAAATCAAATTATCCCTTATTTTGCACTCAATGTTACAGTTTCAGTCATCTTACAGCTTTAGCAAGTCTTGTCATCATATTGTTTTCTTAAAATTTGATATAATATGAATCATTTACACCAGAATTTGGGGGATGAGAAATTATATGGCTTTCTATTTGGACTAGCCTGCTTATTTTGGGTTTTATACTTGTTTCAGCTAATGTACTCTTTGGGCTTCCTCATGTCTGTTATACATGGTAATCTTCATGGGATCTTGAGCTAAAACTTTTATTTAATCAATGTGAGTAGATTGTTCTCATTTTACTTTCCATGTTTAGTGGATGTTTTGTATGTTATTCTATAGAATTGACTTGTACAAGATATCCCCTAAACATGGGAAGTTGAATGACAGAAAACTTTAATAAAGAGTCCAGTTCAAAATTTCAAGAAGATTACCAAATATGACATACTCAGAGAAGGTTGGAGGGTATGATAGCCAAACAGCTGTAAGTATAAAAACCAAGATGAGCATGCTAGCTTGAATAGAAAGGTACATAATATTAAAGTTTTAGATTGTTAATGTTGTCGTCAGTTAAGGAACATGTCTTTCTACTTTTAAAATGCCAAACTAAACTGTGAATAACATAGAATTTCAAGTTATTTTAATCTTGACTTAAAAAAAAAACAATTGATTTATGTCTTCAATTATTTTTAGCTCCCGGATAAATGAATAGTAAAATACTGCAGGTAAATTTGTGTATGTTTTATATATAAAACCTATCTCCATGGTTAGCTAGTTGGCCTCCTAGTTACTAGAAATTAAATACAATCACTCATCATAGGGTGTCCCATATCTGTGACCTTGTGATTATGCTAATGTAAATATCTCTGGGTACCTGACTTTGATAATTAGCTGGGTTGGTGAGTCATTTGCTAGTCTAGTAAGCTAGATTCTCACTAAGTTTCCATTTGTGGTAACCCTGTACCAGATGAAGCTGAAATTATCAAAACTGTGTCTGCATAGATACAACTTGTGTGTGAGTGTGGGCATGTGTATGAAAAATGAATGTTAATCTTAAAACCAGATGGAAAACAATACATTTCAATTAATAGAAAAATGCAATTACTCATTCTGTTTGAGTGTTATAGAACAAAGACTAAATTTCCTTCACAAAGCCATCAGCTTTTAAATACCTAAATGCCATTTGTTAAACAATTACATAAAGATATCCCAAAGCAATTCAGGAATTTTTCACTGATAACTTTTTAACAACTAAATCTTTTTTGGCGTTGTTGAACTTGCTGAAAGAACTTCATTTTTGTTTATATTATGAATGTAATTAAATAAGTTAAAAATTATTCTACACTGATTTCAGTTGTTATTGTCACATTTTAGCCTTCTTATGCTTCCAGATTTCTCTGGTTGGCTGTCATTGTTGCATTCTTATGTAACAAGAGTTTACAGATTGTTTTGAAAATGGGTAATAATCCTGGGATAAGTAAGGGGCCCAAGGTGAGTACTTTGAAGAAGATGCAAGTGCCACGCCCCTTAGTGGGCTAGTTTTTTCATTAATATTAAATGACTGCTATACTCTCCAGACACATCTCGTACATTTTAAAATTTAAAATGTAGATAATTCTTGTCAAGGTTCCACAGATTCACTCAAATGATTCAGTTTTAAAATGGTCCTTTTATTGAGAAGGGAATGTACAAATCTTTATTTTGATGGATGTGAGAGTGTCAGTTCAGACCCTGTTATATCCAAACATTTCCAGTTGGCAAAGTGAAAAGATTTCTTAAATAGCTTAATAGCTTGTTTTTTTGTGGGTGGATTTGTAGGGATTAGCTTAGTCTAGCACAGAGGTTCAAGCTTTGATTATTGAGAAAAAATTGAACAAAAGTTGAATCTAAAGTTAAACTACATAACTTTTGTTTACAAGCATGGCACTGATAAAAAAGAAATGAGATTATGATCTACCTAGGATCAGTGTGGTATCTGTGCATCCTAAAAAGTGTTATGTACACTATATATAAATTTAAAAGTGTTTATATTTTATTAGGGATCTTCCCAAAAAACGTTATCGAAAGTTTAAAATGAATTTTAAAAAATGAAAATGTTCTTGAAACTTTTATTTTGGTTTTAATTTCAAACTAATAGATTAAATTTAATATATCCAATAAGCAAAATACTTTGTATTTCCAAAACTGAATTGACTGGAAGGTTTTTTTGGGTTTTTTTTTTTTTTTTTTTTTTTTTTTTTTTTTTTTGAGTCGTCTTACATTAAAAAATCTTCCAAAAATAAAATACACTTTTTTGAAACTTTATTCAAAAAATATTAGCTGATTTAAAATATAATTAATCTGGATTGAAACAAATATTACTTACTTTAAGTTTAAAATACCACAAAATGCATTTTTTAACCCAACAGCAACTATGTTAATGTGCTGGCAGATCTAATGCTGTTCTACAGAGCTTTTAACTGTAAAACAAAAAAAATTGAAGAAAATGGCATGAGCACATTTTATGTAATTTTTAAGTATTCAATAATCTTAAAAATTTATGAAAATATTCTGCATAATCTAATGTTTTATTGAATTTTAGAAATTTCAGCTTTAAATTTACTATAGTTATTTTCTGATAATGTTGTGTATGGTCACCCAATACTTACAAAAATCACCACATTTATACATATACAAAAAAAATTCAAAATTCTTTTAAAAATATTGGTGTTTGATGATTTGGATTAAGCTTTTCCATTTGATTAATAAATATAGTTTTCACCTAATAAAATAATCTAAAAGGCTGAATGAAATTAGTACAGAATTTTAAGATTTAAAACTAAATAAATTATTCTAACTTTAAAAAAAATTAAACAGTTCTTGTAAAAATATTCATTATTCATTGAAAGAAATTTTTCTTAAGAAGGCAATAGTCTCCTTGATATATATTATTTATGAAAGCAAATAAAAGCTTTTCTAATTAAATAATGTCAGTTTTATTGCATTTTTTATTTTATGATTCAGAGCAGATTTTCAGTAAATGGTGTTTGACAAAAACAAATTGATGATTTAAATTCCCCGAGAAGTCCTGCTTTTAATATAAATATGAAGAGGCCAAAATTTTAATTTCTTGAAATTTCATAAAATTAAGTAATGTAATTTAAAAAAAAAAAAAAATTAAATTTATGAATTGGTCCTGAAAATTTCATTAAAATCCAACAATTATTTGATATTTGCAAGAATTTCCAAAACAATGTGTTTTTAAGACCAAAAAAAATGCTAAAAGTTCCAAAACTAATCTTTGACCCACCTACTGATGCAAGAAAAACAATTTTTTTTAACCAAAATTTCAAACATGCTAGAAAGAATTAAAATATTTAATAAAATATTAAATACTTTGATCTTTCCTCTTAATAATAACAAATATTTTGATGATGAAACTTTATTTTTATCAAGTCTCAGGCCTCTTTTAGAAAATTTTTGGAGTTATCTATATTTTATTCATAGTATTTTTTCTTAGACCTACACTTGTATGAACTGATAGACATTTGTTTTAATTCTGTTTCTAAGGAAAAGAAAATGTTTGTCTTTCTTTAACTCCATGTTACTTTTTTGTTTTTTGGTTCGTTTTTTTTATTCATTCGGTTTTCTTTTTATATAATAAAAAATAAATTTTTCTTTCCTTATTTATTTTGTAGGTCATTTGTAATATTTTTTTATAAATAAATAGTCTATACTGTTGCATCTTTTTTAATCACTCGTCTTTTTTTTTCTCTTTATTCTCTTCACTGCAGATAGTCATTTGAGGAAACTGAAGTTCTTTAAATGGAAATTACAATTTATTCTGGCAACAAATGGTTACTGTTACAATTTTATCATTTGTGTTTTTTCTCTGTACATACTTATAGAAAGTACAAGACTGGTCTCATCAAACATTTTCTCCCTTTTTAGTTTTAAAGCCAGATATAGATTTCTCAAATCAGTTTCAGAAAGTGAACCGCAATAATTACAAGTCATGTTTTTAAATCTGGTTATTGTTTTATTGAAACCTGATATATTGAAATAGATATGTAGATAAGTTTTATCACCCAAATATTTTAGTCATCTTTTCATTTAAATTTTAATGGTTAGTAGTGCAAGTGCCAAATGATGCTGTTTCTATTTCATGAATAAATGACTTCTTATGATAGCTCCCAGAATGCAAGCACTATACCCAAAATGGTCTGCCTCAAGTGTCTCAATGGCTCTCTCATTTGCTGGATGGTGGATTCATGCATTTTTCAAGAATGTTAGTGTGAAGTAAAGAGAAACTGTTTCAGCCAGAGTTTGAATACAATTTAATATCCCCATTCTCTTTTCAATTAACCATGCACAAGCACCTAAAATTTAACATTTTATTTATATATCATCCATCCAAATTCATCAGGTAAGTTATTTAATGTTTCATCTGCTTCTCATTACCCCATTATACCCTAGGTGTATTAAATTTTCTAAGCCTTTTTGCTTATTACAGAATTTCAACTGTTTCATATTGTAAGTATCAGTTTTCATTGTCCTTTTTTTTCCATGAAACTTCCTTATTGCTCATATATTTCTCAGCCTCCTTTTGGTGCAATGACATCTCTGCTACTTCAAGTCTTTTTTTCATCTATGAGGAAATTGTTCAGCATTTGCTGCCATATTACGTAACAGTTCAGCACTCTTTCAGTTCTTTGTTTCTAATAACATTTTCTTATTTCTTTTAGTTTCTGAAAGATGTATTTTGTTTGCTATTCCTATATGCCTTTGGATTTCAGTGTCACATTTTCCGTTTTCTGTTACTACACTAAATCAAATCATTAAATTTCTGAACCTCTCCCCTATACATAACTCACACATTGGGCTGTCTTTTGGTTTCTCTTTACTATCTTTTCTAAAAGTTCTTTGAATTTTCTGAGTCTGGTATCAAATGCTGTCATCTGTGTGTGTATCTTATGTTATTAAAATTGTCCACTCATACTAAGTCAAGATAGGTTTTCTTGTTTTCTTTTATTAAATTACCATAAATGGTAGAAACAGAAGACAGGCATCATATTATCCAGCACCATAAAATTTTTTCTATTGAAACAGTTTTTATTTTTTTCTTCTAAATTTTAAACACTGAGAAATTCACTTTTTCTACTATATTCTAAGATCACTGTTTTGTTAACAAGGCTCAAGTTCTATATGAATTGTTCTTAGTTTGTTCACAGATGTACATGCCGAAGCCTAAGTTTGCCTTTAAACTCATCTCTTATTTCCTGGGCCATCTCCATAGATAATCCTCTCTCTCTCTCTCTCACCAACAAGTCATGGTCAGTTTAGAAAGGAGACTGTTTATCAAGTGATATCTTTCAATCAAATCTTGAAAAAATAAAATGCATATTTAGAATAATTCCTGATGAAGAGAACTTTAATATGAATCCATTGAAATTTTAGTGTTCTTTTTAATAACCCTCTCTGAGAAGGAGACCATGTAGTCTCTGCTTCGATTCACTCTGTCTTGCAAATATATTCTGCACAATTGAAAAAAGTTTCATTTTAAGTAGCTTTTTGTGGATTTGTGAATGTAATGAGTCTGATACAAAGTGAACAGAAATTAATTTAGAAAGATTGAGTTTGCGTCACATACAGGCCCAGTCTGCTTTAACCATTTAGTATTCAACATGCTGAAACCCATCCATAAGTATTGACTCTCAAAATCTCCCTATTTGTGATCAGTCTCCCTGTCTGCATGACTTACTGCATTATTTGCAACGATGTTGTCATATATTATAGCAGAGTATACATGGTGTAGGTTACAATGGGTTGAACATTATGATTTAATATTTATAGAGCAGCTTTGGACATATTAAATGCTAAAGGGTTAAAGAACAGCATTCAAAATCCAAGCCAACTCTTCTCTGGTTTTGAATGAGTTTGAGTTGTGTTTGTAATATCTGAAGTGCTACTCAAAATTTCATGAAATTTAAATACTGTTCGCAAATGAAGTGTCAAATATGGATGTTTTAACAGCAGTATGACACATAATTACTTTAAAGGATAGTTGAACCTTTTTTGTTTTGTGGTGTGTTCTAAATATTTTTGGAGTTTGAAAGACAATAAAACTCCTATGGTGAAATGGAAAATTTTTAAAATGGTAAGGACATTTAAAACCTTATATGAACCCTGTTTTCTGTGTTTACCCCCCCCCCCCAAATTGCAAATTATCAGGTCCTTTGATAAGAATGCTTTATTAAACCAAAGATCTGAGTTAATGGTAAATTGTAAATACAGTCTACCTTTTACCTTAGAATTCAGTTAGACTTGGAATTTGACAATGCTTTTTCTCAGATTTAGTTGAACTGTGTTGCACCATATATGGCTTATTTTTCTGTTGGCAAGATTAATTTAGATTTAATATAATTTTGTATTAATCTCCTGGTAGTATTAGTAACATCTTGTATGGATGTATTAGTATTTGGTTGGTGTTTTGACATTTTGCATTGATTGGTTATTGTTATTAACATATTATATAAAGAATCTTTAGTCAAAAGTTGCATATTACCAAGTTAGTATATATGTTTAAATTATTTACTGCTTTCTTAAAGAAGCTATTTATTTATCAACTATAAAAATGTTTGTTTTTTCTTAATTTTTTATGTAGGAAACTCAACAAAGCATAGAACTTGTCTAGCATTTTGTTAGATTACCACTTAGTTTTTCTTGGGAAATGACATTGTCTAATGTACAATATGGATCCATTTACATCCACTCCTGTTTAATGTCTGTTGCTACCATTGATTTCAAATCCATGGGTCATGGCCCATTTATGAAAAATAATTTCTTAATTTTTGCTTCTTCCTTTAATTTAAATTCAACGTATGTCATATTCAATTGGTTGACCTAAGTAAAGCCCACAAACCTTATAACCGCGTCTTGTTTCTTTTTTCATAAAAAGAGGCAGTATTTTGCTTTTATATCTGAATAAATCATTTACTCACCAGTAATTTACAATCGCCTGATGAGATGCAGTTATACATTGAAACATGACTGCAATTGTGTAGTGATTTTCGATGTAATATCCTAAAATAAAGAATATTGCTCTACTCTGTATTAAGCCCTTTAATAAATCCAATGTTATGAACGTTGGAATTGTACTCTATTCGTTCTCATCTTACCTGGGGATATATATATATATATATATATATATATATATATATTACTAAATTTAAGCTACCAATGTATACTAATAATAGATTGAACTGACAAAATAGGAAAGCATATTTTTGTAACATGTTTTGGTCCATCCTTCAGAAATTTCATCAAAAGCAAAATGCAAACATTTATTTAGAAAAACCTGAATTTGTGCACACACAAAAGTATCTTGCACAAAATGATGTAATACTTTCTAATCTAAGAGAATTAAATTGTGTAGGATGTGACCTCATGTAATTATGTCAATAATCAAAATTAAATTTTTGCAATTATTTATAGGCAGTAAATTAACTGTTTTCATTCAATTCTTTGATGTTTTCATTCAATTCTTTGTTTTCGTTCAATTCTTTGATGTTTTTGTTGTTCACAAATAATTTATCAACTTAGAAAAAAAAACCTCTCTCAAGAATGGATATATGTGGGGTGGGTGCTAGTCATTTCAGTTTTATTTTATCAATATATTATTATTATCTTTCAGATATATGAAAAATTTAGATATACACACATCTGTGTGTGTATATTATGTGAATATATTTTTAACTGATTTAAAAAAAAATTGCCTCTTGAGATAGATACATTTTCATTTTTAGTAAAATATAGGTATTTAAAATTATGTTGTGTAACTGGAGCAGCCACCAATTTGTTCTATTCCTATTAAGTTATAGTTAACTGGAATCATAAGTTCTATGCTAAGTTTCTTCTCTCACACTTCTTGCTTGTAGAACTCTCTTCTGACTTCTTGCTTTCCAGTCAACTTTGATCTTCAAAAATTTAAATGCAATGTCAATTGTCATCTTCTGTCTCCTTGAATTCTATTCTTTTATTGTCCTCTCTCTTTAATATTTTTTGTCAGATTCTTCCATGCTCAGTAACCCCTTGCATTTTAGTAGCTTTATTGTCTCACTTGGAATGAAAACAAAACATGTCTTTCATTAAAAAAAAAAAAAAAAAAAAAAATTCTTTGTCTATCTATCTATCTATCTATCTATCTATCTATCTATCTATCTATCTATCTGTCTGTCTGTCTGTCTGTCTATCTGTCTATCTATCTATCTATCTGTCTATCTATCTATCTGTCTATCTATCTATCTGTCTGTCTATCTATCTATCTATCTATCTATCTATCTATCTATCTATATATATATATATATATATATATATATATGAACAAATTTTTTATTAATCCAACAGATTTTTATCACTTTAAACATTGTTTTTGTGGTTACTTGTATTTGAGTAGGCATTCATTTATTAAAGAGTATATTTATTTATTTTTGTCTACCAGCCTAAATGCTTGAGAAATCTCATTAAAGAAAAATTTGCACTTTATGGAGATAGGATGATAGTTGTATGTGCAACATACAAATTTGAAATATCTATAACACCAAAAGCAAGTCCATTGTCTTCGCAATTTTCTATGACTATGCTATCCACTGCCATATCTTACTATTAAACTCCTATCTCATGTCTCTGTTTTCTTTTCTCCTACTGTTTATCCATTGGGCACCATTCAACCTATTATTAGAGCAATTTTATCACTTAATCACTTTTGTGATCTCTTAGTCTGTTTTGATCCATAGACTTCTCTATAGCATATTTTGTTGTTTTGGTCTTTGTGAATTTCTTTGTTTGCATCCAATTTTGTTAATTTCTCTCATTCACATCCATACATTAAAGCTAGCTTTATAAACTTTGTTTTAAGTCTATGGATGAAGGGATTTTCATTTCTTTAGTTTTATTGGTGATTTTCAAGCAAGTATTAGGCATCATTTTCATGAGCTTTCTCAAATTTTGTCAACAGACCTGAGTAGTTGTATTCTTGGGATTCTTCAACTTTTATTATGATCATTCCCAGGACATTACAATTGTATAATCCTTATATTTTTATCCCCCCCCCCGTTCATCTTTTGACAAAAACTTACTCAGCAATTTAAATGGTTATAACTGAAAACAAATTCATACTCTTAGTTTATCAGTGTTTGATTGCCAAACTAAATAAAGTCTCAGAGTTATCAGGTCAGAAAACAGAATTCACAAAATGACTTTAAATTCTTCCTGCCACCAATTATGTTCACTTTGTACTACTGACTTTGATAAAGGCATGAATTTACTTCTCCCTATGTTCTGTTATACTGCTTGAGTATATCATCACTGCATGTTGTGATGGTTAAAATGCTTACAGTTTGACAAACCACTTTTCCATTACTGCAATACTTGCTCAGGCTGTAACCACAAGAAGCTGTTACTCCCCTTGTTAATCTTTACACAAATTAGTCATTCTGATATTTCTTCATGTTACTATTGAAACCTTACAAACGAAACTCTGAAGTTGGCATAAAAAGCAAAATCACACTTTTATATTAATGCTTTTCTGTGAAGATGTGTGTTTGTGTGTGTGCATACATGTTTTGTATTTCTGCCTATATTTCTGAAGATAATGCAAATAAATAATGCAACATTAACAGAACTAGCTGAAAATCTGTGCTGCAGATTATGGATTTTACAAAACCTTTCAAATAGCAATATTTTGAGGGGGGAGCTTTTTCTTTTCTTTTCACTGGTAAAAGAAAAAAATTTGAGAATTTATAATGAACCTCATTAAGAGGTTAATATTAAATACTTCTTAGCTGTTTGGCTTCATATTAAAAATGTAAACAGAACATGGATTTTTTTTTCTTTTTCTTTTTTCTGGTGACTTAGTTTTTGGGAAGACAATTTTCAGCTCATCATCTTAATACATTTGAACTAAAACAAAGATTTGCTTTAGATTACTTGGACACAAAGTAAGGGTCCAGTTTACAACTTGGTAAAAATCTCACACTTTAGAATTTTAATAAATTAATATGCTAAAAACATGCCCTGTGATCTTGGAGAAAATTTGGTGGCTGTTACTGTTCTTTTTGAATATAAAAAAGACAGTTGGATAAATTATTATAGGATTGACTCCAATTTCTAAATCAAATGTGGATTAACTTGAGATATATTTTAAAATTATTTTCATCTTTCTATTATAAACCCTTGTCTAAAAACAGTTGTTCTGATTGTGTGTATCCAAGTCATTTCTGTTTCAGATGATTTTGACTAACATGCTTTTTCAGGCTCTGCTGGAAGTTAAATTTTTCTAGTGCTGGCTACACAATAAAAATATTGGCTGCATTTAAAGCAAGGCAGAAGGAAAAGAACTCCAGGTATAAAGAACACCTGCTATTTGTGGAGCTATGTCTTCTGATGAATTTCCGAGATAGCTTGGCCCAAAATAACTATCCCTCATGAAAATTCACAATGTGACAGGATTATTGCTTTTACTCCTCTGTTAGTCAATGTAGCACTCTTTCCCACTACTCTTTCTGTTGAAAATAACAAAGTCTTGTTTAATTGATATTTGTGATTCTTTGATCAAAACACAGCATGTAAAATTAGCTTGGCATTTGCCCAATCAGGATAGAGAAAGCTTTATTATGGGCCAGTCGGATGTATAAATATAGCTTTGATTTTACTGTGCTTTCTGTGACAGCTTCATGTTTAAGTCTTTGGGGCTGGAGACCATATAGTACCTCATTTGATTTAAACTCTGTGTGACAGACAGACATACATACATACACACACACACACACACACACATACATACACATATATATATATATATATATATGAGGCAAATGGAAAATTTATTTACAAATGTGTTTCGGCCCTGAGGGACCATAATACATTGGTAAGCAAAGTTTTCTTTTTGTCTTTATTCATACTGTCTTTTCACAAGTGTATTTTATTTATATGAGGATTTTTCAACACACACAATGTTCTTAAAAAGAATTACTTTGAAGAAAAAAATAGGATTTTTTTTTTTTTTATAACTATTTTCCTTGATCAAATTCCCATCTTTTGTGTTTCACCTTGTATTTGCAGTATTTACAAAGACAACATTAAATCTGGTGACTTGTTTAAATCAAATTTTGAAACACCAAGAAAAATGAAGGGATCTTTTAACTGATAAAATGGAGAAAAAAACAAACTGTTCTCAACTATACTTCAGTTATATATTCCAAATGAAAATGTTTGGATTTAAATTGAACTCACTTGCTTTATTCTCATTGCCCTAATAATCTGAACTAATTTTAAGGACACACACACCATATTTTGTGGCATATAAATAAATCACACTCTGCCCAACCAAATTTTGTAGCTTTCACACTGAAGATAAAAATGTACAAATTTCTGTTTTACTTTCCTAATATATTTCATGCTAAATTTATGGTGTATATAATATCTAATATGCACACACGCACACACACATGCACGCGCGCAATATTATTAAATACAATGAATATGAAATAGTTTCATTTTTTTTGTTCAGTTTCTCTTGCTTTCCTACAAAGGAATGAATAGTTGGTTACAGATATTGTTTTCAACCATTTTCTGGTCATCCTCAGTAATAAGATATGTCGACACTATTTGTGAAAAGATTGCATCGTGAACTCAAACTGATATCCTACTGTTTGTTGTTTCTGTTAGAAAATATGGTTTACAAATTTTTACTTCATAAGAAATCATTGGAAAATTAAGGATTATCATTGATTACATGTCAGCATTGTTAACCCAGTAATGTGAATTCTGAAAAATTTGTTTATATATAGCTTGTTTTATTAATTATTGAAAATACTTAATGTTATTTTCCAGATTAACGGATTTATTACTTAATGTGGTTTTTTTTTTTTTTTTTTAATAAGTTGAGCAATCTGGGATCTCTATTTGCAATTTATTGGTCAGATAAATGATATAATGTTTTGATAAAAAGTATAACCAATGTAAACTGAATTTTGTTTGCAGTTAGAATCTTCTATTGGAAATAAGAATTCAGATATTGTTTTGTACAATGTTATTTTCATTAGTGATAAGATTTGATGTTCATAATGTTTTTATTATAGTTAATCAGAAACATTTAAGGTTGATGGGAGATGTATTTCTATGTATAATATTTTAATAGCTATTTCATATGGTTTATAATTAAATTGAACGTGCTTACAATAAGATTATTGTATTACTGTTTTTATTATAATTGTTTTGTGAATTATTCTGATTAATTTTATTGAGAGTAATTTTTATTTAAAATATAATTACGGAATGTGTTAAGAGTTCATTAGCCAGTTCTCAGAAATAATGTGCGAGATGAGTAAATCTCTATTTATAAAAAAAGATTTGACAGCAGTTTTGTATCAGTAGGGATATTAACAATTGTAATAAAGAAGGCAAGACTTTGAGCCTCTAGTTTTTGATATAAAGAGGTAATGAAAGTGACTATTAAAATCTATTAAAATATCTAGAAAGGGAATTTTTATTAAGTTTGTCAGTTTTTTGGTAAATCAGATTTAGTTAAATTTTTAATAACTAAATTTTCATTATGAGACTAACTATAAACCATTGAATCAAGATGGGGACCACATCGTGATGCAGTCTGTTTATAAATGTTACCAAGACAATTGGAATAGGAAATTTGTGTAGTGCAAGAGTAATAGGTTTAATTTTAGTGGATTGTTGTGAATGAGATTTATAAATGCATTGTAATATAGCAATAATAATATAATGGTTGGCTTCTCATTTCATAATCAGTCATAATCAGCAACTTGAACAGTGCCAGTACACTAAACTTCTCGCTCATTATGATTTGTGACTTTATGCTAGCACAATCATTAACCGCTTCCAAACAGTTCCATCTACACAATTTCATCCAAAAGGCTTGGGTCAACCTATGGTATTGTTTTTCAGGTACTTTCCAAAAGTACCACATCCTGGGATCACCTTCCCAGCCTGATAACATAAAGGAGTCACCTTTTTGAAAAATAGATCATGTGGTTCAAGCCTGGGTCTCATGGTTGGAAAGCCAATGTTCTAAACATGCAGCTAATATAGCAATAGTTTCTTTTATAGGTTATTAATAAAAAGGCATTTAATGAAGCCATAATATGGTTTTTGGGTTCAGTAGGCTGTAAAATTTGTATGAAATAGTATTTTATTTAAGGTGAAATGAACTAATATTAAAAGATTTGGATAATAAATATATTGGGATGAGAATTTGGCAGTAGTGGAAACTGATATCAACACAATGGTGGCATTCATTCATGCTTGAATATATGAAAATTGTGTTCAAGTAAGAAACAATGTTCACTTTTTATTTACATATGGTCTATCCCTGATATTGAGCATTTTTACCCATAAATATAGCATACTATAAAAATACTTATATATATATATATATATATGTGTGTGTGTGTGTGTGTGTGAATGAGAGTCTGTATATTTGTATTTGTAATAAACTACTCTAGAGTAACCCTGGAGAAAAACATCTCCAACTTTAGATATTCCTGTGCTTGAACACTGATTAGATAACATAATTCTTTTGTTTGTTTGACTCTGTTTGGAGGAGGCATCTTAGAACACACTCTTTCTCTCTCTCATACACATATACTACTTGAGATTGAAAAAAAAACAAAATAAAATCAGCTCAATTGGTCTCAAGTGAGATAATCCCCAATAATATAATAAGTTTTTTTATGTTAATAAAATGCTTTCAAAATAATTGACATGATCTTTACCAGTTTAGCCTTGTGGCTAAGATATTGCTTATTTTCTACTAATCTAAGAGTTTAGTGTTCAGGTCTAAGTGAAAGCTATGCTGTACCCGCTTGTCATTTATCTCCTGACCATATTTATATGATTTAATTTATAATTTTAAAGTTAATTTAGGGAATCATTATTTAACAAAGATTACCAAGTTTTCTAATAAAATGGGTTTTTGCTAAATTAGCACCCCCCTTTTTTTTTACAATCATGTTCCCTCTGTACAAGGCCCAAGATCCAATTCAGGTAGATGTTTACAGAGTAAGAGGCAACACCCCAAGCAAGGAGAGAATACTGTCAAGAAGCAAAGGGCTACCAGAAGTGAAAGAGAAAGAAAAGGCTTTAGAAGGAACTGGAAACCCAATCATACACAAGTGATAAACCTCTAATCATTTTCAAAAGACCAGAGAGGAGTTCAAACTCCTCTCTGGTCTGGCAGTGAATCTATAGTAAATAAAAGTTCAGTTTTAGGTGGAAACATTAGAAAATATTGAGCTGAAGTGAACTTTAGAAAGAACCGGAAATTTCAATCCTAAACAGGAAACAAAAGGTAAACCTCTACTTATTCAAAAGACCAGGGAGGAGTGTGAACTAGACAGTAGGAATGCCCTAAACTAAATCCAGTAGATATATTTTATGAGGGGGATGCTGAAAAGTTTTTGGCCTAACCTACTTCTCATGATTAGTATTTTAATGAACAAATATTAAAATACTGATTTTGGGGGAGTGGGTTGGGATGAGAAATTTTCAGCATCCTCTTTTTATATATTTATCTAAAACAAGCTTTAGGCACTATGGTAAAGAGTATAACAAAATGCTTCTGTGATCAATTACATATGTGAAAAGGAGTTGGACTAAAAAAAAATTAAAATGCAAATATAGTGATTAAACATAGATATATACATGAGTCAGGTAGATATTTTTTTAGCAAATCTAGATATTACACTAAGAGAAAATCCACTCCATATATAAATCATCCCTGCAATTTTGATAGGTGCTACACACACACAAAGTTCACACCCTAATAAACCAAAAATAATTTAAAAAACATAAAAAAAAATTTTAGAATAATTTCTTTCCTTGGCAATTCACTTAATTCAATGGGGAATATTAATAAATATAAATAATATATCATACAGTGAATTTTTCACAAAATTTCAGCATTAGGCTACAGACCTATTGATGTGTATATGTGTTACATAAGTTGTAGATGAGGGAAATTCATAATGTTGATTTAGCCCTCTTAGTTAGATGCTGGGTGTATTTCCTGTATTTTTGGAAATGTATACAGAGTATATACATGCAGACCTAGGTGTTTGGGTGGGGGGCATAGGAAACCTTTGGCATATTTTAATTTAAGGGGAAATTTTAAAATGGTTTGTAATAAACTTGAACCTTACCAGGTGCTCTATTCTTGTAGACTTGTTCAAAACCAAACTTTGTTAATAGATAAAAACTGGAGGAATGGAATAAAACATTTTTTTCTTCAGCCAATAAATATGCAACATCTTGAATCACACTGCATTGTTCAATTTATCAACTGTTTTAATTTCTCATTTAAATTTTTTCTTTTTTTAAATAAACATTAATTTCATCATATGTTTTTCCCCACTTTTTAATCTACCTCTCATACTATTCACCTAATTCTCAGACATAAATCTTCAATAAAACCTTACTCCACGCTTTCCTTATATGCACCTCCAGAATCAATTCTGGATAAAAAAGCAACTTTTGAGAGTACAAAATTAAAAATAAGACAATTGAAAAATTCATAAATTTTAATAAAAGCAAAGTTGATAAAGTATTTTTCAGGTTATTAAATTCTAGATTTTAAATAGAATTAAAGTGGTGGAGGGTATTGAAGGAAAGCACTTAACAATCTCACTTTGCAAACTCTTACAAATATGCTGAATTCAACCTTTTTATTTATTTTTTTTCCATTCATCACAAGTTATTTGAAAGTAACCAATTGACAATCTTAAATTGAGACTGATTACTGAAATGGGCAGTTTGTTTTGGACACTATGGAAAGCTGTATAAAGCCACTTTTTATGATGGACTTTGACTAAGTAGAACTAGTCATTGTTAAGTCCAGGTTTTGCTCTTGGCTAGTAATTACTGTTGCACAGTAGTGCTATATTAAGTGATTTCCTTAATTTGTCTTTTCTGTCTGTGTGTGCATTCCTTGTCAGTAGGAATGTGTCCCCATATGTAGATCTGTATATTGTAACAGTTTCAGTGTATGAGCATACATTTTTCATGATGATTTTGGCTTGAACTGATACTTTCCATTTTTGCCTGGACCATCATTTTGTGGGTTGTCCTGGTATTTGCTCCTCCTCTCTTTGCTTTCTACACAACATTGACAATGTTTCACAATGACACAATTTATGTAGATTTGGCATGCTTACATAGAAATCATTCAGAAGCCAGTGCCACCTTTTTGAATCATTTTTAACTCGGCAAGTCCCTGCCTTCAAAATCCAGAGACACAACTCTGTCTATTACTTTCAAAAAAACATATTCATCAGATGATTTTAATATGTGCTATCTCTAACTTTGTGCCCCCCCCCAAAAAAAAAACAAGGTGAATGCACTTCATGGACACAAAACTTATTCTTTATATTGCTAATATGAAAGTGATTTGTAAGTAATTCACATTTGCAGTAATTGGGCTGATTATTTTCATGCTTCTGAAGATATGAATGCATATTTGAAATAAAAGCAACCAGGCATTTTAACTGTTTATCAAATATTGATTTCTTACAAACATTTTTTTTTTTTTTTAGTTAGTTTGATCCTGTTGATTTGTAAGAATCATAGTAATTATATTTTTCAAATGGTCAGTGTTCAAACATTACTCGAAGCCAGAATTCCAAATAATAAAAATAGTAGGAAGGCTATTTAGGTAACTGGAAAAGTTAGCAATATGCAATACCTCTATAGTATTGATATCTATACATTTATATCATATCCTCTCCTTTGATACATGCATAAATGTAAACATACATTAAATATCACTTGCATTCAGGATTCTTTGGCTATATGATGAGTTTAATACCCATCAAGATGGTATACCTCCCCATTTTCTTTGTGATGTCAGGTTGTATTTTAATGAAATGATGAATCAGAAGAGATTAATTGAGCAATGAGTTTAGCACTGAATATCTACATTCTTTGTATAAAGGTGTTCTTAGAACATGAAAACACCAGTTCTCCTTCAATTACCGAAGTAGTGTTAAGCCTGGCCAGTACTTAAATGGGAGACTGGTTGGGAATACTGGGTACTGTAAGCAACCTCTTAAAATCCTAAATTTATTTTGGCTTTAAACAATCAACAAAAAGTTGATAAACAATTTAAAAAAAAAAAAAAAATTAATCTTAGGACATGATACATTTCTTTGTAGAACAGGATTTATACATACAAGGTGCGATGGGTAAATTGTCGCCATTTTATATTTTTAATTCCACGCGTGTGTTGTTTGTTTTTGGTTTTGTCAACTGCACAGTATAGTAGGGTCAGTTGGGTACCATCTGTGAGAAAAAGAGAACCATGACGCAATTCGCTCCGCCAGAAATTTGGAATCGGCATGTTCTACTGCTTGGATCCATACCAGATGCTCCAATATGAACATTTCAGTCTGTTTAGGTGTCAATCTGAGGACAATGCAGAAAATTCAGAAAGAGTTGGATGAGTCTAATGGTGATTACAAAGGGATTTGGAGTGATCACGACATTACACTTCCATTTATCTTCCCACAGACTCAACACAGAAGCCTACATCAAGTTCCTTGAGGAGGTAGTGCTGCCCTGAGACAAGAGAGTGAGTGCAGGAAGACCGTATGTCTGGCAACAAGACTCTGCACCATGCCACATTAGCAGGAGAACCCAGTCATGGCTTTCTGACAATTTCTGTGACCACATCATGTCTTTACATCTGGCCACCTAACACTCCAGACTTTAACTCCCTTGATTCTTATGTGTGAGGCACAGTTGAGCAAGAGACCAACAAAACTCCTTGTAATACCAAAGATGAACTGGAGGCAAGTATTATGGTAGCATTTACCAACTTAAACAAGGCGACTGCACAGAAGAGTTGCAGGAGATTCCAAAGTTGTCTGGAGGCTGTGGTTGAAGCCGATGTCAATTTTATTGAATAATTTTAGTATTTCAAGATATTTTTGTGTAATTTTGGTAAATATATCTGTTAAAATGAGATGTTGGTGTTATTTTCATTTTTGCATGATCTTAGACGACAATTCCCCCCACACACACACAATTTGTATTTTGGCACCAATCCGTCTTTCATGCATATTTTATTTAATACAACAGACAAGGTGCTTCGATTTAATTTTTTATACAATTTCTCATGTAATCTAATAATTTGCTTTTCAGATGATAAATTATATAAAAACTCTCCAGTTGTTCTTTTTATCCAAGTGCTTTTGGTGTAGCATGATTCTTCATGTCAAACATGTTGTAGTATAGGCTATATAATTATTTACAAATTTTGAGTGATCAGGAATACAATTCCTTAATGGACATTTAAATTCATAAATAATAATTATCCTATTTAATTTTGTTCTAAGGTGAATTATTATTTTTAACTATAAGGTTAGAGGTTTTAAATTTTCTGTAATAATTAATCTAATTTTTTTGCTATTGTCAACTGGTGTTGTGCATTTTTTTTTTTTTCATGGAGACCTACCGGACCCTATTCATAACATACTTGTTGACAACACAAATATAATAGCATCATCTACATGCAAAAAAACAAAAGGCTAAAAATAATGGAAGCCTTATTAATAAAAACAAAAAAATCAACACTAAACTTCATATCAACTATGAACATAGACACAATATCTTGACCATGTTTTGAAAATGAAAACATTATATAAATACATACATACAACAAACTATTTCTTGTTAACAGTTAATATATTTCAACCTTGAAAATGGCTAAATGTATAGCTGAAAGCACTCAGATAAAAAGAACAATTTGACAGTTTTTATATAATTTCTCATCCAAAAAGAAAAAAAATTATTAGATCACATGAGAAATTGTATATAATATTAAAAATAAAATTTTAAAAAATCGAAGCCCTTTGTCTGTTGTTTGCAATGAATTTTATATATATATATATATATATATATATGGGGCGGACTTATAGTTGTTCCAACAAAAGAAAAGTGTATATTTTAAATAGAAGAGAAGCTGCAAACGTTTTTGGTTATAATGTGTATTTATTTATATATATATATACACACACGCAACTTAGGTGGGCTGGTCATGTTATGAGAATGGATGAGCATAGGCTTCCAAAAAATGGTGCTGTATGGACAACTACCAAACTCCAAGCATTCAGTTGGGTGTCAACTCTTACGCTACAAAGACAAATTTAAAGACAACTTGAAACATCTCAACTTTGATCTGAAAACCTGGGAAGCCCAAGCATAGCGTCGAAAGGAGTGACATAAGACATGTTTCATTAAGTTAAAGGGTTTTGAAGACAGTCGACTGAAGCACCGTGATCAGCTTCATCAAGCTCTGAAGCAGACACGCTATCAAAATCCCGCTTTAACAAATTTCATCTGTCTGTGTGGTTTTGTGACCCGCAGCAAGGCAGGACTAGTATCACACTTACGAAAGCCCAAATAAAATGTTTTTCCCTTACCTGATTTTCTCCACAATAGCCCCTGCTTGCATGCATAAGTATAAAACAAAAGGCACCGTCCAATGCTGACCCTCATTGTTCACGATAGGAGTGTCCACCATATATATATATATATATATATGAGTCCCCTACTCAAAAGCATCTAATGTTTAAATGATATTCAGTTTAAAATGTTGAAAAAAGCTGATAAATTGTAAATATTTTTGTGCAGACATACTAAATTGGAGAATTTGCACAATTACAAGAAATATATTGTTAATCCTCTCTAAAATTGTCATTAACATTTCATATTTTACCTGTGTTAAATAAAGCATTTCCTCTGATTGTATATCTGAGGAAAATTGAAGAATGGATCTGATGAAATAAACATTGATCCTATATTAATGAATCTTTGTGGTTGATGGAAAATAAAATTTCAACTCTCTAGATTACATATTTTACTTAGATGAGTGACTTCTTGAGAATATCAGGTGCTGTAAGCTTGGATGTGAAGGTGGTGTAATGGATATTGGTTCAGAATTGTTAATCCTAGCTGAGTTCCAATTCCCGTTGGGTTTGTTATATTCACTTATGTGCAAATAACCTTGAAAAAGGTATGAATCTACCTCTTACCCTCAGCTATGGGTTAATTAGATTTGTATTGCTAAACTATTATTATCTCAAAAAAATTCTTACAATCTAAAAATATTTTCTGGCTTTAAATAACCTGCAAAGAGTTGATAAGCCATAGAAAATGAATCAGCCAAACTCATCACACTGAATTATATTGCAGCATATATCACAGTTTTAAAAAATGCAGGCAGTGCAATGAGTTATTCCATCACAAGATGGTTGCAGACTGACAATTTTATCTCCTTGCATGAATATACTGTACCAAAGTCAAAATTGGTGTCATCCTTCACAGAGTGAGTGTGTGTAATATATTTAAATAGGATGATTCTGTTGGAATTTTTGAGATGAGAAATTATCATTATTACATTCTTTGCTATTTGGCCCAACATGTTCATTTTGGTTGTTATACTCAGTGTTTCAGCTGTTGTGCCCTCCAGCCTTCTTCAGGTGTCTGTTGTCGAATTTAGTAACCTTCCTGGTAATTTTCATTTTAATCTTATTTTTAATTAATTTTTTTAATTAATTTTTTAATTTCAGCTTTAAATTTACTATTGTTATTGCTCTTATTTTCTGATAATGTAATTTATGGGCAACTGTATTTCCAAATATCAGCATGTTTATACACATACAAAATTTTTTTAATTATTTAAAAAGTACTTGGGGTTGTGAGGTTGCAATAAGCTTGACGATATATTATTAGTAAATATAGTTTTACTTAACAATATTCCCTAACAGTTACACCATTGAAACTGAATTTTAAAAGATTTAAAAACTTTATAAATTATTCTAATTAAAATTGTAAAAAAATAAAAAAAATCAAATCTTGTAAAAATTCATTTTTCATTGAATATAATTTTTACTTAGCACAATATTGTCCTTGTGTGTGTGTGTGTGTGTATAATATATATATATATATATATATATATATATATATATGTGTGTGTGTGTTTGTGGAAATATGTAGAAAAATAGGAAAGAACATGTTAGGTTAATAATCCGGAGTTCTTTAGTATTTTTGTTTTTACTTTTAAAAAACAGTGCTCAATACATAAGTAGAGCCTAAATTATAAGACCAAATAGTTAAAAGCATCAACGATAGTGATAAAAATACTGGTAAAGTCTTTATATATGTATAAATTTCATAAAAGCTATTTAAAAGCATTTCTAATTAAATGATATCTTAGTTTTATTGCATTTGTTTATTTTATGATTCAGAGCAAATTTTCAGTAAGAAAGGGGGTCTGATTTCACAAAGAAAAAAAAAGATTTAAATTATCCAATGTTCCGCCTTTATAGTTACTAAAAATTCTCATTGAATTTCTTGAGTTTTCATAAAATTATAATTTTCTAGAAAAAAAAATCATTTCTAAAATAATTTAACTTGTGAAGAAGTCCCGAAAGTTTAATTAAAATGTGTCTTTTACCACAAAAAAATGCTAAAATTTTCTATGCTAATTTATAGTACATTTACATCCATTGGCACAATAAAACAGGATTTTGTCCTAAAAAGGGTTTTAAAAAAAAAATTAATTTAAATTAAAATTTTAAATTTAAATATTCAAAAAATACTTTGATTTTTTTTCCTCTTAATTAAAACATTTTAATGATAAAACTTTGTTTTCATCAAGTTTGGAGCTTTTTTCCATTATGGTATGCTAATTTTTTAGCTATTTTGTGGAGACATAACACATTGATCTGTAAATATTTTAGCCCATTTACAAGAATTATTTCTCCAATTTTACCCCCACCTTTCTAAACTGGAAATATTAACCCACATGTACATTTTTATAGAAATTGTTACATTTCATCAAACTAGGTTGTATGTTAATCTTTGATTTATTTTGAATTTGTGATTTACTGAAGTTTCTCACAATTTTCTGACTCTTGTGTCCAAATAACACATGACCTTCACCCAAATGTTTTACATTGTTCTGTTCATCTGCTAAATTTAATAGATTTCCAATATAATTTCAGAAACTGGTTTCATGTAAACTTGATTCTCTTTGCTCTGATATTTTGGAATCACTAATTTTTTAATTTTTTTTTAATCATTTTGTATTGTATGCCAGGATATTTTTAATTGAGGAGGTTTTGTTGTGTGTTTTCTCAATGGAATTTACAAGAATCTTAATATATTTTAGAGATTTTTCTACATTGAAGGTGAAATGTAAGCATTCAAGATCTGAGGGTCTATTTTTTTAATTTTTTTTATTTCTTTCTTCTGTTTGGCAACTATGTCAGCCACTGGACTGAGATAAGAAGATAAAATATTTGCAAAATTTTGTAAAGCTGAGTAGTGTTTAAATTTCCTTTTTTAGCATCTGCACACATTTTTTATTTATATAAAATACGCATTTATTAATCAAACTACCATTTTGTTTTTGTTTGTTTGCTTGTCTGTCTGAATTACTGAGAATTGCATATTTTAACTACCGTTCTCTTCTTGATTGATAGGAATTTTCTGTTCTTATTTCTGAGATAAGGAATTATCTTGACTCTAAACAGTTCAAGATTCTGAATTTGGCTGTTATAGTCACAATATTTTTGCCCTTTCATCTGTCTTTCATCATCTTCAGGAACCTGAAAATTTCAGTTTGAGCACTTTATTCAGCCCCCTTCCCACCCAAGTAGATTATTTGCATACTGTACATGCTTGAAGTTCTTTTATATCGATTAATTTACATAATTGTGATTCCATTTTCGTTTATCTACTTAACTAGTGTGTATAAATTTGAATTACTGACTAAAAGACTGAACTCTTAACCATCAGATAACAATCTTATGGATGTAATATAATAGTTTGCAATTCCCAGAACATTATCAAATATTACAAAAAGGCTAGTGACGACACTGGCTAAAATGTTTTTTTTTTTTAATATCACTGGTATTTTGGTTTTATTCCATTTTACTACAATTAAAAATGATGTATAATGAAAACAATTGATTTCTGAAGTTCAACTAAGTTAAAACATTTGTTTACAATATTTATAAATTCAGCCAGTGCAATATTTGACCAGAAATTTTTACATGCACACAATAAAGTGAGGTGTAAAAAAAAAATACATATTACCTGTGTGTAGAAAATGAGTTTGTGAAACCTATTTCTACAATTTAAAAAAAATATTAAAAAAATCATTTTTATGTATTTCTTTTGTTTTTTAAATTTTGTTGTCTAAAAGCTTAATTTTTAAGATTAACTACAATATTACTAAAATTAGATTTGAATTAATCTTACTCAGTTGTTTAATTCTCCTAAATTGTTTCAGTTCTAATTTAGTATCTTTACTTTTTATTAAAATGGTGCTTTTCAGGCCAGAATTGTGTTCACAAAAGATTTTTGCAATCTCAAGTGCATTTTGTGAAATGGGATATTTTGATTTTTGATTCAAAGTTCAGATGTCACTTCACCATCTCTTGGATAAATCTTACAAGTTATGGTTTGAAAAAAGAAAAAAAAAAGTCCTCTGCCTTGTGTCTAGTACTCCAAAATTCAAATTGCAGCCAATTCTTGTATATTAGTTGTTCCCTCCCCCATACCAAACAGCATATTTAATACTCACTGTTGACCATCTACCACAGTGTTTCCAATCTTTTAACCCTTAAAATAAATTACATGACTCAAGGAACCCCTGTGCAAAAAAACAAAATTATACACCATATCTTTCTCATTTTATTTTCACTGTAGTTCACATGGTAAATATCATAGTATATATTTTTGAATAACTGGTTTAAGGAAAAATTAATGCTTCTTTGTCAAATTTTTCAGTAATGCTAAATAAAATTCATAATGTTTGTTTATAATACTTCATCAGGGAGTTTTCATTCACAAAAAAAATTCTAAACTCAAACATAAAAAATAAACATAAATAACCAATATCATATACCTATAATATAAATGTAAACAGAACAAAAACAGATAATTGCTGCATTAGTTTCTTATTTTTTTTATCCTTTACTGGCAATGTTGAAAAGACATAAGGTAAATCAAGGCAATTCTTGCAGAACACTTGGGGACCTTTTGCGGAACCTTAGTGCTGCATGCACTCTTACAGGGTTTAAAGAATGGTTGTCACAATTCAAAGCTTGCTGTCGGGTTTCTCTATGATATACATTTCTGAACACCTTCCCAGCCACTGTTGCAACATTGTCATATGTCTGTTCATGACAGTTGTTCAAATCAAGAACATCTCATTCTAATTTTGAGGTAATTTATCTGTAACACTCTCAGCATCTTTTTCATAATTTTTAATAAAATCAATGAACACTTCCTTGACTATTTAGACTTGTTGTCAGCATTGACAAACCTGAGAATTTCAAACCTTTGTTCATTGTGAAAAATGTCAGTTGTCGAACATAATCCCATAGTATCTGCTTCTTTCAACTCTCTGTTGGATAAACTGACTTACTTCATTACCCAGTTGCTCAATGAACTCATTCTGTATCTTGCCAATGTTGCAGAATGTGGGTGCAATTTGACATAATCCAAGTGATGCTGCAACAGAGGGTTGTACTTGCTAAGTAGCTTAATGAGTACAAGAAAATTACAGATTATTACTTGATGCAATGTGTTCTCTGTGTCTACAAAATGCCAGATGTTGAGTCGCCAAAAACTTGATACAATCCTCAAAGCGCATGAGTAAATCCTTCCACAATTGTTTCTGTTCTTCCATATGCTACAGTATTACTCTGTCAATCATAGACCCTTCTGATATTCTTTCCATGCAAAAAATGATGCATAGTGATGAGTGCCCTGTTCATGTTTCTTTGTTGCATTTTTTTCCATTTTCGAAATCCACAAGATTTTTTGAATACCATGATTTGGTTGACTGGGGCTGTTGAAAACAATACACAACAAAAACAATACACTGCATAATTTTTAATAGAGTACAACAACCAATTATGCAGAATCATAGACCCATCCTGTTGTTTTCTTTAAAGCCAGTAATTCATAAAGCTGCAGTTAACACCTACATATTTTGTGCCTGTTTTACTTCTCATCACTTCTGTGACATGTCGGCTCTCATTAACTTCTCGATCTTTTGTAACTTTGAAAGGGCTGTATTTGTTCTGAAAAGCCTTAGCACCTATCTTCACCATTTGTACATGTAGATCATCAGAAATTTGTGGTTTATCACAATTTACATCAGCATTTAAGCAACCTACATCTTTCTTGGTTAATACTGCATACTTAGTTTCATCATATTGTGCATGTTCATCAGATTGGCAACAATCCACTGACCCTGGTGCTGTGTCTGTGTAGTCAGAGCCAGTGGAAAGAACAAATGGAAAAACAATGCGATTGTCACCATCTCCATCTGGAAATGGCATTTTTTTAAAAACTGCTTGACTGGTTTACTGTGGATCTTTATGGTCTCTCTTCTATGATTACTTCCAGATTCTTTCTTTCTTTTGTTACCCATGTTGCTCTATTCTTAAAACTTCTGCCTGAAATAAAAGTATAGCTTTCCCCCTCAGTTATATAAAGACCGTAAGGCTAGTTTGTCTCATACAGGTGTTTGTCAACCGAACACCAGCACCATGGTGCCTTAGCACAATAACACCATGACTCCATTCCACCGTAAATAACATTGTGACATATTTTGGCCAGCATGCACTTTCATCTGCACTGCACATGTTCAAAGAACTACTGAGTGCCATCACCAAAATAATTCAAGACATGCCGTTAATGAAATAAGTATCTGCAGGCTGTCACAAAAAGGGTATTAAGGTAAATAAAAGGATATTAAAGTAAATAAAAAGAAGGAAATTTTAGGTCCTCTTTCACCACATTTTAAATTAATTTACCAACTTTTTCACCAATAATGTTAAATATGTTAATACTTGGTCTACCCTAACCTAATTTGATCTTGATTTTTCACCCTATAAATGACTTTGTTGTGCCCCAGGGCAACAACCCCTCCCTGTCCGCCTATGTTCCGCCACTTATTCATCAATTTATTTTTTTTTAATCATTTCCTGCCAAACAAGGCAATAATTCCACTAGGACAGGGGGGTGGGGTTATAGGAGGGAAAGAGAAAGTAAAAACTTTAGTGAAGCGAGGACAATAAATGAACAGGATTCAGAAAGACAAAAGATCATGTTTGACATTGCATTTAAATTTCTGAAGATTGACATTGCATTTAAATTTCTGAAGATTGACATTGCATTTAAATTTGAAGTTTGTAGGTAGCAGGGAAGCAAGAAATCGAAAGGTAGTTCCACAGGTGAGAAGTGCTAGATAAATTATTAGAATAGAAGAGATGGTTGTATCTAGATAGTTCCACAGTAAAACAATGAGACCTGGTTGCCAATCTAGAAGCATATTTAAACTCATGCAGTCAAGGCACTAAGGAAAGCAGTTTATCAATTTTGTCAAGAATCTTAAAATATACAGGTGCACCAGACCAGATATGGCAACAAAATTCAATGCACAGATGAATAGTAGATAAATATACAAGAGAGATTCTGATGAGAGAATTTTTCTGTTACGACACAGTGAACCAACTTTCCTGGCAGTAGATGTAGCAATTGATTCAATGTAATCACTCCTGGTAGAAAACATGAGCTCAAGAAAAATGCAAAGTATTGCTCTCCTGGAGTTTAGCAGACAGAAAAGGTTCTGCTGCGATTAAATGAAAGCAGTTTTATTTTGGAGGTGTTAAAATTTACAAGCCATTTCTTGCCACAGTTAACCAAAGGTCCTTTTCGAGAGTTGGATCTGTCAGACTTGCTATTAAGACAGGAATAAATAATTATGTGATCTGCATATATACCTAGGTGTAAACTGATAATATTGGGAAGTTTGTTGAAGATCAGAAAATGCATAGTCCAAGGATAGAGCCATGAAGACTCCTGCATTAGTATGAAATGATCTAGAAGCATACCCATTCAACACTACCTTCATTGTTCAATTTTTTAGGAACAATTGGGTTCATCCTGGAACTCTGTAGCTGTTGAGCTTGCAGTGAAAGCCAGCATGCTAAACCCTGTCGAAAACCTTTGAATTATATAGAGCAACAGGCTGAGCTTTGCCATTCTTTTCTAAAGCTTGATAGACAATGTCATGATGGCCATTAACACATCAGCAGTAGACTTGGGAAAACAGAAGCCATATTGTTTGTCCTAAAGGAAGCAGTGTAAAGTAAGATACATAATCAATTTGCTGCTGATAAAGCCTCAAATACTTTGCCAAAAAGAGGTAAGGGTCAGAAGGTCCTCTAGAGGTCTCATCTTTTTTTTCAAACGTTATTTTGATTTGTAATAAAATTTTAATCCTAATCATATACATTTAATTGATGTCCTTATAGGACAAGTGTATCGAACAGGATTGTTGAGTTATTCAGACATTAAATTTTTCCATTGCCCAATCCCTTACTCAAATCATGGAATTCCCTACTTGTTTCCCTAGCAAAATCAAGCAACAGTGCTCTCTACTTAATTTATTTCTTACCTCCTTTCCTCACTCTTGCTGAGCTTTGCAACACTGCCCTCTGGGTAACTCGGATCACTCTGTAGTATCTGTTGCTATTTCATTCCAATAATCTATTAAACAGTAACCCCCTATTCATAAGACTCCTTTTCATTATCTGCATAATTTCCATAATTTTCTTTGTGATGCCCCTTAAACTGACATCTATAACAATCTAATTGCACCACTGAAGTTTCTTCTTCAAAGCCAGCATGGATGCTTTCATTCCTTCTTGGAAATACCAGTTGAGACTTCAATCTTCTCCATGGTTCACGCCAGCACGCTTAGATATAACCCACAGGAACCACTATTTTCAGCTATACCAGCATGACAGTTCCTGTCACAACAGACACCTATTCATTACTGCTCATAATAAATGTAAATGAGTCCTCAAAGGAGCTAAGTCCCTGTTTGCCTTTCATGATTACTGATGGCTCTGTAATAGTGTATTAAATAAGTGTAAGGTCTCTATTCCTCCTTTCTTCAATCAATTTGAGGTGTTAACATCCTCTGCTGATAAAGCTGAATGCTTCACCCATAATTTCTCCTTAAACTCTACTCTTGACTCATCTGGAATATCCCTGCCTAACTTCCTACTTAGGACTGAGTCTCTGTCAAGTGATATGCATATAACCCTTTCTATGGTTTTTGCTATTATCCCTAACCTAGATCCCCACAAAGCATGTGGATCTGATGCTACCCCTGTAATAGTCATTAAGAAGTGTGCACCCGAACTGGCTTCTGTTCTCTCTAAACTGTATGGTAAATGCCTTGCTGCCTCCTGCTTTCCTGTCTGCTGGAAGTCATCATCTGATGATTCAGTTTTTATAAGTTCTGGTGAACTGTATGACCCTTCCAGCTATCAGACTATTAGACTTCTACCTCTTTTTGGGACACTCCTAGAGGCCGTAATCAATGCTGCATTGATCTCTTAGAGCCTTTTTTATGGCTTTCATTTCTCCAGGTCCTGCTGATGTACTGATGATAATTGTGGAAAGAGTCTATCATTCTCTAGATAAAAACTGAAGCCTGAGCTGTAGCTTTAGACAGCTGAAAAGTTAGTGTCTCTGGTCACATCAAATTGTGAAATGAAAGTTATCCTGAATAGCCACTCATCTAGATCCTTTCATACTAATGTGGGTGTCCCCCAAGGCTCCATCTTGGCCCTAATTTTTTTATTTTCATTAATGACCTTTCTGATGGCATCAGCTCTCAACTTTGTATCTACATTGATGGCACAACCATTTGCTCCTGTCTTGATAGTAAGGCTGATCAGTTTGATAAGGTCAAAATAGCAGCTGATGTCCAAAACAACCTTGAGTCCATTGTTAACTGGGGCAAAAGATGGCTTGTTAATTTTAACACTTCCAAAACTAAACTTCTCTATTAAACATCTGAAAGATCCTTCTCTGGCTTCTATCAGCATGGCTGATGCCATCCTCCAGGAAAGTAACTCATTGTACTATTCTCCGCTGACATGAAGTGGAAAGACTATATTGCTAGGTCAGCTGCTAAGAAAGTTGCTTTAATGTGTTTTGGGAGACAATTTTTCTCTACAGAATATATCATACATATCTTCAAATCTACCATTTGTTCATGCTTAGACTGTTGCTGACACATATGGTCTGGTGCCCCTGCTATTTACTTTGAGTTCCTTGTTAAAATCCAAATAATGAGGACTATTATCAGTCTTGATCTGGCAGCTTGGCTTTAGTCACTTTCTCACTGCTATAAGGTTGCCTTCCAGTGTCTTTTCTATAAATACTTTCATGGTAATTGTTTGAATGAGCTCTTCACTACCTAGACTTTTTGAACTTAAGCACAGTACTAGACTGGCATCAAGATCTCATCAATTATTGAGCTTGATTTAGCCATAAATTCTATGCTAACAGTTTCTTTTCTTGCTTGTGGAACTCCCTTCCGGCTTCATGCTTTCCAGCCAACTTTAATCTGCAAAAATTTAAATGAAATGTCAATCGCTAGCTACTGTTCTCTTGATTACTCTTTTCTCTTCCCTCTCATTAGTAATGTTTCTGTTCCTAATTTTTCCACACTCTGTAACCTCTTGTGTCTTAGTAGTTCTATTGTCTTTCTTGGGGTGAAATCAATTAAAATATATATATGTAGTATGTTAAAAAAATTACATCTTATTTCATACAGGCTGTTCACCATGATGCTATTTATTCTTTTTGATAATGTTTAAATGTAAGTGGCCTGTTGAAAACTATCCAGACATTTGTCCCCTTCAAAGTACTCTACTTTGGACCTCATACACTGTGTCCCTTTTGAAAATGATCTGCAAAGTCCTTTTTTATGAATGCCATCAGCTGCCTCATTATGCTCTCTTAATTTCATTCATGTGTCAGTGGAAATTTTTACTTCAACTGTATATAACCTTAACAGACTAGAGTGATGTTTTGCTAAAAAAAAACCCAAAAAACTCTATCCAAGACATTTTCACTGTTACAGTCACACATTGCATAAACTCATTCAGTATTGTCTCAGTGCTGAGTAGCCCCATGGGAGAGTGTTTGCTTATATCTGTGTACTAAGATCTCTTATTGTTTGCCAAGTTTTATCAAGACTGTACAACTGGTTCTCAAGACATTTAAAAATTGCTGGATATATTCCCAACAAATGCTATATATTTATGTATGTATGAATGAGAAAGAGGACTGCTTTGTTTTTGAAATCTTAGTACATTTAATTCTGGTGGTATGAGTCAGTTATGAGCAGAAGTTAAAAAAAAAAAAATGATTTCAAATGCTTATTTTCAAGACAGGCTATCAATATTGGGAAGATTGGAAATTCACACTGGACCCTTTACCTAGAGCCAGATTTGTAAGGATTTTTAGTCAACAAGCATTTGCCCAATATAACTGGAAAATTTCAAATTAAAATTAATAGCAAATTACAGACTTATTGGCCCATACATATCTATATGAAATGAAGCAGATAATTTTAACTTTTTCATCTAGTTTTGATTTTATCCTACCATTAATCTATCTGATGTGAGATAAAAAAAAGTGTTTCAGTTAAGTCTTGAACCATTTTGAATTCTTGAAAGTTAATATTTTACATTTTAAATCAACAGTTTTATATAAAATTTATTTTGATATGCCGAACAAATAATTTTAACTAGAGCAGACACTGTTCCAAGATGAAATTCACTATGGCTTCCATTTCAAGGATTCTGTTTGGCAAGTTCCTTGCCACTGCACTTGAAAAAGCAGGGCTTGCTGCTTTTCCTGGTGTCTAAAGTTAAAACTGGTACATAAGTAGGCATATTTATTTTTAGAGATTCCTTTTATCTTTATAGCAGACTGACATAAGCTTAGAAAAAGCCATATTGCTCTAGAAATAGTCTATAAAAAACACTTTTATAGTAGATAAGATATTTTGGCATTTTTATTCAAGTGTGTGTGTATAAAATAGCCTGAGAAAATAACTCTCATTTTTTTCATCCTTTCTCATTTATTTCTCACTGTGTCCTTGATGACAATTATTAGAATAGCTAATAACAGGTTTGCTTAACCTTGTCATTGAAAGAATTTGCAAGATCATCATTGACTTGAAGTGGAGAATTTTATCTTGTGGTGTCCATACTTAAACTTCATGATAAAAGTACTGAGGAAAGGAATTGGTTGTCTGAGGAATTTGTTATAGTATTTTAACAAGCACTACTTTTTTCTTTTTATAATAATGACTTTGTATTATATACTGATTTACTTCATCAAATGTCTGCATTTTAGTTGTTATAGACTCAATGTTTCAGCCATTCATTGTGCTCTCTGACCATTGTCAGGTATCTTTTGTTATTGAAAACCTGGGAATTTTAAAATGGCCTATTAAATAAAAGCATTGGTTAAATGTATTTCTGGTGGTCATGGGTCTAGTGCCTGCACTGGGTAGTGCAAATTGTCATCTATTCTGGTTCACTAGAAGAGATAAGTGATATTGCAAGAATTAACTGATGAGTTATCTCCCCTTAGCATGAACAGTAGAATGAGAACAATTTAGCCTAGTGAATTGAATAAAGAATTTGGTTCTAAGACCAGGAAATAAATATTTTTTTGAGAATATTTCATCAGGATTTACTGGTGGTGATGTAAAATTAAGAATAACAAATTTAGCATCTTCGTTCTTTGTTGGAAAATGTATTCATTTGTACCTTCTGGCTTCAAACAGCCATTTTTGATACATTTTTTTTTAATAGCACTAACATGATACATATAACAAGTGATGTAATTTTTATATATGAATCAGCATTTTTTCTCAGATCTGTGTAATTTAGTATAATATTTGTTATATATAAAAACTTTTTTGCATAAACAATCAATTGTTGCCCAAATCCACTCTATGGATAGCCATCAACTGTCTGTTCATTTCTATGACAACAGAATTGGGAAGACCAACAGAAAAAAGATATGAAGGATGAAAAGTAGAGAATAAGAAAGCTAAAGGAAAATTTTTAAAAGTTGTACAAAGGATATAAAAGAAAAACAGGTTTACTATCTTTAGTTTTATGACTCCTTTGTCCTTTTTGATCTTTTAGAATAAAGTTTTCTCTTTTGAGCATGAGGTGTACCTTAGGTAGGTAGGTAAGTTATTAATATATATATATATATATAGATTTTTATCTATTCTCTTTTCAGTATCTTAAAAGGTTCATTGAGTTGAGTTCTTTTGTATTTGAGAGAATTTAATTTGAAGTTGGATTTATTTTTAGTGATTTTTAAGCTCACTCACAAGTCAACTCTGTTTACTCTAATAAATAGTTAATACAAGACAAAAGGTAATATTAGTGAAAAATATTGGAAATAGTAATCACAAATTGCAAAATAAGAATTATATACATACATACATACCTGTTCATTTACTTAAAAATTAGATCAGCCATGTTTGAACTCCGTTTTTTTCTTTGCCTCTCGACATTTATGAGGATTTTTTATTTTTTATTTTTTTCAAACATTTTAAACCCAACATTCTTAATGATATAGCAGCAAAAAATAAAAAAATTAGTTTTATTTCATTCTTGCACAAATATTGTTCTTTTCAGCAAAGGTTGTTTCCATGGGTTACTCTAACAATGGTTCATTTCAAATGCTTTCCTCCTTTTAAAAATGCTGAGCAGTCAAATGTTTGACCATTGCATAAAAAGAGAAGTCCTTATGATAGACATTCTACATGCAATCATAGATTGTCTGCAGTGCAATCTTTTTATTTTTTAATCAGAATCACCCCAAGCAAGACAGTAATGTCACTAAAACACAAGGTGTTACAGAGTGTGGAAGAATTAGGAACAGAAACATTAATGATGAGCAGAAACAGAGTAACCAGATGGACAGTAAATAGCAATTGACATTGCATTTAAATTTTTGCAGATTAAACCAAGAATTGTGAGGGAACAAACTGTTAGCGTAGAATTTATGGCTGCATCAAACCAGAGCAGCTGTAAACTGATGAGATCTTGATGCCAATCTAGTGCTGCACTTAGTCAAAAACTCTAGGTACCATAGCAAAGAGCTCATTCAAACAATTACCATGAAAGTATTTATAGAAAAGACGGATCAGGACCAATAATAATGTTATTGTGATTCTTCTTTGGAACTTATCAAGGAGCTCAAGGTAAATAGCAGCGGCATCAGACCAGATGTGGCAGCAATATTCTAAGCATAGACAAATGGTAGACATAAATACATAAGATAGATTCTGAAGAGTAAAATTGTCTTGCCTGATATAGTGAACTGACTTTCTTAGCAGCTGACCTAACAATGGATTCAATATAGTCTTTTAACTTCAGAGAATGTGAACCCAAGAAGGCATAATGAGTTACATTCCTAGAGGATAGCATCAGCCATGTTGATAGAAGGCAATCAAGGGGTCTCTCAGATGATTAATGGAGAGAAGTTTAGTTTTGGAGGTGTTAAAATTAACATGCTATCTTTTGCCCAGTTAGCAATGGACTTGAAGTCGTTTTGGACATCTGCTGCCATTTTGATCTTGTCAGACTGATAAGCCTTACTATCAAGGCAGGAGTAAATTGTGTTGTCAGCATAGAGAACTGTCATCACCAGGATGATCATTAATGAAAATTAAAAATGGAGTAGGACCAAGGAAGGAGCCAGGGGGGGAAGCACTTACATTAGTACAAAAGGATCTAGACGAGTGGCAGTTCAGAATAACTCCCATTTCACAATTTGAAAAGAAAGACCTGGATCCGTTCAAAAAAGTGTCTGAAGACACTTTTTCCAGCTTGTGAAGAAGACCTGAATGCCAAACCCTGTCAAAGGCTTTTGAGATGTCCAATGCAACAGCCTGGCCTTCACCGTTTTTATCTAGAGCATGATAGACTCTTTCCACAATTATCATCAGTACATCAGCAATTCACCTGAAGAAATGAAAGCCATATTGCTTGTCTGAAAAAAAGACCTGCTCTGAAAGATGCCCAATCAATTCAGCATTGATTAGGGCTTCTAGGAGTTTCCCAAAAAGAGGTAGGAGAAGGCTAATAGGCTGATAGTTGGAAGGATCATACAGTTAACCAGAACTCTTAAAAACTAGAACAGCAGATGATAACTTCCAGCTGACAGGGAAACAGGAGGCAGAGCGACATTTATTATACAGTTTAGAGAGATCAGGAGCCAGTTCAGGTGCACAGTTCTTAATGACTATTACAGAGATAGCATCGGGTACATATGCTTTATGGGGATCTAGGTTAGAGATGGTAGCAGAACCATGGAAAGGTTATATGCATATCACTCAACAGAGACTCTGCACTAGGAGAGAAGGTAGGCAGGGATATTCCAGATGAGTCAAGAGTAGAGTTTGAGAATTTATGGAAAAAACATTCAACTTTATCAGCAGAGTATGATAACACCTCATATTGATTGAAGAGGGGAAGGATAGAGCCCTATTACAGAGCCACTAATAATTACACGAGACAAGTTGTTAGAAGCTATACAGTGCCTCATTCTCTCTGCAAACAGGGAATTGCTCCTTTGTGGACTTGTTTACATTTATTGTGAGCAGCAACGAATAGGCTCCTGTTGTGATGGGGGCTGTCACACTGGTATAAACAAAAATTGTTGTGTTCTATAGTGGCTGGGCATACTGGTGTGAACTGTGGAGAGGACTGAGGTTTCACCTGGTATTTCCAAGAAGGGGAGAAAGCGTCCATGCTAGCTTCTTCAAGAAGAAAGTTAGGAGCCAAAAATTCAATAACAGTGCAATACTTCATTTTCTGATTGTAGATTTTGTTCATTGCCAATTCAATTTTACATTGTTTGTGAAATATAAATCAAGAGAAAATTATTAAAATCTTGTGAAAACACACACACACACATATATATATATATATTATAAGGCTCTCAAATAAAACTATTTTGGAATGACTATCAAAAGATTAGGGTACAGGTTGAAAACTTTAAGAACATCCCTTGTATAACCTTATAAATTTTACAAGTCCACTAAGGCACTGTTGAGTGCAGTGCATAAAAATCTATGCAAGTCAGAAGTCCAAAATCAGACCAACAAAATTCATATGATTATTATGGGGAAAATTTACATAGCCAGGTGAATATATAGCAACTAACATAACTAACCTGGCGTCAGTGTTGAATCTCAATAAAGTTGTACTGTATGTATACTGGTATTTTTGTGGATTTTACAAGTATCTGAAAATACTTAGAGAAATTAGATTTTTGGCATGGAGTTTTATCTTCCACCTTGGTGACTTCAGGTCAATACTCAGGCACCTCATCCCAACAGTTCTTTTATATAAGCATCTGCTTATTTTTAATAGTACTTGAAATTTTTAGATGAAACACTGACAATTATTAAACCATTAATGTGACAAATTTTTATCATTTAGAGTTGTGCCTTAGAATTTCAATGACAAGATTTACCATAACTCAGTGTTAATGGCTTTTGGCTTTTTTTATTGCAGTTCTTGTAGCATACAGGGTGCAGTGGGTAAATTCTCACCATTCTAAATTTTTAATTTCATGCATATGCATTGTTTGTTTTAGATTTTGTCAACTGCACAGTATAGTAGGGTCAGTTGGGCACTGTCTGTGAGAAAAAGAGCACCATGTCACAATTCACCCTGCCAGAAATTTGAAAATGGCATGTTGTACTACTTGGCACTCATGCCAGAAGCTTCAATATGTACATTTCAGAGTGTTTGGGTGTCAATCTGAGGACACTGCAGATGATTCGGAAAGAGCTGGATGAGTGTAATGGTGATACGAAGGTACAGTAGCTTGGAAAACTCACTCTGATTGTTCTGATAAAAGAATTCTGAAATTTGTTGGTGAGGGTTTCAGACTCAACACAGAGGCTTATATCAAGTACTTTGAGGAGGTAGTGCTGCCATGGGTCAAGAGGGTGGCTGCTGGGAGATCCTGTGTCTGGCAAGAGGACTCAGCACCACACCACATAAGCAGGTGAACCCAATCATGGCTTTCTGACAATTTCTGCAACCACATCATCTCTTACATCTGGCCACCTAACTCCTCAGACTGCACCCCCCCTTATTATTATATGTGGGGTGAAATTGAACAAGAGACTAAGAATACTCCTTGTAACACCAAAGATGAACTGAAGGCAAGGATTATGGCAGCATTCACCAACTTAAACAAGAAGGCCATCCAGAAAAGTTGCAGGAGATTCTGAAGTCACCTGGAGGTTGTGGTTGAAGCTAATGGCAATTTTATTGTTAAAATAAGATGTCAGTGTTCTTTTCACTTTTAAAAAAATTTAGATGACAATTTATCCATCGCATCTTGTAGATCAGGAATAAAGAGATTTTAACTTGCATCTCTTATTTCTTTGAGCTACTTCTTTTCCATTAAGGCTACCTCACTGATTAGGCTTTAAATGCCAATTAACCACAGAAACTCAAATTTATTATAGCCACTATTCTTTATTTTTTCCAAATACCTAACATGCCACCATCTTTGTTTATATTTTACTCTAATTATAATATTCAAATTAAATGAAATTAAGATGAAAGAAATAAGCAAAAAATTTAATAAGCACCTGACTTGTAATTCTCACTAAGTTCTCCAGGAAAGTGTTCTTGTACCAAATTATACTAAGACAATAAAAATAGAAACGTAAAAGTTCTAAAATATGCTCAGGTCTAGATTCCCGCTCTCTAGCTCAAATGCAAAGCTATATCATAGATTTATAGAAGCATTAAACAAACAATATGAGATTAAACTTAATCAGGTCTAAATACTTGTTCACTGTCCTGGGCTCATTCTAATGATATATATATATATATATATATATATATATATATATACCTGATGAATATGGTCAGTATTACTTAAAATGCCTGGATACCTGCTTATGGTTCCAAATTTGTTCAAATTATATACAAATAACTATTAAAAGATATTTATTCTAATATGTATTATAAAGTTTATTGACTGTAGTCAGTATTTGGTGAAAAAGCCTAGATGCCTGTTCGTTGCTTCTCATTCAATCCAAATATGATTGTATCGAGTCATGATATCCACCCTTTCTGCAGTAAATCAGAGTAGGCTTGGCATAATGGGTTTAGCTGCAGCTTTGGAAGCTGGTTGTTTGGGGAAATTGCAGTCTGCAACTTTGTGCATTTCATATACAATATTGTACTGGTGCCAAGAAAACCCAGATTGATTGTTGGTGCACAGTAGCTTTGGTATAATGAGTCTGTGAGTGGTAAATAGAACTCTAGTGAATATCTTGCTTGCTCTCTTCCTAACTTACCTTTCTCTCTAGTGTTTGCAAAGAATTTTGCCGTATTGGTTGTTCCATGGAAGAACAGTAGTCACAGTTAAGATTGCTCTTTGAATTCATGTAAAAGAATCAGTAAATTTGTTTGATATTTATGTTTAACGGCACCTACAAGCTTTCTGGTGGATGCTTGTTGTGGAGTGATGGTTAGCTACTGATTTCACTACTTTGAGCTACTTTTTCAAATAAGCTGTGTTAACTTGTGTTATGACAGTCAGTTCAAATTTAAGAGCACTGGGATTTTAAATGGAGTCAAACCTGAATATTACTAACAATACACTGTTGTTGTGGCCTAAACTGAGAAAATATGCAAGGACACTTAATTTAGTAGTTAAGCTCATCTCACTAATCAATTTAACAAGCTTAATTTTCATTGAATGCTTTAAGATCATGTACCAGACTAGGTTAAACTTATGAAAATTAGGTGCTTTATATAATCTCACAGATCAATTTGCTAATTAATGTAGGAAATTGAATGCTTAGTACCCCGTTATTGTTGCCTTGTGTCAGACTGTTATGTAACTTTCAATATCTGGTGCTCAAAAGCAGGAATTACCAAGAAAGATATCTGGAAGTACAGTGGATAAAATATTTTTCAATTGTAATTGTTTTGCACTGCTTTTTTTCTGAGCTTGTGAATTCTTGAAGGTAAAATACTATTCTTGCTGGCTTATAAAAAGTATCTTTTTTTTTTCTTTTTTTTTTCCAAAAAAATTTTTTATCTTTGTGTGTGTGTGTGTGTATACTAATACATAAGAATATTAGTATATTTCCTTATGAATACTTTGTGCAGCCTGAGGATATAAGCCACTAGTTTTATAGTATGGCAATTATGCTAGTTCCTCTTTGCACTAGCTTGACTATACAGCAAATATCAGATACACCAAATGGTTTTATGTCCATACTATTTAACATTTTGCTATCTTAGTTATTTCTGTTGAACAGGAGATGCTAGGTGACAGTGTATTTATGATATCAGCAAACTATTAAAAGATGTTTACAAAACTAGGAGGTATAAAGAATGACTCCTTGTGTAAGAATAGAATGCAGCAATAATAGAAAAAATATTTGAAGACTCATATGTGGAAAGATTCAAATAATGGTAAGGACTTAAAATATCCAGTCATTTTTTATGGCATGGGTAAGCTAGTATTAATATAAGATTCATTTATTGGTTTTGTTAACAAAACAAAAAATAGGCATACCTATTCAAAGAATAAATTTTCAGCTTACTTCCTTATTGTACAGTTGTTCATCTAAAAATCCTGAAAACCATTGTTTGTGGGTTTATTTCACATTGTTAGCTTTGTTATAATTGACCTTGTACTCAATTTTTACCTTTTATTTTAACCCATAAATTATAAAAATGTAAGAAAAATGCTATATTTCCTGTCATAAAAGAACTACTTTAACAAAAAAAACTCCAAATTGTTGGGTTTAGGTCCTAGTCAAACACCCCTGTTTAACACACTAGCTCCTTGATGATTCCAGAATAAAATATGTCATTATAAAGTGTTAAATTATTATGTTATTTACTAATCACTAGACAATGAAAGTTTGAGTAGTTGTAGTGAAAACAATTGAAATTAAGATGAAAAAAATGAAGTTCTTATTCAAACCAAAGTAAACATGATTTCAAATGCTGATTTTTGTGGTAGACAAGCTTTCCTTGCTTGGCAGTTGATTCAAAATAGTTTCCAACCTGTGCTCATTTCCCCTGGACTTAATAAATATCAACTCTACATATGATACACTAATTTCAGTTTACTTGATGGTGAGAGAGGTGATAGGCATTTCCTGCCAAGGCTCAATGTGAGTAGTGGAGTGGAAACTTGGAAAAATAGTGTCTTAGTTGTGATTATCACAACATAAACTTTTCAAACTATTTGAAAAAACTGCGTAAGGAATTATTTTTTTCAAAAATTATTTTGGATTTTCATATTTTATGCATATAACAATATTCAATGCATTGTATATTGCCACCACATCTGGTCAGATTCTTGATAAAATACAAAGAATCTGCAATGTTATTGGTCTTGGTCTGCCATCTCAGCATCATTAGTTTTCCTGTGCCTTTTCTATAAATATGTTCATGGTAATTGTTCTGATGAACTTTCCACTATGGTACCTAGACATTATAAATTTGAGCACAATACTGGATTGGCAGCAAGGTCTCATTTTATAGTTGAAATGTCTATATGTAACTAAGTTCTATGCTAACAGTTTCTTCTCTCATACTTCTCACTTGTGGAACTCTCTTCTGACTTCTTACTTTCCAGTCAATTTCGATCTCCAAAAATTTAGATGCAATATCAATCGTTATTTTCTGTCTTGATTCCTGTTCTTTTATTATTATCTCTCCTTAATAATGTTTTCTTTTCCTCATATTCTCTCTTACTCTGTAACCTCTTGTATCTTAGTGGCTTTTTGCCTTGCTTTGGGTGAAAAGGTTTTAAAAAAAAATTCATACTTCAGTTTCCAGATCTTGCTAGCATGTTTACAAATGCACTAAAAAACATACTTGCTTCCAAGAGTTTCTAGTGTTCAAGAAATTTTTTTGATATCACTTTTACGTGCACATTAATTGGTACAATCACATGAAAAATAATTGCTTCTGTTTAGATATCTTGTGAGTCTTTTTGTTAGAATGTAAATTATGGGAGAGTGATTTGTCAAAGGTCTCATTCACCTATTCTCTTTTGCTGGCATACCAGTGATAAGTTTGTTTTTTTAAATTGAGTAAACTGTTGGAGAAATGGATTCCTACCTATTCTTACAGTACTAAAGTAAACATAAAGTGACAAACTTATGTGAAGATTTATTGATAAATAAAAGTTAAAAATGGTGGTTTCCACTATTTAGAAAGTTAAGCTAACAGATTAAGAAAATGCTTATTAAAGTATGGAATCAATAAGGTTTAAAATAAATAAATAAATATTGGAGAGAACATCAGAATGGTTTGAAACTGAGACTGAGTTTACATTGCTAAAAGTGTAACCCCGAGAGTTGAGCATTTATTGAAATGGAATGTGTCAAAGCCAAAACCAGTTGGCAAAGTAACTTTTGAGTGATCACAAGAGTCAAGTATTTATCACAGTGTAATGTATCAAGCCAGTCGGGGGAAAAATAGAAAATATTTCTATCTCCACCATTTTAGGGTTGAGAAATTAACTTATTCCCTCCTATTTCTCTCAATGGACTAAAATAAATAATATATTCAACATGTTGATACACCTTGGTTAGGAAAAAAATTAAAAACAGAATTATGTCACTACTATTCCTCAAGATAGTGTTATTGATTTTTAATCTTTTTTGTTTCTTTTACTGAGAACTATGGGTGTTGACAGGTCTGTAAAGGTCAGGAGTGTTGACAGGTCTGGAGAAGTCAGGAGTGTTGACACTCCTGACAATAGAAATTTCATATTTTGAGAAGGTTAAAGGTGATACACAATTCTCATATAAACCAGCTCTTACAGTTAGTAACAGCAGAAACCAGGACTTCCTGTCATCCACATTGTTGATAAAAACAGCAATGTAGAAGACTAGGTCTTGAATTTCCACCTTAGTGATATAAACAGCAAATTAGAGAACTATCGTGAATGTCCACGTCAGTGATAGGGAACCAAGAAGAAGAGCCCAGTTGTTCATCATAGTCACTGAGAAAGTTAAGATCTGAACCATTTGGTGTAGCCAAGAATTGCTGTCAAAGTTGATGATAGAGTAGAAGCTAACCACCAGTAGCAGACACCATTTTTTTTCGATTGAAATGCCTAAAGCAATATTAAGATTTAATATACTCTCTTCAAATGGTCATTCTTGAATGTGAATATGGCAAAACACACACATCCAGATTATAACTACTCAGATCAGGTGGCTGCGCAAAGTCAGCTAAAGTTTTGTTTCATGCTCTTTTTATATTTTTTTTTATTAACTCTTCTCCAAACTAGATCTCATCAAGGCATGCAAACATAACAGTATCTCTGCAATTGTTCTAAGAAAATGTGCTCCCGAACTGGTTCCTGTTCTCTCCAAACTCTACAATAAATGCCTTGCTGCTGCTTGCTTTCCAGCTAGTTGTAAATCCTCTTTTGTAGTTCCTGTCTTTAAGAACTCTGAACCTTCTGATGTCTCAAATTCTCACTCAATTAGTCTCTTACTTTTTGGCAAAGTGCTCTAATCAACTCTGAATTGGTTAAGCATCTCACTTGACATTACCTTTTTTTTTATTTTCAGATAAACAATATGGCTTTTATTTCTCTAGGTTAATTGCCAATGTGTTAACGCTTATTATTGAATTTTTCTAGTAAGCCTTATGTGTGGCAAAACTGGTTTTAGATATCTCAAAGGCATTTGACAGGGTTTGGCATACTGACTTTCTTCACAAGCCCAAGGGTTATTGTGTCTCTAGCTGAATATTTGACTTCATGCAAACGTTCTTAAATCATATAATAAAAGTAGTATTAAATAGCCACAATTCTAGATCCTTTCACTTTAATGCAGGGGTCCTCCAAGGCTCTATCCTTGGACCTATGTTCCCAACTGTATTTATGCTGATGATGCAACTATTTACTCCTGTCTTAATAGTAAGTTCAATATGTCAGATAAGTAAAACTGGTAGTTGCTCTCAAAAATGACCGTCAATCAATTCTCAACTGGGGCAAATTGTTTTAGAGTTAATAAAATTTACAAAGCTGTCTTTTAATCATAGAGAACCATTTTCACCTTTGGCATAGCTGATTCTAACCTCCAGGAAAGAAACTCATTGTGCTTTCTTGGTCTCACGGTTTCTACTGACATGAAGTGGAATGATTATATTGAATCAATCTGTAATGTTATTGGTCCTGGCCTGGCATTTCTGCTTCAGGTTGTTTTCCACCATTGTGGCATGGCATCTTTCTGTCTTTTCTATAAATATTTTCATGGCATTTGTTTTGGGCTCTCCTCCTTGGTTTCTCGATTGCATGAACTTAAACATATTACTAGATTGGCAACTAGATGTTATTGTTTTACTGTTGAACTAGGTAGATGTAACCATAATTTCTATTCTAATAGTTTTTTCTCACACTTCTCACCTGTGGAACTCTCTTTTCATTTCTTTTCTGTCACTTACAATTTTCAAAAATTTAAATGCAATGTCATTTGCCATCTTATGTCTTCCTGAATCCAAACTGTTTCTAACTTTCAATAACTCCTTGTGACTTGGTGTCATTATCTCCTTGCTTGGGGTGAAATCATTAAAAAAACAAAAAAACACTCTTTTGTCTATTTGCCAAGAAATAACTTTTCCTTTCATACTCTGGCATTGGCCATTATTTCTAATGAGCAGATTCATAATTTTTGGTTTCCAATGAAACAGCAAACAGAATAACCATGGCCTAACAAGAGTTTTTTTTAAGTCTTATTAGGTACACAACAAACCCACTAGATGCTTGCAATCTTAAATGAGAGTGGTGACAAAGGAGTGACCAAGAATATCAAAGTCAGAGAAATAATTCCGACACCAATATCCAAAATTACCTCACCACCTCGCATTTGTTTATATATTTTACAATGACATTAGGATTGAGACCCTGAAGAACCACACCTGATCATACCCATTTTTATATGGTGTCATGACATTATAAGCTCCTTCACATTTCCTGACCAACCCTTTGTGTGTTAAGTATGAATATAAATATATTTATTTTCTCCTTCTTACCTCTTAAAGTACAATTTCTTCTGAGCACTTTCAGCTTTCATAAGTAATTATCAAATGATTTTGGGTGGAATTGATAGTTGCACACTATATACATTTGTGCACCCAATACAAGACCCAAGAACCACTCTAGGTAGATGGTTATTGTGTGGTGTTTTATGCATGAAAGATAATGGTTAAGCCTAGACTTGAAAAGGTCAGGATTGTAGTGATCAGAGAAAACATTCTGTTGGGAGTCTGTTTCTTCTTCCGCTGCCCAGTAAAAAGTACTTTTTACTGGTGGAATACAAAGGGGATGAGGATGATTCATCCTTGTATATGTGGCATGGCAGGTTTCTCTTGCAAAGGTCAGTGCTGGTGTGACTAAATAATCTAGCTTGTCAGAACACATGCCATGGAAATAGTGGTAGAGCAGTGAGAGGCTTGCAATGTTTTACCTGTGGGAAAGGGGTTGTAGAGTAGAAAATAATTCATCACCCACATGGCCACATAGACTCTTTTAATTCTATGAAAGCAAGCCAGGCTGGTAGCTCCATTTTTGGTTTGATCTGGCTCTTGTAAAAAAATGAGTTATCGTGCGTGCGGGTGTCAGATACTGGGTCAGTACAGTGAACTGATTATTTTTCCAGCATTTTAAACAATAGATCATATTTAGTTCAACTTGAGGTCAAGGGAGAGCTTGAGTTCCAATAGCCTCCTTGAGAGAAAACCCATACATCATGATAGGTGAAAGTTCAGACCCTGCTTGGTACTGTTGGAACATTACTTGTTTGGTTTTGGATGTAGCAAATTTTACAAGCCTCTAGAATTGGTAAACTATAAACATACAAAATTTTTTGATAAGGGTTTATGAAAGCCAAAAACACTGAGAAAACACTGGACAAATTATATTGTAATTCACCCTGAAAAACAAGTGTGTGTGAATAGTTATATGGTTAGCAGCTTGGAAATGGGTGAACTGAGTTTGAGTTCTTTACATGCCCCAGACATAGTAGTCCAGGAACTCGAATTGGAAGGCCACATGTTGGGGGATGACATGATTTTTGGTCAACCACTCTTGCATCAGGTGGGTCATGTGGGAGGGTAGCATAGTTCTGCTAGATCACATACAGCCACCCACATTGGCCCTGTGGCCTTGTAAGAAGAGGAGCATCATAACATGTCGCTGATTGCATTGCACCTTACTCCAATAACCATCACAGATGACATATGGTGTTCATCACTTCCAGTGTATATAGAGCTACCTGTCATTCTTCCTTTTCACCTGGTCACTTTCAAAAAGGTAGCTATATTGAAATCAGTGTGCTTAGCAACTTGTGCCATGAGCATGGTATGCTTTCTTTATTTCTTTTATCAGATTGCAATATTTATTTTGTTTTTGAAAACAAAAATATGCCAACTTTTTTTATTAAATGCATAAAATGTTTGGTTATTGAATTTTTAGTTCAGTCTACATCAAACCCACAATATTGTAACACTTGTCTGTATTGGACTAAAGATTTTAAGAAACTGGAT
>CAXIWW010000746.1:85000-167500 GCA_964036315.1 Acanthosepion esculentum
ACAATTTCTTGATGAACTGCTTTAAAATTTGATCTTAGTTCATGCATCATATCTGATAAGGTAACTCATTCATTAAAAACTGACAAAAAGCTGCACATCCTGTCACTGTTAGGTGAGAAATCCCAGTTACTTTACCACTCCTATCTGCTCTTCCTCCAACCCTTCTATAACCCCTTGCGTGATAGTGGCCTCCAGCCTTGCTTGGGGTGATACGCTTAAAAAAAAAAATATAAAAAATTTAGTTTGACACAATACATCTTCCCCACACACACAATTTGCTTAAAACATTCACAAAGTGAAGTGGAATGTAAATGAGTTTTTTCTCAGTCCAAAATGTGGTAGTTCTTTAAAACTCCATAGCCAAACAAAATCTACAAGGTAGCATCTTCAAAACAGCTATCCACTGATCAAAAGGAAATAAATAAATAAAAACTTTCTGGTTCAAATGCTTCTTGACTGGAAGTTCTGTTTGCAGGCTTATATAAGCAGTCACATACTGCTCATTAGGGAGTTGCAAGTTATGCATTGGGGTGAATTGTTTGGTTGGTGAAAGTCAGGAGGATGTTTACAAGTTTATTAAATGTCAAAACTAAAAAATTATTTTGGCATTAATTTTATTGAAAACTTATTTACCATTTGCTTTTCTATCCTCTGTCATCCAACTTTATAGTTTCATCCTTCCAGAAGGTTTTATCTTTCTGAGCTAAGAAATGCTGCTTTCTGTAGACTTCAAGAAAAGTGAAAATTTCTTCATTATGAGAATCTTATAGACACTGATTGAAATAACTGATGGATGAGGGAAAACTTCTATCTGAGCTGGTAAAGAAACAGGGTTGAATGATATACAGATAGAATATTAAATTCTTTCTCTTAACTAATTTCAAATAATTTATTATTGCTTCTAGACAAACTTCAGTTGACTCCCAATCCTATCATATACACAATATCACCTTCTTTGGATGAAACCTTGCCTTTGTGGTTCTTTGTGTTAGTGGTGGTTCATTTCATACCATACAATATCTTCTATTTCATCTTGTAAAGTATCAAATTTTCCATTCATTGCAATTTGATCTAAAATCTTTGTTTAACAAGACATATTAAGGAATCCAAGTCCAATAGGGTTTTTTTTGGGGCGGGGGGGGTTATTACATGTAAATTGATTGGGTATTTCTGTATCATACATTGATTATTCTCAAGTATTGTCTTCGTTTGCTATTAATCTTGACTGAACTATCCAACCATGAAGCATAATTCAATGTAGAATCTAAAGCATGAAACTTTCAAACAATTTCTAACATAATGTACCATTCACTGTATCTTCTCCATATACTGTACAAAATATTTCTTTATCTGTGAGTTACTTTTTTTTACTTTCTCAAAAAAAAAAAAAAAAAAAAAAAAGTAGGTTTTGACAAAAGAAAAAGATCCTGTTATAACAGGTGTCTTCATATATTTTTGTATGATATTAGTTAAAATGAAATGGTTCAAATGCCATCTCATGACAAATATAAACCTTTTGGCCAACTTGATATATTGAATCTACGACTTGTATGGATTACATTTTTTTTTTAAATGAATTTTGGGATTGAAGGGTTATCCTTATCTATATATAAACTACTGTGCTTATCTTTGTATGTCTAAAGATATTTCTTCTAGTTCTTATTTTCATACTCCTTTATTCCACTAGGCTCTTTTCTTGTGGGACAGTTCTGTGTAGAGAACTTGGAGCCTTAAACCTATCTGCTGATGAGTGCTGCTGCTTGTCATGCTTGACTTCATTCACTGAAGCTTCTTTGTTACAACTGCTGCTGAAGACCTGTCTTTATTAGTGGCTCCCTTATTGTATATATTTCTTTGCTAGGCCTACTAATTTGGTCCTCTTAGCCTAGCTTATGTTCTGTTCTTTCAGGCTATGAGGACCTCTTTAGTAGGCCTCGTATGGAAATAAATACAATGTGGGAGCTAATAAAGAAAGACAAACGACAGAAGGTTTTCAACAGCAGCAGCTGTAACAAAAGAGATTTAGTCAGTGAAGTCAAGCATGATAAGCAGCAGTTTTTAAATGCTCTGTAAGTTACTTGAATCAACATAAACTTGAAGGCTGGAGAGCACAACAGCCAAATCATTGTCATAACAAAAACAAAGATGAAGTTAATAGTCTATATGTAAATCATATAAATAAAAATGGAATGTTGCATGATAAAGAACTGGTTCTTGCTTGATCTTTGATTTGATTCTTTTTTTTTTATTGCTTAAAAGTAGGGACCTCTACAAAATGCGATACCTAAGGTTTAAAATTTATTTTTAAAAATGGAAAATCTTTCTTGTAAGTATTTTAGTTTTAATTTCAAGCTAATAGATTAAATTTAATATTTCTAATAAGCAAAATACTTTGCTGTATTTCAAAAACTAATTTAAATTGACTCAAATTTTTTTTTTTCTTTGAAATAGCTGATTAGTGCCCTTTTTAATCGTCTTTCATTGCAATGTAATTTTCTTCTTCAAAAAATAAAATATACTTTTCTGAAAGTTTATTTGAGGAATATCTGCTGATTTAAAGTATTATTAATCTGATTAGAAATAAATATTATTTACTTTAAGTTCCAAACACCACAAAAATGCATTTTTTTTTTTTTAACCCAACAGAAGCTGAGTTGATGTGTTTGAGAAGGTGATGACAGGTCTAATGTTATTCTATGGAGACTTTATCTGTAAGCATAATTGAAGAAAATGACATGAGTGCCTTTTTTATATAATTTTTAAGTACTTAATAATCTTTAAAATTTAAGAAAATATTCTCTAATCCGTTTTATTGAATTTTGGAAATTTTGGCTTTAAATTTACTATAGTTATTGCTCTTATTAGCCCATACTTACAAAAATCGCCAATTTATACACATACAAAAAAATTCAAAATTCTTTTTAAAATATTAAAAAGTTTTTCCATTTATGATTAGTAAATAATTTTCACTTAATAATACTCTAAAAGGCTGAAATTCAGAATTTTAAGATTTAAAACTTAATAAATTTTTCTAAGTAAAATTTAAAAAAAAAATAAAAACCAATTTTTGTAACAATTTATTGTTCATTGAAGAAAAAATTTCTTCAGACAATAGTGTCCTTAATATATCTTTAAATGCAATTAAAAGCTTTTTTAATTAAATAATGTCAGTTTTATTACATTTTTTATTTTGATTCATGGCTGATTTTTGGTATGTTTGACAAAAACAAATTAATGATTTAAATTCTCCAAGGAGTCCTGTTTTTAACTAATATAAATACGAAGAGACCGAAATTTTTAATTTCTCAAAATTTCAAAAAATTAAGTGTGGCTTAACAGATGTTTTTTAAAATATATATATATATATATATATATATATATATATATATATATATATATATATATATATATATATATATATATATATATATCAGCACTTTGGCTGATGGGCATTTGTTTACATTTGTAAAAACAATACGCTAGATTTAGTTGTGTAACTCTACCGAGTGAAGACAGCTCTGGCTGACACCAAACACACACACACACACACATATATATTAGAAAAAAAAAATTTATAAAATAATTTAATTCATTTGGGAATAATTCTTGAACATTTAATTAAAATCCTACAATTATTTGATATTTGCAAGAATTTCCAAAACAATGTGTTTTTATCACAAACAAAAACTAAATTTCCTAATAAGATTTTTAATGAAAATTTTGAACGTGCTAGAAAGGATTAATAAATTTAATTACTTTAGTCTTTCCTGTTCGTAACAAAAATTTTGACGATAAAATTTCATTTTTATTAATGGAACTTTTTTTTTTTTTTTCATAATGGTATGCTCTTTTTGAGAAATTTCTGGAGTTACCTACTTAAGAGGGAGGTTTATATTCCTGCATGATAATTTGCTTTGACATTTTTTTTTTTTCCTACAATTTTTCTTGATCATTTTCTTTTGTCAAGAGCATGAAATTATTTGTTGTTGTATGTCAGCATTTCAGCATTTGCCCGGGGTGGGTTGAACAGGATTTAGGCAATAACTCTGTAGTCTTAACAGGTTATCATGTGTGAATTTGCAATAGGAATCCCAGTCCTATCCAGTCACAGATTCTGATTTTCATGATCTTGGTGTGTATTTCAAAGTTTATCTTAACTCCAACTTATTTGAAGATACAGAGCTTAGAATGACCAGGAGAGACTGGATTCAGGACTGGTCTGTTGTAGATAAACTTACCAGGGTCTTATGTCCCAACACTACAGCTCAGATATACTGTTATCACCACCCAGTCATGCTGTAATCGAGGAATGGGTTTTAACAGATAGGGACTAACAATGTCTATGGTGATAAATTCAACATTACTTTTCAAAAATGAAGAGAGAAAAAAAAGTTTTATTTTTTTTATCTTTAACTTTAGAGCCAGTCTAGAATATTCATATTGAAAAGGTCAGTTTCACTTGAAATTGACAAAACAAAACAATATCTTTAATAATTGTTCCAATTTTAACAGGATATGTGGGGGTTGTAATGCTATGCTACAGTCATTTACATGCAAATACTCTTGGGAAGGGTATGAATCTATTTCTTCCTCAGATTGGGTCCTATAGCCTTGGTTGTCAATCAGTCTACCACAGAAAGTAACAGTTTACTGTGGGAATTCTGCCAAGTCAATCATGAATTGAAAAGAGACATAATTGCTCCAGCATGCATCATGCATGACACCTAAGGAAGGAATGAAGGAAGAACAGAATATGCATTTTAGGTACAGTAGATATTCTGATTAAGTTTTAGTCTTTAGCCATCTTGTATCAACACTAATACTAGGATACAGTTGATGTCTAAGCTTTAGACAATGTATGATGCAATAATGTTTAGTATAGTGAAAGACTTCAGTGCAAGCAGGTGACATGCCAAGGGGATACATACATACTCCTATTGTTCAATTTAGAGGCATTTTTATGGGGATAGATTGGGCCTTTGAGAGGATGGATGGTCATTTTAGAGAATTTCTGTTTGTGTTGAATGGGACATGTCACTGATGCTAGTTCTAGCTGACTGCATAGTACAGACACTCATTAAGAGTGTAAAGCAGCAGTGATTGACTGCACAACATTTGAAGGATAGGTCAGAGCAAATATCAGGATTGTCAACATGGACTGTTTAAAATTGTTTACTTACAGTAGAATTCTAAGTACATATACTTCTAGCTAGAATTGCTACTTTGGCCACAACACAGGCATATCACCAGTGGTGTCATAAGGAGATTATCTGGACAATCAAAGCACTTTGTCATGTCCAGTGATGAGAGCAGATTCTACCTTCAAGCATGTAGTGGTTGTTTGTCATGTAGACCTGAAAAGTGACATCTTCCAAAATGTATTCACCCATGATACACAGGTCTGGAGTCAATGTGTGCATGCTATAAATTTCAACTCTCATTTCCCTTCAGTATTTCTGGAGGAAATGTAGAACAGGGCTATGCATGCACAGGGCATTCTTCAACCTGTTCTGCCTCTGTTCTTGCAATGGACAAACAGTTTTGCCTCTGTTATACTGTTTCAGCAAAATGATAACTTTGCTACTTAGCATGTTATGAAAAGGGTTCTGCAATTTTCTTGGCTGGCATAATCACCAGACTCATGCAATCAGTGGAATCATCACTTAATGTATTGGGAGTGGGTATTGCAGGTACTTGTGCAGTTACATGACCTGCTTTCTTCCCTGAAGGTCTGTTCTCTTAGAAAGACAGTATCTCCTCTCCTATTGGGTTATCATACTCAAGCATATTGGGGGTTTGCCTCTATTAGCTCTACTTTATCCATAAGCAGTTTGTGCTTGCTCTGGTGAGCATGATGTCTCAGTAGCATGTTCCCAAGTTTTGAAAGCTATGATGGGAGAGAATTACTCATAGAGCTTTGTTGCAGGAAGGAGAAGAACCTTTCATATAGGATGCCATTAATTGACATGCGCAGCAACGTTTTAATAGCATATAGAGCCTCAGGGAAGAGTCTTTACCAGTGGACTATTGGGAACCTATGGTTAGTGGAATTGTAGACACTAGCTGATACATACTTTAATGTAACTTGGTTGTTCCGTTGCAACATTCATCCAAGAAGTTTTCAAAGTTTCTCACCTGTGACAGTAATCTCTTTCAGAGAATCCAAATCTGTAGTCAGTTTGTCTGGGCATAGTTTCTCTTCCATCATTGTGAAAGTGAATTAATTGAATAAATTGTAATATAACAGCAACTCTAAGTAGAGTCTTATGAAGCTTTATTTGACTAATTCAGCTTTAGCATTGAAAATGTTTATTTTACTTTGGTATTTATTTTGAAATAATTATTAGTTGGGAACCTGTGTATGTTTTGATTGCATGTGTGACACTTGAAAGCAATGTTAGTCATGTAATGGATAATGGCTTGGAAAGAAAAATTTGCAGTTCAAATTCTGAGTTTATTGAATTTCACTTTCACAAATAGCCATGGGATAGGTATGAATCCATCTCTTCTCCCCACAGCTTTGGGTTAAATAGCAGGACAGACAGGGCTCTTTTGCTTTGGTTGGTAACTAGTCTAGAAGGCAAACTGAAATAAAACCTGAGTAGGGCTATTTGGAAAAGTTTGTCACATTGCAGCATTTCTCTATTAGTTCTTTTGAAAAGTGTGACTGGTTCTACAAAAGCCTTCAACACTATAAGCAAATCATGTGTGTACAGTTGGGCAGTTCAGTTCTAAAAAACTGATAAATTTGTGTATGTATCTAGTTAAAGATACTGAAAACCTCTTGTCCCAACTAAAAAGGAATCCTCAGAAAAATTCTGATGCTTGGTCATTTGTGGAAATTTTGTGAACTGAATTGGAACCGATACATTTTCACCACCCTCATATGCATATGGGTAATTCCATATCAACTTGACCAACAACCACAGGTAACCCTCTTAGAAAAATCAGGAGAAATTAACAAATCAAATTTAATGATAAATCCTAAACATTAAATTTGCATCTTTTTAATAGTTTTAAGATCAGAGCATCTTGAAATTCACTGCATTTTTGTATTTTGCTAAACTAAATTTCAACATTGATTGGCTCCATGAATATAGCATGTACAGATTTTAAACTTGGTAACAAAAATTAATATTTATTGTAGATAACAAATTTAAACAGCTGTGTCTTATGTACTTTTTTTTTTCTAAGGACATTAAAATGGCCAAAAAGCAAAAAGATGCTGTCCACTTTGAGAGCTTCTCATTTACAAATTGTCAGATACAGCATACAAATTAGTTTTCCTATCATTTATGAACTAATAGATTATTTCTATGTAGTAACCATATTCATTCCTGTTATAGGAATATCAGTATTTAAAATTGCTCATTTGTTTTTTTTTTTGTTGTTTGGGGGGGGGGGGGGGGTCACACATCCTTAAAATTGGTTTTCATCATGCCAGCAGACCAGTTAGGCAGTTTAAGAAAATTTTTACATTTTGACTACATGTCTGAAGATCATGTGACAGAAGTTGAATTTCCTAGATAAATTTCTATTTCGGCTTAAAACATTTTTCTCAAACCTCTCATGCCCAAATCATAGTTTTGTTGATTTTAACATCTTATAAATTTTATACTTAAGAGAATCAGAGGCTGAAAATTGGTACCACTATATTCTATACAAACTAAATTTTTGGTTTCATACAGCTTAGATTAGGTACCTCTAAAAAATTAGCTTAGCATGATAAAAAGGCCCCAAACTTGATAAAAACAAAGTTTTATCATCAAAATATTTGTTATTAAGAGGAAATCCCAAAGTATTTTTGATTGTTTTATTAGATTTTTTTCATCCTTTTCAAAAAATTTTCATGTTCAAAAAATGTTTGGTTAAAAATCTTGTTTTTCTTGTATCAGCCATGTGACAAAGATTAGTATTGGAAATTTACTGGTTTTTTTTTTGTGGAAATTCTTGCAAAAATAATTGTCAGATTTCAATTAAATTTTCTGAGCTTATTTACAAATGAACAAATTTTTTTTTTTTTTTTGTTACATCATTTTTTTTTCTGTTTTTTGTGGGGGTACCTACTTTAGATAAAAATGTTTTGGGGGTGGTTAACAAAAGTTCTGGCTAGACAAAGAAACTAAACCTGCACATTAAAATAAGAATTCCACTAAATTTAATTTTTAAATACATAAAGTCAAAATAATTAAAATGCATCTGAATCTCTCAAAGTGGACAATGTCTTTTTGCATTTTAGTATTTCATCCATTTTCAGGACCTTATAAATATGAAAATACATAAGACACACTTCATCTGTTTATAATATCAGAATTTTGTTGAAATCCTTATTTAGCAAAATTCAAAAAAATGAAATGAAATTTCTAAAATGCTCTGATGTTAAAACTACTTAAGATACAGATCTAACATTTAGGATTTACCAATAAATTTGATCAAGGATTACTTTTGAATTCTCCCAGATTTTTCTCAGAGGGTCATCTACGGCCATTGGTTGATTTGACATGAAATGACTGTGTGTAGGTGAAAATGGTCATTTACTAAAGGTATCTTAATTCCAATTGTAAAGAAAATTTGTTCTGTTTAATGAAAATAAACATTGAGCACTCTTTTGTGAGTCAGTTCTAACAAATTTCAAATTATATATATATATATATATATATATATATATATACACACACACACACACGCACACACACACACAGTGACAGTCTGTTTGATGCATGAACACAATCTTCCATGGCTTGAAGATTGTGTTCAAGGATAAAACTGTTGCCACTTGGTGTTGACCTCAGTGTCTGTTTTTATATTTAGATATATACTATTTCTGATATTGGGCACTTTTATCCATAAATATAACATACCTTAAAACTCTACTTTAATTACTGTGTATGTGTGTGTGTGTAATATATATATATATATATATATATATATATAAGTGTGTAAGTTAAAGTATCTTCTTAAGCCAATGTCTTTGAAGTCATTCTTCTCATTCTGACATCCGAAGGCAGACAAAAAAATAAATAGCAAAAAGAATGGAAGGAATAGAAACTACTTTTAGAATGATAGCTTCTGCAATTTTAAGAAGTTTTCTTCTGTACCAGTTGTGAGGAAGGCCAGGAATGAATTGTCTGAAATGCTGTGGTTCCAATAAAAAGTTCAATAGTCCAAAACAACTGTTAGAATGACTTGCAAAATTGCAGAAAGGAATTCTAGTAGGCAGTCAATATTTGATTGCCAAAGAAGAAATATCCAGCTTTTTACAGGTATTTACAATAACTTTAGCGCAAATCCCAATTTGGATGAAACTGTAAAGATTGAACTCGTTATGCGGTAGTAATAGTTAGGCCATCTCATTAACCATTACCTTTTTTCCTTTTTCACCTCAAAATCCAGCACACTTTCAATGTTGAAATAAATTTAGGCTAACTTCATGTAATAAGTATTTAATTATTTAATTTGTTTTAATTTATTTTTCAATTTCAATGTTTTTTAATATATTTAAAAAAAAAAAAAAAAAAAAAAAAACATGACACACACACACACACACACACACATTTTTTTTTTTTTTTTTTTTTTTTTTGAGAACATCTTGGAGAGTTGATTAGATACCAGATACTCGCCAGGAGTTAGAATACAGATTGTTCAATCTCTTCATCTGTCAAGCTACCCAGCATTTCCCATGTCTCAGCACACATTTCATGTATCTCTTGAAATTGCTCCAACAGGAAATAACCTAATTTTCTATAAAAAATTTTTTCTTGCTTTAAGGAAGCCATATTGTGCCTCCAAGCTCTTAAGAAAAATTATAAAATGTTGCTTCCAAATTTTCTCTTTTGACAATGAAATTTGGAAAGAATATTTATTATTTATTACACCATGTTTCTCATAAATTTTATGAACACTTTCTACAAGCAGAAATATTTTTATTAGCCACAGAATTAGTGAGGTACCAAAGGTTTATACAAGATGGTTTTGGCAGTTATTTATTTTTGTTTGTATTTATTTTATTAATTAAATCTAATCTGCTCCTGTCAGTCTCAACCTTCATTTCCTAAAACTTGAATTTAGTCGACACCAATTGAAGAGGGAATTGCTGACGTGTCTGGGTGTAATGAGAAATGCTGTAATTGACAAATGGACTCTTGGATTACTGGAATTTCCATAAGAAGCATTTAACTTTTTTCCTTAATAGATTTTTGTTTTTTGTCATTTTTTTTCATTTTCCTTAGCCCGCAACACACTCCACCATTTTAATGATCATATTGCTGATGGAGAAAAAAAAAACAATATTCAACCCTTGCATTGTTCTGCTAAAAATCCAGTATCAAGTTAAGACATGCTGTTTCCTCTTGGTTTCAGGAATCGGCTTTCACATAGGAAAGCAGGTCCATAAGATTGTTTGGCAGGCAGGCAAGCCAACCAACCAGCAAGCTTTGCTTCTAATGTATCAATCAACAAGACCGCTGTGAACTGATTAGCTGTTCGTTTGGGGAGACACTAACAATTTTAATTATTTAGTTCTAAAATTGGGTACTGGAGTTATTCTCTAAATTGTTTTGTTTTGTACAAGTGAAACTTGATTATCTGTTAATGAGTCAAGTACTAGCTAAAAACAAAAGTTGTCTTAAATTTGCACTGAAATTTTCAAGCAATGAGATGACTTTAATGTTGATCATCACTTCCCTCACTTTTGATTTGATCTTTGCAACATTACTGTTGTACTGAATATGCTTTTTTATTGATTCAATTTTTTTTTTCAGAATCTCAAAATGCATTATTCTCAAAGGATGGTTATCCTGATCTTTGCTGTGTGTTCTTGATTTTTAGCCACATTAAACTTTATCTGAAATTTGTTAGATGTGCTGTTTTGAATCATTGTAGATGGTTGCTTCAAATTAATTTCCTTGTCTACTTGTTTATCCTCTGGCCTTCTCCAGGCATTTTTGTGATCTGCAATATTGTCATATCTTTGCACATTCCATTTCATACATGTTCAGTGCTTATGTTTAGATACCTGTGTAAAGATGCATACACAGTTAAAATATGAAAAACAAAAATATGAAATTAGTTTGAACCTGCCATATACAGCAGATGATTAACTTATACCCTCATTCAAACTCCTTTCTAGGATCTTTATTTTCTCTTTTAATATTTGTTATTGCTGACCCAGTGGCTTACCTAAGATATGAAGCATACCTTGAAAGGGATGTCATTGAACAGTTTTTCAAGTCAGAGAAGCTATCCTCATGTTGTGGGAAGTAAGATTTTCTTTGGATGGGTGAGAAGCAGAAGGATGTTACATATACTGTTTGCAGTGGAAAAATCTGGGAACTACATGAAAAGCTTCATGAGTCAAACCAATGGGTTTTTTTCTTTGAAAGAAAAAACTGAACATATCAGAGCAATTTGCATCATTGAACACAAGGCAGGTGCAATTGAAATTGTCTTGTCATGATTTATTAGAAGATTAACAAGTTTCACTTGCACTTTTGAGCTAACGTTATGTTCCTGCCATCTGAAAGATGTCAGGGTACAATTTCAGTACTTGTCATCATCTCTATTTTCCATATATACATTCCTGTGGTTGTCACACCAGCTTCATCACAAGTATCAAATTTTCTCCACACTTTGTGACTAGCTTGCATTTTACTCTTGCAAGCCACTGACTGCAATTTCTAGTCTTTGCAAGATGCTCTGAAATCATTCTCTGTGTGGAACATCAAATACAGAGAGATAGATGTTGCAAACAAAAAGATGGGATAGATGAGATCTAAGAGTTTCCTGGGCCATTGTCCACAGAGATCATGCAAGCATCTCAAAACATTTCTAATATATTTATGCATTCATGCAATATGGAAGTCAGATAAGTTTTCTGAGTGAATATTTACTTAAGAATGTGTTCAGTCTAGTGCTAAGGATTTAAATTCTTTAAATCTCCCCAAGGTTTTGGGCTTTGTTTTGACAAAACGTGTTGCTCAAATACATGAAGAAAAAAAAAGGTGAGAGTTGAAATGAAAGTTGCTTTTTTATTATTAGGTTCTATCAAACGTATTTCCTCCCACTTACAAACCTTTTCTTAAAAGTTTATTTAATATAGCTTCACTATAATAATATCTTTGTGTATTATTTAGATATATCTTTTGTTTCAAATATTGTAAATATTGAGATTTGGGCAATTTTAAAAATGGATCTCAAACCTGCTTGCAGAATTAAAGAAATGAAAGAAAATGAAACTATTTAACTGTACTGCCTAAAACTGGTTTAAGCTTTTTAAGAGTCATTACTTTTCTCTTGAAGTAAAGCTCAGCCTTCTTAGTACAATGGGGAGGTACATCCTGAAGAAACAGGTATCTTGGAACTAAACAGTAGAATATAAATCTTTGGCCATGAATGACTAATGATAGGATCTGACACCATTGGGAAATATGCTACTATCTCGACCAGTGGGCAAGGCCAGATAAACTGTAATGTTGGTCTGTTAAAAATTGGCTCTGAGGTATATTCACTTACCAACGAACCTATTTTTCATCTTTTAAAATTATTCTTTGCTAGATTAACGACAGTTTCTTTCTCCTCACCCTTGAGGCAAAAGTTGATTGTGCAATAAGTGTATTCTGCCCCCTCCCACCTCCAGCAGAACATTAGATTTCCTACTTATCTATTTTATTTATTTATCTTTGAGAGCTCACTGTTCCCACATACAAAGCTTTTAAATGGGTCACGAGTGACTACCTTCCCTAACCCCAATTTGCTGATAACACAGGTAATAAGGAAAATGGGATGCAGAGAGTAGGGTGTAAGGCTTTGGGGTGAACAGGGCAGGAGTCGGATCTTTTACTGTTACTTAATAATAATTGCCCTAAGCTGCTGTATTCTCCCATTTCCTACCCCATCTACTACTCCCAGCACCTCCCACTGCAAATATTGATCGTAGATTCTAAATCTGTCTCTGGATCTTTTCTTTTTCTTTTTCCATTTGCTATTTATGTGTTGCATTGGTTGAAAGATGTGTCTACATTTATTCTTTAGGCTCTTCTCCTGTCTTTCCTCTCTATTTCTACTTTTACTTTCTCCCTACTTTTTTACACTCTCTCTCCTCTCCTCTCTCTCTCTCTCCTCTCTCTCCGTCTCTCTCTCTCCGTCTCTCTCTCTCCGTCTCTCTCTCTCCTTCTCTCTCTCCTCTCTCTCTCTCCGTCTCTCTCTCTCTCTCCGTCTCTCTCTCTCTCTCCGTCTCTCTCTCTCTCTCCGTCTCTCTCTCTCTCCGTCTCTCTCTCTCTCCGTCTCTCTCCTCTCTCCGTCTCTCTCCTCTCTCCGTCTCTCTCCTCTCTCCGTCTCTCTCCTCTCTCCGTCTCTCTCCTCTCTCCGTCTCTCTCCTCTCTCCGTCTCTCTCCTCTCTCCGTCTCTCTCCTCTCTCCGTCTCTCTCCTCTCTCCGTCTCTCTCCTCTCTCCGTCTCTCTCCTCTCTCCGTCTCTCTCCTCTCTCCGTCTCTCTCCTCTCTCCGTCTCTCTCTCTCTCTCCTCTCTCCGTCTCTCTCTCTCTCTCCTCTCTCCGTCTCTCTCTCTCCTCTCTCCGTCTCTCTCTCTCCTCTCTCCGTCTCTCTCTCTCCTCTCTCCGTCTCTCTCTCTCCTCTCTCCGTCTCTCTCTCTCCTCTCTCCGTCTCTCTCTCTCCTCTCTCCGTCTCTCTCTCTCCTCTCTCCGTCTCTCTCTCCTCTCTCGTCTCCCTCGCTCTCGTCTCCGACTCTCTCTCTTCTCTCTCGTCTCCGTCTCTCTCGCTCTCGTCTCGCTCTTGTCTCCCTCTCTCTCGTCTCCCTCTTGTCTCCGTCTCGTCTCCCTCCCTCTCTCTCTCTCTCTCTATATATATATATATAATCTCCAGTTCAATAATTCAGTATTCACTTGCTTAATTTGTTCCTTTTTACATTTTATATTTTTATCTTTTCCAATCCTAAATCCTTCAAAGGCAAAATTCCGAACACCTTTTCCCAGCAAAACATTCCACGAAACAAATTGAATAAATGGAAATTCCAGGTTAATGCCTTTTTTTTTACCGTCCTTTCTATAGAAAACAAAAACGAAGGCCTTTTCTTACCTGTCATAAATTTGAACATTTAAAGCAACTTCTTCCACAATTAAATAGGCCAGGAGAAAATAACTGCAGTTTATAATATGCAGCTAAGATTAGTAAATGTCAATAAAATTAATATTCAGTGATGTCACCTCATTAACACTTCATAGAGAAAATGTTGAAAAGTCTTGAATTTGAACTGTATTTAAAATAATAATAATAATTTTATGCTAAGGAAGTTTTAAGGTTTAAAAAATATATGTGCATGTTCTAAAAAAAAAATTAGAAATTTACATATGGTTGTTTTAAATCTTTTACACTTGTTCAAACACTTATCAAAAATGGAAAATCTATTCCATGGTAGACTAAATCTTCCACCCACATTTAATTTACCAAAGGATTTGTGGCAATTCTCTTCTCCAAGGGGTGTGCTGATCAGATTTTAGGAATGTGTCTGGGTGAGATTTTTTTTCTGTACACCCTCATATAAATACAGGTTTTCATTGCTCCTTGTTCCAGATGTTTTGGGATTATTTTTTTTTCATCATGGTTAATTTTAATGCAATATTTCAATCTGTATTATTGAAAGGAAGCTTGTAAAATCAACATCCACTGTTGTTGCTTCTCTAAGATACAAAGCCATACTACTGTGACTATTTTTATTATAATTTCAATTATTCTTGTGCTTACTCAGCTTCAACTACTACTGCCATTTATTTTTTGTGGGGGTGGATATATTATGGCTTATTGCTTCATGTTTATGGTACTAAAAAATACATTAGGATTAACTTCTAGCATTCAAGAGAAGAATATCTGCACTGCAATGATTTAAGTATCAGTCTATCCATTACAGGTTTATTATACTGAACAATCACAAACTCTTACTATTTAAACTACTGTTATTGTTGTCTCTCTGGCTTATAGTAGCCACTATTCCAATTGAATATGGTTGTATGAAACTAGGTTACTTCATTCTTCTCTATTTATAGACATGACAGCTGATAAGTCCTCAAAGTTCTCTGGTGGATGGATGGTGGCAACCACACACACACACACACACACACACACACACACACACACACACACACACACACACACACACACACACGAAAGAAGCTTTTTTTATTAAACAAGTTGCTTTTTTCTGATCTGCTTCATTACATTTAGCACAAAATAATTCCACTTCCTCATAGTTGTTACTTATTCAAGCTTGATATTATATTACATTGTGTGTGTGTGTGTGATGTTATAAGAAAATTATAGGCCTTTGTCAAATTTGACTATGAAAACAACAGCATTTTTAATGCCCATGTCAGATGATTATGGGAGAGTGGTTTAAGTAATCACTCACCCCTTTCAGTCACTGACATACCACAATATGGATGACAACCAATTTGACAAGTATGAATTCATTCCATTCTCTCAGGTGTTAGTGCTAAGGGAAGGTCAGTAGCCTCTGCTAAATTTTGAACTGTTTTCTATACTGATGAACATTACACCACTACACTCTGTCTCATACTTGAGTGAGTTCAAACCAAGGTTATTGAAAATCTGTTATTTAGGGTCCTTGCCACAACATAACCTTTCAATATGTTCATCTGTCCTTGTGCCGTACGATAAAGTATAGGGCTACTTGATATTGTCATAAAGGTTGGTTGTTTTTGTTTAGTGGCATATTGACCCCTGTGTTACTTAATGTCAAAATGTAAATATTTTGTACACAATATTTTTCTTTTTAAGATAATAGTTTCTTGACTCTCTGATTAACAATTCTATACTATTATCCATTACACTACCCACACATTCAAGCTTACAGCACCTGGTATTCCCAAGTGGTCACCCATTGAGGTACTGACCAGACTCAATGTTGCTTAACTTTGAAACGTTGGTTCCCATATGATCACCAGTGTGATGTGGCCATGAGCCTTTATCATAAATGACTACCAAATTAGAATTACATTCAATTTGATTTATATACCCAAAACTAGCACAAGAATTGAAGCAAAAAGAGACATACTAAGATTAAAATTCTAAAAGATGATAAATTCAAATGAGCTGAAATATTTTATCTTAATGAAAGAATCTGAATCAATTTTAAGTTTAATCTCTGGGAGCCTCTAAAAACAGTTAAATGTGCAGACAAGTGAAATTAAATGTTCGTTGGATTTCCAGAGATACGATCATCACTCCACACAGAGAACTTGCAAGGACAGTCAGTATTTGTGATAAACTTCAAGATAAAGTATTATGTATAACGATATCTGCTGAAATAAACCTATCTAAAAAAAAAAAAATTTTTTTTTTTTTTTTACCATCAAAATTTCTATTTCTAAATTTTTTACTGAAATTGAAATGTCTCAGATTGCAAGTTGAAAGCTGGAAACAAAAGTAGAAGCACCTATGTAATTATAAATGCAAGTAGCTTCAATTTTGTACCAGACTCAGATTTGCAGTTTAAAGGCATCACAAATAATATTCCATTATGAAAAGAGTGAGGCAAATCTTTGCTTCCAAAACACTTTGTAATTGAAAAGCAGACACAACACCTGTGTTTATTCTGAAAACTAGTAAATACCTCAACTTAAGAATGGATTGTTATTAATCTTAGCATAGTTTAGTATCAGTGTCTGGCAACCAATGAGGATCAAACATGCTTAGCTTCCTAATTATTGTTTTTTGACATTGTTTGTACAGATAATTTGATGTTTGTTTATATAAAATAAAATTTCATGTTACCATCCTGCTTATAGTCAACATTTGTATTTTCATGAATTTGTTTGGGCTGAATAGCTAAACATGATACTGTTTCTTGGTTTACAGGCCACAAAATCCTTTTTCTACTTAGTTATCTTTCATTTTAAAACTTAAATAATAGTGCATTTCCTTATCACAATGCTGCCAACAGGTTTGTACTGCACTTGTCACAAGAAGTTTGGACACAACGTCCCATTTTGTGGTTTTATGTCTATAGAACTTATTTGTAAAGTTTGTTGTAAATGTCCCTTCAAGGAGAATTTATTTCTTGTGTTGTGGTCCATTAAAAATATTAATGGAATGGGAGGAATAGAAACAAACAAAAGGGATTGGCTGATGTTATATTAATAGTAAAGTAAGCAGTCCAACCAATTTTTTTATTCAGTTTGATATGAATGAACAAAATGTCTAGGTGTTTCCTTTTGTTGTTTGTCAGGCAGATTGGTCCTGCCCTAATCTTTGAGATTCACTTGGTTTCTTTTGTCTACCGGTTGCTACAAAAGATGCAATTGTGTTTTGGGACTTCCTTGAATTTTTTCTGTGGTGTGAGTGTTTAAAAAATAAATCTTTTATAGTCTAAGTGTGTATACATATCTGTGCATCTAAAGTGCATTTGCATGTACATGTATGTTATTTCTTTTGAAAAGATGACGTATCTTGTTATAGAAATGTATGTATGTATGTGTTTTTAATGTAAACATCTGTAAGCTTGATAAACTTAATTTAATGGATATATTGGAACACATTTTCATCTGTATGTTTATATATAATACACACATGGCAATGAAAAGTTCTCTGCTTGATACCTTTCTAAAATATGACTATATATATATATATATATTATACCTTTCCTGGTCATGCTGACAAATTTTCAGTATCCCACATCATTTGTATGCATACATGTGTAAACACATGCATGCACACAGAATAAAGACCCTGGCATTTGCATGTAAAATAAATGACAGAATGGCTACATTTCATTACTTTAATTTGTGTACATAGATACATTACATTCCTTTACTTTGGGTACATTCCATTATTTTGGGTACATTTCATTGATTTTAATTATGGCAGCAAACAAATTATGAAATTTTTATCTGAATGAATATTCATAAATATGCTCTCATTGATAAACTCTGTATGTTCCTTTTCCTTTTAAAATAGAACCAGATGTTTTTGAAAATAAAATTTTCTTTGTGGATAATAACTTCCTAGTTATATCCAATTTTATGCAAGTTATTATATGCATTCCAATCATCACTTTACTGTCATGCCTAAATGTATTCCTCTGACAATATAGAAATATCTCTCTCTCTACATCCATCTGTGAACATTTTTGTGTTTGGTGATTTTAATGCTCATTGTGTCAAGTGGCTTAAGCATTCTAATGTTACTGATGTTGCTTGCATTCAGACTTATATTTTTCCGTTGCTCAGTCTTTTCATCAAATAGTGGATTTCCCTATTCATTTTCTTAATAAATCTGTTCAACATGCTTCTTTACTCGATTTGTTCCTTACCTTCTTTTCTAGCTCTTGTCGAGTATCATAACTCTTGTCCTCTTGGCTATTCAGATCATGCAATAGTTTTTATTTCTTTTGCATTGTCTATTACAAAGGAATCTCCTATTCACAAGACTTCTTTCTGCTACCAGTGTACTGATTGGGATTCATTTTATGACTTTCTACGTCCTGGGTATGATGGTAAACTGCATCCGTGTCCATGGGTATGACGTTAAACTGCATCCAACAGCAAGGCCTCTGATCATAAGGTTTTGAGGAGCTTGGAACCATCTCTTAATTGCTGATGTTCCCAGATCCACCCTGACCCGGGGTGGTAGCATCTGTTAGGGTCCCAGCTATGGGCAAATAGTGAACTCCCAGTTTAGCTCACATCCTGGGTATGACGGTAAACTGCATCAGCGTCCATGGGTACGACGGTAAACTGCATCAGCGTCCATGGGTACGACGGTAAACTGCATCCGCATCCATGGGTACGACGGTAAACTGCATCCGCATCCATGGGTACAACAGTAAACTGCATCCATGTCCTGGGTACTGCGATAAACTACATCTAACGGAAAGGCCGTTTTTGGAAAAAAATAAGGTTGTCGGCTATACGTTTTCAAAGGAATATTGTTGCCAGCAGTGCATTTTTGAAAAAAGATATTAGCAGCTATATGTTTTTGGAAAAAATATTACCAGCTGTACATTTTTGGAAAATAATATTACCAGCTATACATTTAAAAAAAAAAAAAAAAAAAAGAAAAATATTACCAGCTATACGTTTTTTAACAAAACCTTATTCAATGGAATTGCAACTGGGGTCAAAACACTATGAAAGTGTAAAAATAGGTTTTAATACCAGAAATTCTTTGTAAAAAAAAAAAAAAAAAAAAAAAAAAAAAATTATTACCATCCATACATTTTCGAAAACTAAATGTTGCCAGCAATGCATTTTTGAAAAATAAATATTACCAACAATATATTATTGGAAAAAGAAAAATATATCTTACCAGCTATACGTTCTTGGAAAAATACTATTACCAGCTATATATTTTTGTGGAAAAAATATTGACAGAAATGGATTTCTAACAAAGCAAAAATATTATCGTGAAAAAAAAAGTTGTCGGCATTAAATGACCCATTGAGGATGATATGCCGTAAAACAAAACAAATCAAATCAAATTATGATTTTCTTCATGATACCCCTTAGATTGAGATTCTTAACCTTCCTTTTTATAATTGTGCTACAGAGCTTTCCTCCTTCGTCAAAGCTGGCATCAATGCTGTTTCTTCTCAGAAATACCAGCTGAAACCACAATCTTCTCCTTAGTTCACACAGACCTGTACTACTGCTAGAGTCCACAGGAATCACTTTTTCCAGGTGCACCAGCATTTTTGTCTGCTCATAGTAATTTAACTTAAGAAAAATTTTATTTTCTTTCTTGTCCTGAAAGCCTTTGTTTGCTGATAGAATGAAACACCTCATAGCTTCTAACAAATTTGGTGCTCACAACTGCTGGTGGCTCTGTAATAGTATGTTAAATAAGAGTAAGTCTACTATCCCACCTCTCTTCACTCAATTTGAGGTGTTAACTTCTTTAATTGATAAAGCAGAATGTTTTGCTTATAAATTCTACTCTTGACACATTTGAAGTATTTTTGCCTGACTTTCCACTTCGAACTGAGTCCCTATTGAGTGATATATGCATATAACTCCATTTATGGTTTCTGCTGTCATCTCTAAACTAGATCCCTTCAAATTATGTAGACTTCATGGTATCCCTGTAATATACCTTAAGAGATGTGCTCCTGAACTGACTCCTGTTCTCTCTAAACTGTACAATAAGTGCCATTCTGCTACTTGCATTCCTGCTTGTTGGAAATCCTCTTCTGTAATTTCTGTCTTTAAGAACTCTGGTGAATTGTCTGATCCCTTTCATTATTATCCTATTAGACTTCTACCCCTTTTTTGCAAAGTACAAAAGGTTCTGATTAACTCTGGATTGGTTAGGCATCTCACATCACAGGTTCTTCTTTCAAATAAGCAATATGAATAATGACAAAAGGAAAACTTATCTTAGCCAATACATTTTGTCTTCTAATGGACTTTATCAAGGTAAAAAAAAAATACAGACCTCACTTCTCTAGGTCAACTGCTGGTGTGTTAATGGTTATTGCTGAAAGAGTATCAAACTTTAGATAAGAATGGTAAAGTTTAGACTGTTGCTTTTGATATCTCAAAGGCATTTGACAGGGTTTGGCATATTGGTCTTCATAAGTTGAAAAGTTATGGTATTTTTGAACAGATTCAGTCTTAGTGAATTCTTCTAGATTTTTTTTTTTTTTTGTTGCATTAATGCAAGTGTTCCCCAGGGCTCTATCCTTGGACCTATGTTGTTCTTAATTTCCATCAAGGACCATCCTGATAGCATCAATTCTCAACTCTGAGTTTATACTGATGACGCAACCATTTATTCCTGTCTTAATAGTAAGTCTGAGCAGTTTCATAAGGTCAAATTGGCAGCTAATTTAAAAAAACAAAATGTCCTACACCTGTTGTTGACTAGGACAAGTAATGGCATGTTAATTTTAATGCCTCCAAAACAAAACTGTTCTCTATCAATCGTCTGAGAAAACTATTTCTACCTTTCATCAGCATGGCTGATGTTAGCCTCCATAAGAGTAACTTGTTGCACCTTCTCAGGCTAATGTTTTCCACTGACATGAAATGGAAAGATTATATTGAATTGATTGCTAGGAAGGTTGGTTCACTGTGTCATGCTAGACAATTTTTATTGCCAGTATCTATCTTGCATATCTACAAGTCTATCGTTCATCCAATATTGCTACCACATATGGTGCTCTTGCTATGTATTTAGATATTCTTGATAAAATACAGATGTTCTTGGTCCTGACATGGCATCTTAACTTCATTCCCTTTCCCACCACTGTAATGTAGCTTCCCTATGTCTTTTCTATAAATACTTTTATGGTAAATCTTCTGATGAACTCTCTTCTATAGTACCTAGAGTCTATGAATTTAAGTGCATTACTAGATTGGCAGGGAGATCTCATCATTTTACATCATTTAGATATAACCATAAGTTCTAGGCTAACAGTTTCTTTTTTTGCACTTCTCACTTGCAGAACACTCTTCCAGCATTTTGCTTTCCGGTCAAGTTTGATCATCAAAAATTTAAATGCAATGTCAATTATTATCTTCTGTCCTCTTCAATTTTGTTCTTTTATTGTTTTTGTTCCTTAATGTTTCTTATATTCTTTCACACTCTGTAACCCTCTGCAAGTTAATTGCTCTGTTGCTTTGTTTGGGGTGAATTGATTTAAAAAAAAATTTTCTAGGGTTTCTTTGGTTCTGTCCTTGACAAAATCAACATAAATAGCAAAATGACTGTGCATTTCTTTTAATACCTTGAAAAACCAACTGCTGACTCACTTCACTTCCACTATTATTTATTTCCTACCCACAATCGAGGTTTAATCAATCTCCAAAAGGTCTTAGATTCTCATTGTCTTTTATCAGTTCCTTCATTTTTGTACAAATTTTTCACGTTTTTCCTCAATATAAGGCAGCACAAAATTCAATCTCCTACACACACACACACATTATCTGTGCTGTGCACTGTCTAGTCTCTCTTGCTCTCTCTCATATATAAATCTACTTACCTATTCTGTCCTCTCACATACACACTCATTCTTTGTACATAGATTTTCTATCCTCACACATACTATTCTCTTTTTCTCTTTATATTGTATGGTTGACTTTTATTTGCTTCGAAACAGAACAGATTAGGCCATGACTCAAAAGCTGCTAAAAATAGAAGGTGAAGGTCACTCTGCAGAAAAATGTAAACATGGACATATTATTTACCCTTACTCGAACCTCTCTTCCCCATTCCCCTGCTGATCAATAATTCAGATTGCCTCCAGATCAGCACTATTTATATAAAAACAAGGTTATAGATATAAAAAGCACATCAGACGCAGATGAATGTTAGCCAGTCTTTGTTTTAGCTCATATGACAAATGTGACTTTTGTTTGAAATTGACAGCACCTATTTTTATTCCAGTTAAATCTATAAATATGCAAACATGCATCTTTTCATGTTAGTCTTCAGTTTATTACATATTGTGTGTGATTTTATTTTAATTTGACAGCACATAGTACTGGAAAGTGACTCTTTGTTCCTTCCACACTTTATAGGTGTCTGAAAGGTGATTGAAAGCAAATGGCAAAAATGTTTTTTATCAAAAAGAAAAAAAAAGCTTTCCATTTTGGTGGAATGTATGCTCTCCACACTTCCAGGATGACTTTGAGCAAGATATGACACCTGTACCACACCCCACATATGCGAGATATTATAACAATGTAACTCAAAATCCACCATCCCATTTATGATTTATGTTAAAAACTTTAAAAACTAAACATTTATTTGAACAATAAAAAAAGTTGATATGTCTCAAAATCAGAACTTATGTGACTGAAGATAGAATCATAAGAACAAGAAAGTTTGTGTAACTACGTCTTCAATTTTTTTCTCTTCTCTTTAAAGTAATGAATTGATCAATGTTTTTATTACACTATAGATACATAGGAGGCGCAAACAAATTTATTAATATGTAGATAGCGTATTGATTATCTAAAAAGTTTCACATTTCTAGTGTTTGCAAAGTTTTACAATGAATGCATTAATAAATATCATGTTTTATAAATAACAAGGTATTTGCACCTCTTCCCCAATAACTGTAAATATCAATTGTATTATTTACTTTATCTTTTATGCAATGAAGCATTGTCAACTATTATTATTCAATTTTTTACTCTTATTTACTTTCATTTTGATTTTTACTGGCTTTCTATCACAACTTTATTAATTTCTAAAAGACTGAATAGACAGCTTGTTTAAAGGTTTGTTCTACAGTCAGGCCATGTTCTCATACCTTATTGGTAAAGCAGCTGGGTTATTACCAAGGATGTGAGTTCAAATCTCACTGAGGGCTTATCCTTTATCTCTGATTTACACTGACTATGCATTGCCAAAGATTGTGAGCCTTAGTAAAATTGCAAAAGAAAGCAGCTTAAAATTAATATGAAAATAAATGCTAGTAAAAAATTAATAAGAAAAAATAAAGTAAAAATAATACTGTTGCTATTCATACTTCTATTTGCTGTGTCCATTCAGTAGGTGGGTGATTGTGTCCCACCACAACTTCCTGTCCTTTATAGCTCTTAGTAAATTTTGTCTTTTTCACTATCTCTCCTAATCCCTTTTCTGTCAACCATTTACAAAGCTTGGGTAAGTTATACCTTGCTTTCTTGTCACCTTGGCATTCAATATGTCCTGTTTTCTAAGCCCTCTTTCCAAATTATCTTCTGGATTTGTTCTTGTAGCTTAGTGGTTAAAGCAGCTGGTATTTTCAAATCTGTTTTCATAAGGCAAAGAGGAAATGAGTTAGAATCTCATTGAGAGTTTGTTCTTTATTTCTGATCCTGCATCATTTTCTCACTGCTTGATGGCCTGAGTGAAGTTGTAATAAAAGGCAACAAAAAAAAACAAACTAAATATTGAGCTGGAAGAAAGATTTGTAACATTTTTCAGAAGGTGGCATTTGAATGTGGGATTTAGTTTCACTTGTGACTAAAATTTATGACATATATACATATCCTGAAAGATGACCTTTCAGTGTATCTTTCTATACAATTCCTGCGGGAATTATGAATTTTAAATGTTTTGCATTGTTTGTGCATGTGGGTAGTATAATGGCTGCTCTGAAAAAAAAAAAAATAATATTATTGATATGTAATTTTTTTATTTTTTTTTCCAGGTTTTGTAAAACCTAATATTACCATGGAGGTAAATAATTATTTTATATCAGTTAAATATACAGGTAAGTGAAAATTTTGGATTTGATTATTGATTTAAATTTCAAAAATTTAATATTCAAACTTTGTGCTACATCCATTACACTGGTATTATGGCACGGAGGCTATACACCAAGGTATTGGTAGGAATTAGTCTACAGAGGTGTTTGTCTTGTAAATTCAGTATGTTTAATTGAATTCTCCAACATTTTAAACAGCTGTTGATCAACAATTTCAGTTTTAGATATAAAATTGTGGACTAGTGTACATTCCTTCCTAATCAACCCTTTTTCTGCTGCTATTTTCTGGTCAACCTTTGATAATTCTCCTCTTGGTCATGGCTAAATGTTTGGTGTTACCAGCATCAAAATATTTAGCATCAAATTTTGGCCATCTAGCTCTGGAGTTATTTTTAATTGACTTTCAATTTGTCATCTGTCTATATTTCTGAGATGGGGTATTGTAACTATTTACACTATTTACATTGTTCAGACTGTTGTCCTCATTTTTATTGTCACATTCACAACATTTCAGACACTGTGGCCAGGGATTGAACTCCACTATTTGGGTTAAGTAACTTTTTGGATCAATCAACTAACACTTGGCCCAGCGGATAAAATCCTTGACCACAGCAGAGAGAACAAAAAAAAAGATTTATCAAGAGGGATTAACTAAAACTGAGATATCCAAAGGCATGGCACATGGAATTAGAACAATCTGTCCATGTGGACTAAATGAAGGGTTTAGTTCAAAATTTCAATTTGTGTTTGAATTTTACAAAAAGCCAATAAAAATGCTGTTTCTTTTCTGCTGAACATTGGTGACTTAAGAAACTGAAAATAGTACAATGTAGCTGCATCATCTACTTTTTCTAAAGGTAGTGTCGATAAAACAAGGTTGCTACATCTATTGTCATTTGTGACCATTTCAGTTATTTTCACAGGGTTTATTTGTAGAAGTTTACCTTCTTCATCCCCAATTTCAGTGACAATTTATTGCAATAACAAACCTCATTTGTGAGAGAGAAAGAATTGTATGTAACATTAAGTCAAACTTCAAGGCACTAAGAATTCTTGAAATATTACTAAAAAAATTCTTGAAAATGTGAAAGAACTGAAAAAGCATGTGGTACTCAAAGCAGCTAACAGGACAGAAGACATGCTCATCAACAGGCTGCTTAAAATCAAAGGATAGAACACTCATATTCGAGAAGGAAAAAAATTCTTCAATGCTGGAGCGAGTATATTGGAGAACTCTTCCACGATGAAAGAGAACAACCAGCAATATACAGAACTATTGACGGAGCTGGAATTCTGAAAACCGAAGTAAAAGCAGCACTGGCCAAATTGAACAGAAACAAGGCAGCTGGACCAGACAGAATTGTAACAGAAACACTGACAGCCTTAGATGACTTTGGCATAGACAATTACTGAAATCTACAACAGTGGGGATATACCAGAAGACCTCAGCAGATCTATCTTTATAACAATTCCTAAGAAATCAGGCGCAAATGAATGCAAACTCCACCGAACAATAAGCTTAATGAGCCATGTGACGAAACTCATCATCCGTATTCTGATGAATAGAGCGCACAGCAGAATCAGGCCAGAGATAGGATGAGAATAATGTGGGTTCGTTAAAGACACCAGAACAAGGAATGTGATATTCAGGCTCAGAATGTTATCAGAAAGAGCGATACAAATGCAGAAGGACGTGTATCTTGTTTCATTGACTATGCAAAGGCCTTCGACAAAATATGCCACAAGGATCTGCTGGAACTGCTCAGCAACCTTGATATATTTGGGAAAGATATCAGAATAATCAACTGTACTGACAGCAAACAGCATGCTTGTGCATAGAGAACAAGTTCAGCATATATACAAGAACAGAAAGGGGCATAAGGCAAGGATGCATCTTCTCACCCGACCTGTTCAACCTATACAGTGAGGCAATTCTAAGAGAATTGTAAACCCTACCGGGATTTAGCATTGGTGGCCACAATCTTAACAACATAAGATATGCAGATGACACAGTACTGATAGCAGACATGGAAAAGAAATTACAAAATCTCCTACAGAAGGTAGTGACAGAGAGTATGAAGAAAAGGATACTGAGCTGTTTCATGACATCCTTCTTTATGGTAGTGAATGTTGAACAATTTTCTCAAAGATGAAGAAGAGACTCGAGGCAACAAATGTGGTTCTACAGAAGGATGCTAAGGATATCATGGACCAAGCATGTGAGCAACGATGATGTCTTACAGAGGATGCAAAAAGAATAGGCTTATACTTAACATCAGAAAGAGGCAGCTGAAATTTCTGGGACACGTAATGAGGAAGGAGGGCCTAGAAAATCTGATACTCAGGGGTTGAATAGAGGGAAAGAGAGACAAGGGAAAACAATGCATGGCATACCTAGCAGCCTTAAGCAAATGGATGATAGAACATGGTCTGGGGGAGGTGGCAGAGGAAAGGAACTTGTTGAGAACTGCAAGGTATATAGGGAGGTGGAGAGCCATGATCACCTACGTCCTGAAAGGACACAGCACTTAAAAATAAAGAAATGTTTATTTTAAAAATGTGTAGGAATTGGTTTCGACACATACACACAGTGTAGTTAAACAAAAAAAAACAAATAAAGGATATTTGCCCACTGTTGTTTTAAGATTAGAACTCCTATTAATTTTGTTTATATCCACAAAATTACAAAATGAAAATGTAGCATTGCATGGCCATATAGAGAAGTTGATTTATTATTCAATTGTATTCATTCATTTATCATTTGTAAAGTAGATAAAACCGTTTTCTTTTGAAGTCTATTTTGACTCACAAGATTTGCAAAGAAACAAATTTATTTGATTTTGCTTGGCTCCGTATGACGTAAAGTGTTTATTTTATTTAAGTAAAAATAAAACCTTTATTTTTTTTTTACATTAAGTTCATAGAACAACATAGTTAACATTTCCATTATCTTGTGCCAACTTCATAATTCCATCCACCTAGAACTTAATCTTTATCTACAGTCTTCCAGAGAATTTACTTTTATCATTAAGATAATTCTGTAAAGGCTGGAATAAATAGTTATTTGGTGTTTATAGGAACAATTTTTTTGACAATTGCTGCCTTCAGTTGATCTAATTGACAAAAATATTGGTTTGCCGAATCAATCTTTTCAGTTCTCTAGAAGGGGCTTATGGCAGATTTGCACACTAGCCATCACTTTATTTGTTTAAAAGTTGGCCTTTCTTCCCCATTCTCTTGGATTTCATGTTGCTGTAAAAATATCAACTTTTTCTTACCCATTACTTAAAAAAAATAAATATTTTTCTGATGTATAACTTCTGCATCAGAGCCACTAACCCATGACAAATGCTTTATCATGCATGATTTGGATATTCTGCATATGTTGTCTCTCTCTCTCTCTCTCACAGCATATAACATTGATTATTCTCAAGTAATATTTTGAATTAATTGCCATCATCTTCAACTATTTTAGCCACCTGTGGAGTATCATTCAGTAAAAAGTTTCTAGTGTGAAACTTTATAAGTCACATTCATTCAGAAATCTTGCACTCTTTACTTTGCCATTAAAAAAAAATAACCATAAGATACTGTAAACACTGCTTATTTTCTTCAATTTTCTATATTAGAATCAATAAATAAAAATATGCCAATTTGAAACTTTTAAAAGCATGTTCATATGATTGTTGTCACAGGTCAATTACATTATTATTTCTATTTTAAGGAAATTTAATCAAAACTAAAGGCTTCTAATGCTATCACCATAAAGCATAAATTGTCTTGTGTGTTAATTTTCTTTAACTTGGTTTTAAATTTTTTGTCTTAACTGATTAAAAGAAAAAAATGTTTCCTGCTGGAAATACTAAAATTATAATTGTACTTATTATTTAGAAGTTGCTTTGAATATTGCTCTGTTTTGATTGTTTCACACACACACACACACACACACACACACACACACACACACACGTTTTAAGGTATGCTATATTTATAGTGTGAAAGTGCTCAATATCCAGGATAGAACATGCGCAAATATAATCATGAAGCTGTCACCGCTCACTGTTGACATTGAAGGCAACAGTCTGTTTCATAGTAAATGCAATTGTCAAGTCATGTGCGTTGTGTTTCTGCTTGACTTTTTATACATACAGGTCAGTGATGCATTTTGGGTAGTCTATTGTATTATTCAAACTGTTATTTTTTGGTTAATTTGTTTATTATTTACTTAGTTTATTTGCTTATTTATTTGTTTGGTTAATTTATCTTGTTTTTGTTTATTTTCATTTATTGTTTTCAGTTTTAAGCAGCATAGTAAAAATTTGTTTTCATGTCTGCATTTTGAGATGAGTTCCAATCAATTTAGTAATAATAGTAGTTTGTTTTGGTCTGGGAAAGTAATTATGGCTATTTTTTTCCTCCAGGCAGAGTTTAGTTTTTGGCTTGATTGTTGTAGGCTGATGCTATTTACTTTATTTACTTCGACAAATTTTGTGGTGTAATTTGATTTTTGTTGTTAATCAACCCATATATGTTTAGAAAGGATTGTACTATTTGCATATTTATTATTTGTTGAGGATGTTTTGTAAGTGTAGTTTCTTTGTTTCCAGAGTCCTTCAATTACCTATGCATATTTTTCTTTGTTCATTATCTGCTGACTTTACAGTTGCTTGGTATATTACATTGTTCTGCAAGTAATTGCCATTTAAGGAACATTTGTTCTTTATTCTGCAGTTACACATGATTTTAATTTGTTCAGGTGGCTTGTTGATTGTTTTCATGTTGTGCTTTTTATTTTATATATATATATGAGAGAAAATAATTTTCCCAGTTAGAAAGTTAAGTACTTTGTATTAAACAAAAATTAAATCCATTTTAATACTTTTTTTTTTATAAGTAACTGCATGTGAAGATAAAACTGCCTTTGTTAGCTTCTTACATAAAATATCATTCATTTATGAGTCTAATTGCTTTATGGTTAGGAATGTTATTTTCAGATTGTTGGAATTTTGCCTTTCCATACTTGTACCCTAAAAACTGAGCCAAAGATGTAGTTCAACAAAAGCTGATATTAATCAACATAGCATACAAGATATTTCTGCCAATATTCATTATTTGTAGACAACACAATATTATGCAACATAAACCATAAAAAAACACTAAATACTTGAAGTCATACTCATAAAGCACAATGAAAAACTACAATAAATAATCTTTCAGACTATAAACTCTTGCATTAAATATATTCAATAATAAACACACAAGCCCCATATGCATAATGCTGAAAATGACATTAAATCCGTTGTAAATGACCTGCAAATGAGGCTATCAACATGTCAAAACATGGTTTAAAATTATAACTTTCTGAATATATAATGCCATGATGGGGGAAAAACAATGAATATTCTGAATTTCAAACCTATAAAATATTCCATTATTGAAAATGACTAGTGATAGGTAAAAGCACATGAACAGGAATCAAACATATTAATTTGTACAAAAATTTGACAAAATCATGAAAATATCAAAACTTGTTTGTGGTTCTAATAAAATCAGCCTAAATAAAAAAAATATGTGCCAAAATATAGTTACAACTTAGAAAGAATGGAAAGCATTCAACAATTAAAGCTGTACAGTGTCTTCAGCTGATGAAACTAATCAAATTAGATTACAGTCTTCTTTTAGGTATGTATATGTTTAATTTGTTTAAATGATTTTGAGGTAAATAGCAATAGAAAGGTTCATGTCCAAAGTCATAATTCTAAAGACAATGAATTTGTTTTGCAAGATCAATGTCAGAAAATGCTGGGAATGTAAATCAAAAGGATTAAAAATCTGCATCACAATGCACAAGTTTCTTTCACCTAGAAAGAGCCAGTTAATCCTGTGATCCAAAGTAGGGTTCATTTATTGAGACAAGATTGGTTGGTTTTGCTCAAGACTGATAGAAAAGCACAAGCAATTATCATATTTCAAGGCCTACTAAAGTTGATCTAATCTTGATTCTGATTTTCTTTTTCAAGAGATAGCACAAAGAACATAAATTCTTTTTTGAGGTAAGACTTGGTTTTCTCCATTGCGACAGATTTCTTAACATTTTCCAGACTGTTTCTTTACAACCAATACTGACCAATACTGTAGAAGGGTGTACTGTAACAAGCAAGCATAGGTTTTTAACTCTGATATTGTGTTTGAAGTGGATAAAATTGTTTTAGTTTCAATGCTGACTTTGACAACACTGGTAGAAAGCCAAGTGCATGCATTTAAAATATTTGCATTTTGCAGTAATTTTATTGTTTGGTTTCCATGCAAATGGTTAAAACTAGATATTCATGAGTTTAAAAAAAATCACAAAGAAGCTTCTATCATAATTTTACCCACTAGTAGCACCTCTCCCAGTGTACTTAAAGCGGAGAGTCAGGGTCATTGTTTGAGGCATCCAAAAATAGTGTCATGGGTAATATCGGAAGAGAGGTCAGCTGCCAATCTATGATCATCAAGAGTTTTAGATGTGGGCTCGTATATCACATCATCGGCATAGATGTTTACAAATGATCAGAGTATATTCTTAGGTAGATCATTTATGTAAATCAGAAGTGAGCCATGGGGGGATGCCTACATTGACTGCCAGTGCCTCAGAGGACTGGCCGTTAATAACTACCTTCAGGGATCTCCCTGTTAGGAAGGATTTTATAATAAAGAACATCCTTCCAGTGATTCCACAGCTGGGTCCTTGCAGTATGTGTGTTGTCAAGGGCCTCACTAATTCTGTGTATAATGGTAGTTAGGACGTCAGCAGTGGATCGGGCTGATCAAAAATATATTAATCATTTCAATATGATAAGTGAACTTTCAGTTCCACTCACGTCCCCCATTGCTTTATCTAAAAAAGTCTTTCCCTTGTTACTTGATTGAGGTAATATCTTTTGACTGATTCTCTTAGGGTTGGCCAAGTAGTTATAGAAGAGTGATTCCCCCCCCCCTTATTCTTCAAAGTGCTTAATCATATGCTCACTTTTCTATACATTACTGTAGCATGCTTGACCTGATGTTTTCTTGAGGGGATTCAGGGGGAAAATACTCATGATGCTTTTTCCAAGAGTATTTGTGGAACTTATATTAACATACCCTGTTGTATATGTATTCTAAATCAAGCTTCAACAATAAAAAAAATTAGTACATCCTTATTATTTTTCTCCACTGTGTATAAATTAAAATACTGCTATTTACTAATGTCTTTGCAAAAACATACACAAGTCAACAAATTTTGATTTGTCCATCTCAATGAATAATATTCAATCTGTGATTAATATTCACTATTGAATTAAGTGATAGGAGGGCGATTAATGTTTCTTGTTTAAGATAAATTTGTTTAATTCTTATTAGGCTGTAGATTTACTAATGTATTTGTATCAAAGCTTAGTCTAGTCTTCACTGCAATTGATCTTTCAACAACTATCTTGGCCCTCACCTTACTGCTGAATCCTGAAGAGGATGCCAAGATGGTGACTCTGGGCCTGTGCAACGTGTTACTTATAGAGGGAGAAAAAAAAATTGGAAAATTCACATAATTGCTCAATAATTGGAATGAATAGCAATATCTATGTAATATATTTAAGGCATATTTTAGTGTTTCTGGAGCTGAAACTAAATTTACCTATTCACCTTTCTATATATGCTTAACAAAAATGAAAAAAAATTTGAATAAGAATACCATCTCTCATTCCTTAAAAAAAACTTACTCTCAAATCTTTTTCAGCCACCTATTGTTGCTTAACTATTGGCTTAAATATTTTTTAAAACTAGAGGTTATACTGAACAAGTGCAAAATATTCATACAATAATTTCAGTTTTTTTAACAGTATTTTCCTATTTCCTAATACTTTGCTTAACTTTTAGAAGGCATTTTTGAAATTTCAAATTGTTTTCATGTTTTGGTGTTGCATTTTCCAACCTCTGTTAAAATAGTTACTAGATATCTAAATTTTTGTACTTGCTTGATTTTGATATCTCCAATTTATAATTTGCATTTTAGGCTCTTTTTGCTGACAACCATACATTATCTTTTTACAATTGGTGTTTACTCCTTTCTTCTTGCTTTCCTTTACTACATTCTGTAGGAGTTCATGTGTTTTCCTTTTTGTGTCTGCTATCAACACTGTATCATCTGCATATCTAATGTTAAAATTGTGGCTGGCTGTTTTTATCAGAAATATTTACAACTTATTTTGCAGTATGAGATTATATACAGCTTGAGGGCTGTTCTTCATATTGTAAATAAATATATTATTATAGTTATCAATAATTAATGCCATCCAAAGTTTGGCATATCACTCCATTAAAGAAAAATGAATCAAATTAATTTGAAAATAAAAAACCTCCATATATGTCAAAATAGTTTTCATTTGAAAGAATTAAAAATGGAAACCTGAATGTCTCATGAGTATTCTACCAAGGAATGCTCTATTTTATTGACCAAGGATACTAATTTAACTATCAGGGACATGTTAAGCATTAATTTATCTGACTTAATTGTTTTAAACTGATATTTTTTTATCTTTATCTATGAAATATTCAAACATTGTGGTGTTGCTGGATGAAAAATAAGTTTGGAATACTTTTTATTAAGCTTTCAATTATATTAAGGACAATTCATGAAAAATATGTCAATATTAGTTTTGGAATGCTGTGGAGCAATGTTTAGCAAGCTTATCTCACAGACCATTACTGGTAGGTTCATTCCTCACTGGATGCCTCAGCAAAATTATGATAACCTGATTAAAGAGGACACCTTAACATAGAGCAAACTTGTTTAGCTCAATATCAGTATAGTGTGTTCAATGCTCACTGGATTGACACTGTACCAGATAAAGCTACACTGAGTCAATAGCTATGTCTTTCTGTGTGTGATTGTATGAAGCTATCTTTGTGTGTGTGATGAAACCATCTCTCCACTTCAAATATTGTGGAAGATAATTAATATTTGACTGTCAAATTAATATTTGATTACCAAGGATAATATTGCAGCTACTTTTGTTAATAGCATTAGTTTTTATGTCATTCTTCAAACATGTTGGGAGAATATTTTGGGATAAATCACAAAGTATTTTGAAAAATCACTCCCATCACATTTTCATGCATCATGTATTTAGTAGCCACAAATAGAAGATTGCGAAACAATGTTACACAGCATGTACTAAATCTTTCATATTCTCATTTCTTTTTCAGATGTATTGAGTGCATTAACATGGCAGGTTCCAATCTGACATAAGAAATGGAAAAGCATACTATACTTATAGCATTAACTGGCAGCCACAGCAACTTAGAAATAGCATGCTTGTTGAGGTGAATAGGAAAAGCATAATATGGCTCTGCATAGTTTCTATAGATGTACCTGTCAAGTTCACATTGTCTTTGATTTACATAGGGATTATGATCAGTGAGGTCCCACCAACCACAAGACCTTAGAGTCTGTATTTGTTGTAATTTCTGTGGAAATAGAGTACATTACTTTTGGAGCATCCTTCATGTGCTGAAAAGATCTCAATCTAATGAAAAAAAATATATTTGGTTTACCTCCTTGTATGCAATATACCCTGAAATATTTTTTTTAAATATACAATTATCTATCAGAATGTCCTTCTTGTTCAGTTTTGTATAGATACACCTCAGCTGACCCGGATTGTGGTTGTAAATAAATATCTGCTTCCACTAAAAATATTTCAGAGAGGAAACTAAATTTTTCTCTGATATTCTGTGTGCCATGGCCCTTCAGGGCATTGGTGATCATGGCTCGGTACAATTTCCTGTTCTTTGTAGGTCTTAATAATTTTGTCTTTTTGTTATCTCTCCTAAACCCTGTTCTGCTGTTCATTTACACAAACTCCCTAGGTAGGTTATGCAGTGTTTTCTTCTGTCTCTCTTGCCTTCAATCTGTCCTGTGAGTAACAAATTCTCCAATTCCCTCTTCCCTTGAAGTCCCTAATAAATCCTTGTAAGACTTTTAATTCTCTCAGAATCGCTTCACTTGTAAGTTGAATAAGTCCTGTAGGAGGACATGTTCTTGTCTTACACTCTGTAGTCAGTTTTGTTGTGATTGGAATAAAATTCCCTAATCCGTTTTGTTCACCAAACGCCATCACACAAACCAAATAATCCAACACGTGTGTCTCCTGTTCACTACTAAAATCGCACTGTCACCTCGTCAAGCACTTTTTGTAGCTTGAGTGACTTGATCAAATTTGCATAGGTGTAAAATGAGTCTCTGGAGACGGACCTGGACTTAAGATCTATCATTTCCTAAATAAATGACTGGTAAAGCCACCATTTTCTTTTTGGGATACCTCACACACAAGACATGTCTGAAACTGTTTTCTACTAGGAGGTAAGCAATTTTCTCTCATGTTACACTCCCTGCTGATCACATACATGGCAGGGGGATGCAGGTTGCCTTCGGCGAGTGCTTCTTCATAGACACGGGGGAGATATTTCTGTTAGTGTTGCACCCTCTCCTGTGTTCTCCCAGTCTCCCTTGTTGTTGATATTGTCATCCTCTGTGTCTGCAGGTGGACTTTCAGACCCTGTTCTTAAGAACATAGTATCTAAGTCACTCTCAGACAACTTACTATTTCCGCCATCATCTGAAGTAGAAGATTTGTACCGTGGTCGCAGGTCTTTCACATGGTGCGCCATTCCATTGACCAATACTGTTTGTGGGCTAACTATCCCATTACCAAATCTACTGGTACATCAGCTGTGCAGGGCCTTGACCCAGATATTGTTTCCCCACTTAATACTGATTATTCACACTTAGATGGTAGTAGTGATGCAGCTATCCCTTTCAAGTGCTGTTCGTACTGGTAAATTCCATTGGCTAGTGCAGTTAACAGCCTGGAGTCATCTTTCAGGGTCACATTGTACCAATACACAGCTTCCTGAAGGAGGCACCATGTTCAGGCTTCAATTCTTTTAATGATATGGTGACAACACTCTCCTATGCCATTACTTTCTGGAACATAAACACATCGGTATCACATTTCACTTGCCATTCATCTACAAAGTCCCAAAACTCTTGGCCACAAAAGGTTGGGAATTGTCCGCCAATATCCCAACTGATGGACCACATTCATAAAACATTGCCTGTAGCTGTTATATGACAGTCGATGCATCCTGGTGTGACACCAAACAGTGAAACATGTCTGACCACAATCTGTGTCATGAAATGGGTGTCATTGTAGTGTGTGATGTCTATACCTAACCACCTCCAATTGCTATCTAATTTTGCTGATGGCAATGGGGTTGGATCAACTATGTGACACTCCTTGCAATCTTGTATTGACGGCTGCATTCATAGTCAAGGGGCACACTCTTCTGACAAAGTATACTGAATGCCAGGATGTCCACTTTGATGGTGTATGGCACAGATCTCCTCAGATATCAGTTGGTCCATTAAAACAGCACACATGATCAGCAATGGGTCAGTCCCTTTATAATCATGTCAAGCCACCTTTTTGGCACCTAAGTTTTGCCATCCACTAGATTCTGTTCTGATGCAATCAAAGTGATGTCAACAACCAAACTGTATTTATCAATCAACTGTTTTATGGTTGCCAACCTTCACTGTATTAACATCTCGCTCAAGGTTTTGGTTCTGACTTGAAATTTGCCCGTCAAGGTGTCTGTCAACCAGTGGTAAACACATACGCATATGTATGTAGGTGCACCACCTTAGATTGCCACTGTAGTGCAAGGTTGATACCCTTTTGCCTGGCATTGAGTTCTGCCAGATTGATATGCTGAGCATCATTAGTTGGACAAAGCCAGCATGCATCCTCCAGAATAGCACCAGGGAGCATGTGTCAACCCCTATGTTAAGTTCTCCAGTTATGCACCGGTCACCTCAAGCAGGATCATCTTGGTGCACTTTGGTGATTACTTTAGCCGTCATCTGCTTGAGTGGGATGTCATTCACTGTGTCATCCCATCTTTTTGTTACTGCAGTTTTCTTGCCTCTTCATTACTCCAGTTGCTACATGAAGCCACCCACCGACTAGTGCCCTACCAACTTCCCGCAAGTGGAAAAGACATTACAGCACATAATTACGGCAGAGAGTTCAGGAACCACACCCTCATACTTCCACCGTAGTGTGTCATGCTCCAACCAGACTCAATACTTGAGCCCCATCTTTCAGGCACATAGAGTCCTTACTGAGCCATCTGAAGGATTCTAGTTTCTCCTTGAACTTATCCACAGGCATTTTCATTTGCATGTACCAGGTGTAACAGCAAAATTGCCCAAATCATGTAACAGCAAAATTGTCCAATTGTTAGATTAAGCTTTGAACTGTTGTGTCTTAGAAATGATTAAAGATAGCTTATTGGAATTTTCCGAAGTTTTTATAAGACTATTGGACTCTACTTTGAACAATAAGAATGCATTTAGTTGAAATGATGACCCCTGTTGCTGTTGTGACCTCCTGATCCAGTTTTCCTCTCTTCTATTCCCTTTTTTAAACTTATTCAGCATTCTCTTGATGGTTCTTGAATGGACTTTGAAGATGGAAGCCAGAGTATGAATGTTGGTACCATTACTGAAGGCCTGAATGATCTTTTCCTCACTTAGAAAGATATAGTGGGGCTGACACAAATGATTTTAACCTGTTCTCTTTCTAGCTGAATAACTCAAAGGTTTTTTTTAGTGATTCTTACAACAAGTAGTATCAAGATGACTAAATGTCTTATCTGAAAACCTAGTAAAAAGAAACTCAGTTTAGTGGTTTTTTAGATATTACACATTTTGAGAGATGGACAATTATCCCACGCTGTTACACGATTTGGACAATTTTGCTGTTAAACCCAGTATATCATCAATATAAGATGAGGTGGCTCTCATTGTTACTTCCTCTTATAACAACACAGTCTTGACAATAGCTTTCATAATAAGAGGTGCCACATTGAGACCAAATTTGACACACTGCCATTTTCCTTTTATTATTACTGTTTGAAGCAGCCACAGTGTCTTATGGGCACGTATCTAGAGATACACCCTCCAGAGATCAAGCAAGGTCACATTAAAGCCTTGCTGGCACCATTCCTATAATTTGGCAGCACATATGTCTGTGTCTGTAGTGGAGGCATCCATGTGGTGGTTTAATTCTTGGTAATTCAAGTCCGGACACATCTTTGTTGGGCTGTGTAACAGCCATCAGAGAGATCATTAGAGGGTCCTAATCGTTCCTGGGGGTATGGTATCAGCCAGCCATTAGTGATCCATGTTTGCAACTGCCCTTCATATGCAACCTTAATCTTGCTAGATACGGTGACAATTTTGGTACTTTATTCATGGCCCACTTCCACGTTGTAGTCCAGGCTTTCTCTTTGTGGTCAAAAGTAGCACAGAAGTCATGTTCGTCAGTGGAAATTGCTGCATATAATTATTTCTTTCTGCTGAGTGGCACATCTCCAGCTGGTGTAATCACAGTGCTGCCTAATGTATGTATGTCATCGATCCCAAGCAGCAGATCACTACCAAGAGGTTTTTCTTGCATGACCAGAACTCCAACTTCAGCACAATTACCTTGGTTTGTGTGAATTGTAACAACTCCAGCTCCACAGCATGCTTAGGACACACCACCATTTGTTACGTCTACGTGTTGCCTCATCCACAATTGACAATGGTGCGCACTAATTATTAGTTCAGTACTCATTGACACTGAGAATATCTGGTGTTAATGAGTGCTGAACACTGTACACCTTCTACCTGAATACCAACTACAGGTAATGGTACACTTACTGTCTTACAAGGGATAAGGTTGGCAACAATACCTTTCTTCCCAGATCCATTTCCCAAACAATTCCACACTATATGACCCAGCTTATTACAACAATAGCACCTCATCTGTCTCTTTGCTCCCTGGCTCATATTCACCACACCACTTTGATTACGGCACTCCCTTGCAAAGTGGTTTGGACTACCACATTTGTAACATATGGGGTTATCGCAATTGCCAATGGTAAAGCAATCACTTGGATTATTTCACTCTAGTTTGGATACTGCTCTGCCATCAGATCTTACTGCTGTTGCTACCACTGGTTCTGCTTCTTTGTGCATGTCTCAATCTCTGGCCAATAGCTGGTCAGTGGATAGTTCATCTATTCTGGATGTTAATCGCAAAAGCCTCATCCAGCAATCATGCTACAAAGGTGTACTCTAGTATCTGGTCATTCATGCCCCTAAACAGTGCAGAAAGTTTCCATAAATCAACCAGGTAAACATCAACCATTTCATCAGGGAGTAGTTGGTGCCTAATAAATTGTTGATAAATTGTGACAAACAGGTCCGTTTTATCTTGGTAAAGTTGTTTTTTGTTTTGTTTTTTCTTCCTCTTTAAGATGCTGGTACACATTGTAGGCACCCCCAACAGCCTCAAAAGAATGACTTGCTGGCTCTTTCAATTTGAATTGTTAGCAAATGAGCCATCCACTCAACCACAACTAGTCCAGTGGACGAACCATTGAACTCCAGTATCAACTTAGTTGAATATAAAATAGCTTGTAGTTTCCTCATGCTTAGAATAAAATTCCCTAATCCATTTTGTTCACCAAACAATCCAATACATATCTCCTGTTCACTACCAAAATCACACTACTATGTCGCTTCATCAAGCACTTTTTGTAGCCTGAGTGACAGGTCAAATTTGCATAAGTGCAAAAAAGTCTCGCAAGACAGATCCAACTTCACGATCTATCATTTCTTAAATATATGCCTCGTAAAGCCAATATTTTCTTTTTGGGATAATTAACACACAAGACCTGTTCAAACCTGCTTTCTACTAGGAGGTAAACCATTTTTTATTGTGTTATACAACCCTTTCTATTTTTATATAGTTAATGAATTCATTTTCTATCTGTATGCAGGTGGTTTGCTGCCAGTACAAGTTTTGGATTATTCCAATATCTTTCCCAAATATGTCAAATTTACTTAGCAGTTTCAACTGTTTCTTGTGACATATTTTATAAAATGCTTTTACATAATCTACATCATTTTTGTATTTGTATTGCTCTTTCTTAAACCAACTCACACTGTTCTTATCTTATTTCTGGTTTGATTCTGCTGAGTACTCTATCCATCAGCATTCAGATGAGTTTTGTTTATGGCACATTAGGCTGAATTTCTGATGTAGTTCATATTTATTTGTACGTGGTTCCTTAAGCTGTGCCATGAAAATGGATCTAATTAGGGCTTCTGGGTTAAAAGAAATTAATCTATTCTGAGTTACAAATAAAATATCAGTTATTCATATATTAATCATTGTTTAAAATTTAAAAAAATGACTTATTTACAAAATTATATTCATAAAAACAATAATGCCTCATGAAATTAGAAAAAAAAATTCCCAGAAGAGATAATCAGTCGAAAATTATAAAAATTTAGGTTATTGTGACAATGACAAGTTTTCATATAAATTTTTAGAGCCTAACGCAATAAAATACCATATTTCCAGACCTGCAACTCACAGTTCCAATGTGGTAAGGAACATCGGAAAAACCCAGAACAGTAATTATAGTACTTGTTTGTGATTGTTTTTCTTGTATTTTAACATTAATTTTATTTGTAATAGTTTAATCATTTATCATCAAACATCTTCTGAGGCTGTCATAGAACAAAGGTGTCAAACAGGTGTTCAGTCTAGAACCAATGAATTCTACTTCAAGGCCTACTCAACTATACATGCATTAAATACAAGGTCATTTTTTAACTTCCTCTGGTGATTTGATCCTCATGGGGCACACTTTATAACAATCTCATACCAAACTAATTTAAGTTTAGTGCTGAAAAATGAATGCATGATTAGGGCTTGTATTGACTTCAACACTTAGTAGTTTTCTTTGCTTAGTAAAACTATAATATGAGTAAATCAGCATTAATGTAAAAATGAATATAATGGGCTTAATCCACATTTGAACTCAACCTGATGGTTCCATTTTCTATGAAAATAGCACATGCATATATGAAAGGATATGCTGAAAAGTTTGCAGCCCAACCTACTTCCTAAAATCAGTTTTCTGATGCTTGGTGATGAGAATACTGGTATTGGAAAGTGAGACTGGCCAAGAACTTTCCATCCCCCTTGTGTTTGTGTAATACATACATCCTCATGAACCAAATGTTTGACTAGAAAAATGTGTAAAAATGACAGCTTCTCTCTCTCTCTCTCTCTCTCTCAACAACTGCATATATCCTGATCAGAGGTATAGAAGCAGGTAAACTGACCTTGAGTTCTTCATTTTTTATGTATGGAATTTTGTTTTAACTTTGGTCACGGTAGAGCATTTAGAGGCTTGCGACACTTCATTTGTGTAAAGGGGTTGTAGGGCTAAAAATAATTTCACCCACAAGTAAACAAAAATGCTTTTGAACTCTATTGAGACTGGCAACAGTATTCTATGATCTGACTCATAAAGGAAGAGGATAATAGGGGGACTCAGGTACTTATTGGATTTGTACAAGGAACTGACCATTTTTCCAGCATCTTTAGCAATGGATCCTATGTATGAGTTCCACTTGAGATCTGGGTTAAGTCCCAATACATTCTCAAGGCATGTGATAAATGTATTAATACCTGTTTCAGACAAGAACAGGAGGCCAGGTTTGACAGCAAGAAGATCGAGCTCTCCACCTCCAGAAAATTGAAACATAAGCCTCTCACTTTGGTGTAGATGATGGTGAACCTGGGGTCTACTTTTGTTTTTGTGAGGTTGAGTTTTTTTTTTTTTTTTGTTCAATTTAGTTGTGGTCATGTTTAGAAATCATTGTGTTCAGAAGAAGACGAGGCAATGAGACAGTCACGCCTACAGGAGATGCATGCATCGACACTCTGGATTGAATTGTCCAGAAATACAGGCATAGCATTACCTTTCATTATGCCGGTGAGAGACTCCACCATAGACTACTGCATGGACTAGAACATTTACAAAATGGCAGTACAATAGCCTTGATATTATACACTTGCTGATAAGATATCCTCCTTCAATGTTACTCAAAGATTCAGATCCCTGACTTTTAGGTGGAAAATGCCAAAACCCAGAAAACGTTTACCTCCAGCACCCTTAATGAATGAACAAATAATTCAGGAAAGAAGCTATAGGCATGATACCCTGAATGTACATGTCTGATTTACCCAAGAATCAAGGCAACACAACAAAGTCAGAAATATCATACATGTCAGAGACCTCATCTTCTGAGACAAGCTCACTCATATGGGAACTAAAAGACCCACTGAGGGAAGTGTAGGTAACATAGATTGCTTAGGGATGCATCAGTATCTCCTACCCCCATTGGATTTAATATTATTATATACTCTCAGGCAACAGAATTATTGATCCAAGCTTGTAGGTTGGGTTGGTGAATTTTACATAACAACTCTTATTAGGTTATTTAATTTAATGTTTATTATTATTATTGCCCTTTGTCTGTGCTTATACTTGACTACATGAGTAAACTTTGGTCACTCATACCTGAGTATGAAAGCACTTACCCAGTAGGTAGCCACTTTGTTGATGTTCTTATCCTTCTGCAGGGTAGTGTGTGCATCTGTATATAATATATAAGGTGCTACTGAAAAGTTTTGGGAATTATAAAACTAAAATTACTTGGTTTCACATCTAGTTTCCACCATCTCCTTTGTCATCTAGTATCATGGTTCACAGAATTTAGTGCTGCTCACTAAAAGAAGCAACCTAAGTCAATACTACTTTTAGTTCTTGCACACCAGGGAGAATTTTGCATGTACATATGTATGATCAAAATTAAATTGTAACCTAGGAGATCAACAAGATACCATGCTAGACTTTAGATTGCATTTCTTAGAGCAATAAAAGGTTTTCTGGTTTTACTTAACCCAAACAATAAAATATTATTTTTCCAAACTTTTACTAAACTAAAAATCTCTTTGCAGAATATTTTCAAGAGAAATATAAACAGAAATTCACAAGTCTATAATGATATTAATGATAATATTTTGAAAATATAAAAAATAATTTAAATGTCATCAAAGCTATCAAAGTCTCTATACACTTTTGGACATTTATAAAAATAGGTGTCACCTGGTCCTTGACAAAGTTTACTGAATTCTTTTTCTAACGGATCAGTTGTAAATTGCCCAAGTTGTGCATATTGATGATGGCTTGTAGCTAAAAGGTGTCAACATAGACTAACAATTCCATTACAAGTATGGTGTATGGTAGTAGCAGTGTGTTTGGATAATTGTTTTATGCAATTACCTTGACTGCCAGCCATATTAAGAGCCATTTGACCAAACTCAATGAGAAACTCAAGTCTGCTGTCATTCAAAGATCTGATTTCAGCTTGTCAAGGGTCATTGTGTAGTTTATCAATTTGAAGGGTCTATGTCAAAACCTTGTTTATGAAGATGACAGTATCATTTTTATTTGCACTTATTTCAGACTGAGTGAGAAGTGAATTATTTTTTTTTTTTTCTGAAAACACTCTGAGGCAAGTAGAAACCTGTTGTCTTTCTATGGGCTTTGGAGCAATGGAAATTTCATTTAAATCTGAATGTTTAACTAGACTTTCAGATTCAAAATGATATAACTGTTTAAGATGTGCCAATTTTGTAACTCATTTTACTCATCCAAGATTAGTTCTCCTGTCTTTTCTGTGAGCCACAAATTGAAAATATTTTCCAACAGATGAACATAATCAAAAAGCAAGTTTTTTTATTATCTTCAGTTAATCAAGGTTTTTCTGGGATTGTGGGATATAATTTATAAAAAGCTTGATTTACTGGGTTTACATCATCTAGTACAGAGGTGATGGACTGAAGTGTTAACTCAATTTGTTCAAATAAAAAAGCTGATGTTAATTTTAAAATTAGAATCAATCTTGTAAGAAATTTAGGACCCCATTGAGGCATATCAGCATTATATCAAGCACTGTTTGAGCAAGTAGAGATGGATTGTCAACTGACTTACCAAATAGTTGTTTGCCATGGTATAGTAACATTTTCTTTTCTTGATATATACTTAATCATACACCCTTTTTGAATGGCATTAAGAGTATTAAATACAGATAGCAAAATGAATTTTTCATTAAGTTTTGAAAATGTTGATGTCATCCTTCTGAATGTTGCTAATAATGGTAATTGAAAACCCCGTCTTAATCTATTATACAATGACCATGATGTTGCATGGTACTCAAAAGCATATATTACAATATCTGAACTGTTTTTTATTCCAACCATTTTGGAGGCCATTGCTGAAAGGTGCTGACTCAAGATATCCTTCTTGTGATCAAAATCCATAGAATTTAAATATTGGATAATTTCTTCCAATGTTGACCAAGTATCAACTGTATTCATATGGTTTTTGAACAGGCTGCTAATGTAAAACTCCATAATGAAAGGTTTCAAACCTCAAATTTTTATAAATTTTCAACATAAAGAGGGATAATTTTCAACGATGAAACAGTTAAAATATTTTCAGCCAAAAATGCTACAACTGGAAACAGTCTATTTTTGTTGCTGATTAGACTTTCTTTCAAATTTGTATAATTAATCTTATTTAATTCTAAAAAATTCATTTCATCAATTTGATTTTGAGCCATACTGGAGAAAGAGCTTCCACTTTAGATGAAGAAGGGGAAATTTCAGCAGAGCTGATGTAGTGGCCTAAGAAAATCACTTCCAATTTCCCAAATTCACACTTCACAGGGTTAATAACAACCCCAAATTTTTCAAATCACTCAAACATGAGCTGTTTCTAAAAGTTAAAGTATGATTCGTTTTTTACATTTTCTTTTTGTTATTGAAGGAACTGTAATGATTTAATTGAAGAAAAAAATATATATTAAAATTAAATGTCTACTTTTTAACAGATGTACATCTTTTCGAAATTTTATACTTTGAAATTTATTAAAAATAAATTACCATTATTATTTCACAAAGTTAATTTAATATTTTTGTCTAATATTGTTGTTAAAGAACAAATGCATTCATAGAATTATTTTTTATTAGTTGTGTTTTTCTTTAAAATAAACAAACAAATATTAATGTTTACTTTAATTTGTAAAATTTTCCATTAAAGCATAAAACAGAACCAAATGTCATTCTTATTACAAAATTAATGAAAAATCCATTTAAGAATGTTTTTATGTAAATTTATTTTAATGTCATAATAAAATTTAATATATTTAATTTTAATTCTATAAAAGCAGTGAATGGAATATTAACCATGCTGCTGCTTGCTGGTAAGTCATTTTTTTTCAGGTTCTTCTAAAGTATTTTTTTTACTCAAGTTGAGCACAAAACTAATTTTCGAAACAAGAAGGCCAAGATTAAAGTGCACTGTGGTGGATTGCCCCACCATGAGGCACTGTCTCAAAAATAGCCAAAGACCTCTCCTATCAGGCACCAGGCAAAAACCTCGGTCTCCCCCTTTAAATCGAGCGAAGGTGTTGCCTGGAGGGCAACACAGGGGTTATGGCAGTTTCTCTATGAACAGGGCTAGGCCATATGCTTTTCCCAGGAAGAGCTACCAGCTGGCACGTGATCCTCATGACTATCTCAATGAAAGAGAGAGAATTGCCATTTTTAATCCAGCCATAAGCTGGTTCCAGAACCTAGAGTTATTTTTATTCTGCTTGTTGTTATAATAGCAATGTGGGGACATACTTCGTAGAAACTACAGTATAAAAAAGAATATACATGCAATGTATATTAAGTGTCACAATGTTTTGCCATGTTCAGACAATAGTGCAAAAATGTCCTCTGTGTAAGCATCATGCAAGAGTTCATATAGGGGGGGACAAAAAACAAGGAGACTAGTTAAGAAACACTTAGGCCATTTCATATAGTGTCCTAACTTGGTCACTGTTTACTTAATACAGTGTGTTAAAAAAAAAAACATGTGAAAATTTGTTTATGAAGTGTAATTTCCTTTTTTTTTTCTTTTCTTTTTTTATCAAAATCATTGAGTAAACTTTTAACAGAAAAATGTTGAGTCAGAGACTAAGATAACTTTTTTTTTTACTATATTTCTTAAAAACTTGACACTGGAAAATGACTGATCAGCAGGATTCATTTCATTCACACTAAGAATATCAAAAATCAATACTGAATTAAATATTTGAAATTTAATTACAATTATACATCATTAATTTTTGTAATTTCATTCATTTTTGTAATACAAAAATATTACAATTGCTTGCTTCTTCCATTTTATGTTTTCATGGTAAATTTTTTAAACTGGAAATTAAAAATATCTTAATGTTTAAAATAAAAACACAAATTACTCATAAAAGAATTAAATTTTATCAATGAATAATTCTTATGAATAACAATATCAAAGAAAAATATTAAAATAATTTTGTGACCATTGACAAACAAGGCATTTTATTTTAGTTTTCCATAAATAAATTTTGCAGTAGAAGAACCTTAATATACTTTAAGGGAAAAATGTTAAATAAAAATCTTAAAATTCAAAGTAACAAGAAAACCAAGATTAAGTAACATTTTTGCATAAAAAAATAATAAACCAACTCAAAATAAATACCTACTACAATTAACTAAGGTAAATGATATTCTGAATGTAAGGAAAATTTATTTGAATTTCTTAAGTCAACAACACTGGTGGAATAGCTAACTAAAACTAAAATACCATAATGCTCTCATCGGCCTCTAGTTTTGTCCCTTCACCACATTATAACTTGGCCTTCTAATATAAAATGCCATGCTTCTGACTGTTTACAAAGGTATATAAATCATCCATATTGAGTAAAATTTTCCATTTTCATCCACACTGGTCATGTACAACAACTGCATAACAACAATTAGTAGTGTAAAAAGAAAAAATGTTCTAGTGTGAAATAGTTTTTTCAAGTATACAAACATATTTCTTAACAGAAATTCTACTGAACAGTGTAAGGCTATGAAAGATAAAGCCATGTAACAAAAAAGGATTAGTCCCCCTTCTTTTCCCATTAACAGGCTCCTGTTATCCATCACACCCACAATTATCAACAAGTTCTTGGTGTGGGGTAAAAGAGCTGCTGATTGGTAGTTGTCTAATGGATATTCAGGAGAGCATGTTGTAGAGGGAGGTGACCTAATTCTCAGCTGGCCACTCTTGGGTTACATGGATCATGTGGGAGAGTGAAGAGTCCTGATTGAGCAAGTGCAGCCACACCTTTGATCCAGAGCTTATCTGGAAGTTTGATATCTACCATAGCACTGACCTTCAGCCACTGTGGGAAGGAGTCACAGAACATTGCCTGTGCTGCTGAAACCCATATGGCCTTCACAGCTGATGTGAACTTGATGTGTATTACTGTGGGTTCCTTTGTGGGATCCGTGCAGTACGATGTGTTGTCCTTCCTATTCAGCTAGCCATTTTTAAAGAAGGTGGCTATGTCCAAGTCTCTCTGGTTCCCGATTGGAAACTGTCATGTTAATATCTGAAAGAGAAATACAAATGTTGTGCATATCAGATTGTTAGATGTCCTGCCATTTTTATTTATATATATATATATATATATATATATATATATATATATATATATATCCAATATTGAGTACATTTCCCAATAAATATAACAATTTAAACATATAATTCACACACACACACACACAAATGTTGTACTCAAAATTTGTAGAATTTGAATATACTGAACACTTCTTTTCATCTGCCAAGTTACTTCACATTTCTATCAATGTTTTCTGTTTTTCGGGAAGCTGTTTTATATGAAGTTCTCAAAAGATTTTTGCTAACAGTCCTTTTGTTTTGTCATTTTTTTAATTTTATTTTATTTCTTTGCTATGGCAGTTGTATATTATTTGCCAAGATTGTCAATAGTTTCTTCAAATTTTGATACCTTTAACTTAAACAATATTGAATGTTTTCTAACAGGGCTCAAAATTAATGTCATCCCAGTATTGTAAAACATTAGTTTGGGATAACTAGTTGGGTTTTGCAAGGACAATACAAAATTTTAAGTTAAAATCCTATTATATTTAATCTTAAAATCAACTAATTTCTTAAATATAAAAATTCTTACTTCATACCAATAGTTTCAGGCTTTGAATAAATGGAGAGTGCATACACACAAATTAAGCGCTTTGTAAACTTGTGAATGAAACCCAAATGAAAAAAATGATGGTTGAAGGAATTTAGATATGTTTTATTTATGTCTAAATGTGTAAAAACATTAGGATTTAATTTTAATAACTAAATTTACTTTAATTACATAATAAAATGATATTTTTCTATCAATTTTTGATTGGTGATTTTCTTAAGAAATAAACATTTATGCATTATTTTCTGTTTATAATAAACTAAATTAAAAATACAAGGAAGAATTTAATGATAAACAAACACAAATATTTAATCACAATGCAAAGTCAGTAATTGTAAATGAAAATCTTTTGATAAAAACTTCAAAAACTTATTTGATTGGGAATAGTTTGAATATATTTATATTCCTTATATTGAAAATTAATTCTTATAGTATAATAAAAGTTACTCTGAGCAATGAAAATTAATTCCTAAAAGCAATTTTATATGAAATTATTCAAGGTGATTTAACAGGAGCATTTAATTAAAAATAAAGTTGTGATTTTTTTTTATAAAAGTTATAATAAAATTTAACTAAATTGTTTTTATTTTTATACATTTTTAAAACTTTAATATTTCAACTTTTTAAATTTATTTATTAATCATTTCAGTGGCATGTTTTTTTCCTCCTGGAGTATCTGATCTCACAGGTCAAATAGAGAGAAAAAGAGACAAAGGAAAGCAACACATGACATACCTAGTGGGCTTAAGCAAGTGGATGCCAGAAGGTAGTCTGGGGAAGTTGGCAGCAGAATGAAACTTCTTGAGAGCCAAAAGGGATAAGGGGAAGGGGAGAGCCATGATCACCCATGTCCTGAAAGGACACAGCACATAAAAAGAAAGTTGTTTTCTGTAACTCCTCCGAGACAATTGGGAGAAAAACATTGGTTTGGAGTCATGGTTTCTGAGATCAGATTAACAATCTCTCAACACTCAAAATATCGAAAAAAAAATTTTTTTTTTTTTTTTTTTGCCTAACTTATCTTTCAAAAACAATTTTATTTGGTCAGATTTGAGGGAGTGAATTGGGCAACAAAACAAAAGAATGCTTTCTTTAATAACATCACATAAAAAGTTATTAACTTTGATGCTTGAAACAATTAACATTGTTATAATTAATCTAAATGGCAATATTAATTGGCCCTTGACCATACATGTTTTGTTCATCAATAAACTTTTGAAGTACTTGGGCTTTCAAGAGTTTAATTAAATATCTGAAGTTGATGAGTTTGAACTACTGATAGGAAAATACAGTGCCATTCAGTTGTGGTTTTAAAAAAATAGACACGAGGGATAATTTTTGAATATGTAGAAATATATTTACCAATATTTAAACACACTGCTTTTCTGTTTGTTGGAAATCCTTCAAACTATCTGCCTATGAGTCTTCTACTTCTTTTTGGCAAACTACTAAAGGCTCTAATCAACTGTAAATTGGTTAAGCACCTTCTTTCAGACACGCAATATGGCTTTCACTTCTCTAGGTCAACTGCTGATGTATTAATGATTATTGCTGAAAGAGTCTATCAGTCTTTAGATAAAACTGGTGAAGCTGTGGCTAATGCTTTAGATATCTCGAAAGCATTTGACAAGGCTTAGCATACTAGTGTTTTTCAGAAGTTGAAAGGCTATAGTATTTCTGGACAAATTTTTGAACTGATTTAGTCTTATCAAATCATGAAATAAAAGTGTCCTGAATGGCCACTCTTCTAGATCTTTTTGTACTAATTCAGGTTTCCCCCAGGGTTCTAGTCTTTGACCTACATTCTCTTTAATTTTCATCAATGACCTTCCTGATAATATCAGTTCTCAACTTGATATCTATGTTGATGGCACAACATTTACTCCTGTTTCAATAGTAAATTTGATCAGTGCAAGGAATGGCTTGTTAATTTTAACACCTCCAAAATAAAACTTCTCTCTATTAATCACCTGAAAGAACCCTTCCTGCCTCCCGTCATCATATGTCTATCATTTGTCCATGATTTGAATATTGCTGACATATATGGTCTGTTGCACCTGCTATATATTTAGAGTGTCTTGATAAAATCAAAGAATCGGCAATATTATTGGTCCTGGCCTGGTGTCTTGGCTTCAGTCACTTTCCCATCACCATAATGTAGCCTCCTTTTACCTTTTCTATAAATATTTTCATGGTAATTATTCAGATGAACTCTTTGCTATGGTATCTAGAGTCTATGAATTTAAGATTCATAAAATTTATGCTAGCAATTACTTTTCTCAAACTTCTCACTTATGGAACTCTCATCAAGCTCCATGCTTTCCAGCCAATTTTGATCTTCAAAAACTTAAATGTAATGTCAATCGTTATCTACTGTCTTCTATTGTTTTTGCTTAACGTTTCTCTTTTTTTTATTCTTTCACATTCAGTACCCCCTTGAGTCTTATTGGCTTTACTACCTTGCATGGGATTGATTAAAAAAAAAAAAAGATATCCTTGTTAATTTTTGCATAATTTTCTTATATCATTAAAAATATTAACACAAACTGACTTGCAACAAATGCTATAAATCAAACAAACCTTACAACATAATTCATTAAAAAATGTTGATGATCTCCAAAACAATGAAATATTAATATTAATATCTCTATTAATATTTATATCTCTCCTAAAATTTCTCAAGAAAACCAAAAACTGTTTTATAAAGATGTCAAATGTTTCAAGATTAGTTTCTATTCAGTGTTTTTTTCATTCTGTGGTTTTACTTATTTTCTTTGGTTTTCAAACTATAAACATTCAGAACAGTAGCTTCAGATGAAATTCCAATTTACACGAGAACTTGTTATAAAGCATCACCTGTACCATCTTGCTGAATAAAGTCACTGAGAACCAAGAAAACTCTTTATTATCTTTTATCATTATCATTCCTAACTTCTTCGTACCACCTTCTGATGACTGCCTAGTATTTGCAACAACAGTCATAGGTTTTGAGTTTAAGTATTTCATTACTGTATGCATATATTTGTTGTTGTTTTCTTGTGGGGGGGGGGGATATTTTCAATTTTTTTTGTTGCAATGTTTTTAAATACTTCAAATACTTTAGTCTATATATGTTGTGGAGTTATTTCCACAATAGAAATTGTATTTGGACTAAATGCGTCCTAAATAGGTTAAACGTACAGAAACATTAGGAACTTGTAATAAAGTGCTACGCAGAGTTGTGGTCGCTGAACACTTCTCCTTCTCTCGACTACTCCTGACTCCTACTTATAATAGGTGGGAGAGTCTATTACCTAGACAAGGTGTCTTTCACTATAACACCCCCCTCCTTAAACTTTACTCCATAGGAGTAAAAGTTTTAATTTTTATTTTATTTTATTTTATTTTTTTACAGAAAAAAGAAAAAAACAAAAAAACTTCATTTTTTAGAAACATCGTAGCGTATCTCCTACATTTTGGATCCATTTTTAAATGGTCAGTTGTCTTTCTTTTTCTCTTGGATCGGCGTACCTCAGGCAACATCGTTGCTGGCGTTGGAAGATCAAACGTATCAAAAATCACCACCATAGGTGTTTCTTCAACTGGAGCGCTGTTAACCACGTCCAAAAAGCGTCATCTGATCTGGTTAATGTGCTGTCTGCACATGAATTTTTCACCTTTCACAAAGTACATCATGTTGCCAATCCGCTTTTCTATTTTTCCAATGATTTATTCTGTTTATATACCTTAAAGTATACTTTTTCACCAGGATTGTATTTCTTAACGTGAATAAATTTTTCTGTACCTGGCTTTGTCTTTTTCGGTAATAATTTTCAAAAACAGATCTTACCCAACGTGCAAACATCACCTCGGCTGGTGTTGCGTTATTTGGAGTAAGTCTGTATACTTGTAGAAACTTCTGTAGAGCTTCATCTGCAGGTATTTCCCTAGCTTTCTTTAAAGCTCTTTTAAGGGTGTCCACAAATTTTTCAGCTAACCCGTTTTGATCTTGGGTGATATATGGAGCTGTGGTAATATGTTCAACATTATATTCCTTGCAGAAATCTTTAAATTGTTTCGACGTAAATTGACTTCCGTTGTCCGTCACAATTGTGTCTACTACACCAAATCTTGCGAACAATTCCAGCAGGAAGTTTTTCGTACTTTGCGTCGTCGGTTTTCTTATTCTTTGTATCTCAGGCCATTTTGAGAAACTATCCACTACTATGATGTAATGGTATCCATTCAGTGGACTTGCAAAATCCACATGCAACCTAGACTATGGTATGTCTGTTTTTGGCCAGGGATTAAATTTTACTGGGGGTGCCTTTGCAGCCAAAGCACAGCCTTTACATTTTGCTACTGCATTCTCAATGTCCCTGTCCATATTCGGCCAATAAACAGAACTTTGCATTAGGCTTTGCATCCTAGTGCTGCCTGGATGACCAGCATGAAAATTTTTTAATATTTGTTTTTGAAGTGTGTATGGAATCACCACATGTTCTCTATATAACAATACTGTATCGCAAAGCGAAAACACTTTTGTTGTGTACTGGTCCCTCTTGGCTATTTTTTCTTTTACTTTCAAGATATACTCGTCCCTGGTGGTGGCTTCTTTTATTTTTTCTAGAGTTACCGGAAGTTCCCGAACTGCATTACACACAGTAAATTTCAGCTCTTCTGATTTCAGTGAAGCAATTACTGTGTCTTCTAACGGTTCGCTCCTTTTAGGAATTAACCTGGACAGCCCATCAGCATAGCCAAATTTATTCGATGGTATGTACTCCATGCTGAAGTTATAATTTAGCAATATTGTAGCCCATCTTTGTAGTCGGTTTGCTGTATGCTTCGGCAAACCCTTTTTCGATCCAAAAATCGTAATTAGAGGCTTATGATCGGTTTGTAGCGTAAAATATCGACCGTGGAGAAAACGGTGAAATTTCACTACTGCAAATATTATTCCTAGCGCCTCTTTCTCTATCTGAGAGTAATTCTTCTCAGCCGGAAGTAGTGCTCTAGAAGCATGAGCAATTGGTTTTACTTGACCATCTGTCATTTTGTGTAAAATACACGCTCCTATTCCATATGCACTTGCGTTGCAAGCTACTATGATTTCTAAATCCGGATTGTAATGGGTTAGAAATAATTCCGAGGTTAACACTTCCTTTATCTTTTCAAATGCTTTCTGGCATTCATTAGTCCACTTCCAGGGTTTTCCTTTCTTCAATAGTTCATTTAATGGTTGCCGCAGATCATACCTTTTAGGGATGTATATTTGGTAATAATTAGCTAATCCCAAAAAACTTTGTAATGTTGTAATATCCTTCGGAGCCGGCATGTCTTTTATAGCCACTGCTCGCTCTGGATCTGGCCTTCTACCATTCTTATCAATGATCTGCCCCAGATACTTCACTTTTTCCATAAAAAACTCACATTTACTTTTTTTGAGTTTAAATCCCAAATCCTGTATTCTGGAAACTACTGCATTTACATGTTTCACATGTTCTGCAATACTTGTACTTCTCATGAGGACGTCGTCCAGATATGCTACTGCAAAATCCAAACCACCCAACATCAAATCTATTACTTGTTGGAAAATGGCGGGGGCGATCTCAATCCCAAAAGGTAGTCTGTTAAATTTATACAGACCCCGATGTGTGTTAATACACAAAAGTTTAGACGTTTCTTCTTCTACCGGTATTTGCAGATATGCATCGCTGAGGTCTATCATCGAAAATACAGTGCCTCCATTAAGCTTTGCAAATATTTCTTCCGCTGTTGGTAGAGGATAATTATAGTCTTTAAGTGCCGCGTTTAACCCCATTGAAAAATCTGCACAAACACGAATGTCTTTAGACTTTTTTATCACGTATACCGTCAGAGCTGCCCAATCACTATAGTCAACTTTTTTGAGTACACCGGATTTCTCTAATCTGTCCAATTCTTTATCAATCTGTTCAATTGAGGCAAACAGAACATTCCTTTTCTTTTTGAATACCGCCTGAGCGTTTTCTTTTAAAAAGAATTTTGCCTCCATCTTGGTACACGTTTACAAGCCTGGAGAAAAAACAATAGGAAATGTTTCCTTAAGTTTCTCTATTAATTTTTCAGCTTCGGAGTTAATACTTTCTACCTTGTAATAGAAAGAATTTATCGGTAGATCCCATAATTGAAATTCTGTTATCCAATTCGTACCAAGTAAGTTTGTGGTATTATCTATGACAAATAGTTTAACTTTTCGTTTTTTTTTATTTAACGTGACGTTTGTAACAAGTTCTCCAATAAACTGTATTTTTTCTCCCGTCACTGACTTCGCGATTTTCTTTGTCTTCATTAAAGTTGGTTTCCCCAACTTCTTCCACGTATGCAAATTTATGATAGAGAGATCCGAACCAGTGTCAAGTTGCATTTTAATTTTTTTATTATTTATTTCGACGGTAACAAATTTTCTAGTTATTCCATCATTTACCTCGTTGAATTTTAGTTTTCTTATTTTATTGCCTTTATTTTTTGAACGGCAATGTGTGCATCTGTGCCCAACTCTTCCACAGTTGAAACATTTTTTATACCTAATATTGCAATATCTGTACCAGTGTAGTTCACCACAAGCAAAACATGGCTTCGGGCGTTTTTGTTTGTTTTTTCCTGGTATTTTACTTTTTGCTTGATAATCTGCAATTTTATTATTCTTTTTGTTAGACTGACTTTCTTTGTAGCGAATTTTCCTTACATGCGAAACGCCAGACTGTTCTATCTTTTTTGCGTCTTTTTTTACGCTAACATATCTTGTGCAGTCTTCTGCCAAATTCTGTACCGTAATACTTGGATTGCTTTCCAATTTTGCCAGTACTAATTTTCTCAACTCTGCGTCTTTTTCCGCTACCAGCACTTGAACAAACACCAAGCACTTAAAATTGTCTGCGCTTAACTCTGCTAGCTTAAATTCTTCACAATGCTTATTCACATTGGCTGCGTACGTTATATAGTCATGTTCGTCATCTTTTATCAAATTCAAACATTTCCACCTCTTGTGGAACAAAGATGTCTTTTGACTAAATAATTCACCTAATATATTTACCGCCTCGGTAAATGTCAAGTCATTAGTTTTTTTCGGTAAAATGTAGTTTACCAATTTGTTATGCTCAGCAGTTCCTAATTTACTTAAAAGAAGCCTAACCTTTTTTCCTTCAGACCACAAATGGCAGTCCTCGTTATATACGTCCGTATATTTTTTATAATATTCTTGAAAAGTTACCTCTTCATCTGGACTGTACGTGAATATTTCAATTGAATTCCATATTGTATTCTCTGGGAAGGAATCATTTTGTAGACTTTTCTCTTTCCTGTTCTCGGTTATTTCCAGAATTTTGCTTTGAAACTCCTCATGCATCTGTTCCATTTTCTGTTGGTATTGCATTTGTCTATTGAAAGTTTCCTCCTGTAACTGCATCTGGAATATATTCTGTTGTTCCAATATTTTTGTTTGTTGTTCCAATTGGAACTTTAAAAAGTCCTGGAATAGACTTTTGCATTCCTCCATTTTTTTTTTCAAAGTGTAAATCCGAGACTTTGTAGCCCATGTTCTTTGTGGCGAACAAAATTTTTCTTCCTCTCTATGAGTGCGAATTCGTCGTCAAAACGACTGTGGCGGACAAACTTTTTCTTCCTCCTTATGAGTGCAAATCTTCGCTGCCAAAAGTTATATTGGCGAACAAATTTTTTTTTCTGCCTCTGTACGAGTACGAATCTTCGCTGCCAAAAGTTGTATTGGTGAACGAAAAAAATTTTTTTCTGCCTCTGTATGAGTACGAATCTTAACCGCCAAAAGTTGTCTTGGCGAACGAAATTTTTGTTTCTTCTCCCCCGTATGAGTTCGAATCTTCGTCGCCAAAAGTTGTTGTGGAGTTATTTCCACAATAGAAACTGTATTCGGACTAAATGTGTCCTAAATAGGTTAAACGTACAGAAACGTTAAGAACTTGTAATAAAGTGTTACGCAGAGTAATCGAGTTGTGGTCGCTGAACACTTCTCCTTCTCTCGACTACTCCTGACTCCTACTTATAATAGGTGGGAGAGTCTATTACCTAGACAAGGTGTCTTTCACTATAACAATATATCAGTTATAATCAGTTTAGTATAGGAGATAAGTAAATTGACTACAGTAGGGGTAATTTTGTCCAACACTGCAAGATGCTACAAAGACAAAACCTTAACCTAAGAATTTGTCATGTTCTTAAATAACCTTGTCAGACCCACTCTTGTGTGGATATCATGCATGGTATCCAACTCCTTCAGAAATGGCTATATATAACTGTTTTCTCAGACTAATGATTGAAAAGAAATTTAAGCAAATGAACCCGGTGAGTCTTGAAGAGAACTGTCCCTTGTGGAATCTTGTAAACTGGTGTTACAGAATCAGAAACAAAGAACTTTAAAAAATAACAGAAACTGCGTCACTTGAAGACTTCCAACAGCAGCAACAACTAAAATATATAGTGCATGTAACTAAAAGTAAAAATAATGACATCAAGTTGTTGATTTTCCAAATTTCTTCCTAACCTTTTGTTTAAGGCAAACTCCTATTAGTACAAGAGAAAGTAATAACAATTAGTAGACTTGAGAAACCTCTTTTCCTGGAAAACCATTTTTATGAATTTCAACCCAAAATATTAGTTACTGTTTAGTCAATGAATGCCAAATGTATAAGGAAACAGCTAATCTCACCATTAGCATGACAATAGTCATTAAAAATAAACAATTGAGAAGTTTTACTTAATGATCATAGTGATGTTGGTAAATCAAATCTGCTAAAGAGAAGCTGTAAAATGCTTCTTTGAAATGAAAAGGTCAAAGTTTTGATTCAATAAGGAAAGAAAAATGGTATACAGAATTTGCTAAGATCTACGCCAAGTGCAAATTTATTATCTGTTCCTTAAAACTATATTATTGATATTCTATTTTATTATTAGTTATTATTGTTTCTTTTTCTTTTTTTGTTTGTTTGTTGTTGTTTTTTAATCAGTGTCAAGCCAAACAAGGCAGTAAAGCCACTAAAACACAAAGGGTTACAGCAATTGACATTGCATTTAAATTTTTTGCAGATTAAAGTTAACTGGAAAGCATGGGGAGTTACATAAATGAGAAAAACTGTCAGCAGGTGCCAGCCCTCATTTTTAAGTTGAGCTTTAACACACACACTATATATATATATATATATATATATATATATATATATATATATATGGTGTAACAGCATAATTGTCCATCCCACAAAATGTTTAATATCTGAAGAGAAAAAAAAACACTAAACTGTGTTCCTTTTTTCCAGGTTTTCAGATACAATGTTCAGCCATCTTGATACCATTTGGTGTAAGAATCACTGAAAAACCCTTTGAGTTATTCAGTTAGAAATAGAACAGGTTAGAAACATTTGTGTCAGCCCCAAATGAGCAATGGTGAAAGGAAAAACATCATTCAGGCCTTCAGTAATGGTACCAACATCCATACTCTGGCTTCCATCTTCAAAGTTCATTCAAGAACCATTAAGAGACTGAATAACTATAAAAAGAGGGAACAGTAAAGACAAAAACTGAATCAGGAGGTCACAACAGAAAGAGGGATCATCAATTCAACTTAGACCTAAGGAGATCAGTTAGAAATGATCCAACTCAATTCATAAGTCATTTGGGACATGAGAAGAGTTTCAGCTATGATGGTCCAAAAAACAGTGAAAAAAGACTTAAAATGAAATTGTACATTAAACCTGTGAGGCAACTTATTACACCAGGACAGAAAGTTAGAAGGTTAGAGAGGGCAAAGATCATATTGAATGAGTTTGAAAATGATTTTTATGATTAATTAGTGATAAACATATCATTTATGATTGATTTCATCATGATTCTTCTGTTAAGCTTGGAGAGTAATTATACGTTCTTATTGCTCAAAGTAGAGTCCAATAGTATTATAAAATCATCTGAGAATTCCAGCAAGATATTTTTAATCAGTTCAAAGCTTAATCTAACAAATGGACAATTTTGCTGTTACACCTTGTGTTATATATATATATATATATATATATATCTAATTAATCATTTCACCCCAAGCAAGCTGTTAATGCTTAGGGATTAGTGAAAGAAAAATAAGACGTTAGTGAGGAAAAAGGGCAATAAAAGAACAGGATTCAGAAAGACAGATGGCACTTGATGTTGCATTCAAATTTTTTAACATCTCAGTTGACAGCAAAGCAAGAAGCCAGAACTGTAAAATAAGACCTATTTGCCAATCTAGTACTACACTTAAAGGAAACCTTATTTGAACAATGGCCTTGAAAATCTTTATAAAAAAAACAAGAAAGATTTTATGTTAGTAGGAATGTGACAAACCAAGGTGTCAGAGCTGATAACATTACAAACTCCTCTTTGGATTGGAAAAAATATCCTACATATAAAGCTTGATACTATCTACAATTTTTTATATCTACCAATGAAATATATTCTCTTCCATAAGTGTGATAATAATGTATGTTCTGTACTCTTCGTGTTAAATTGTGGGAATTTACAATGAAGACTATTCCAGACTTTTGAAATTTATTTTAAATGCCAAGTAATTATATTCTTTAAATATATTGTAATTCAAAACAACAGAGGCCTACTTGTAAATGTGTGGAATTAAAACCAGAATTATTTTGTAGCTAACTAAAAAGAATTGCCTATTTATTTAGAAAATATTATTTTTTTTCTTTTAATTATGAGAAATTATAGTGTCTAGGATAAATTTATATATTTTCTAAAATATTTTTGAATGAATTCCTAAAAAAAGGATTATATGGACTTAATACAAAGAAATGACATTGTTGGTTTTGGAACTCTGATATAACATGACTCCAAAGATAGCCAGCAAATTTTTACTTGGAATCTTTTGCTGTCAGTAATTAATGTTTATAATAGATGTATTTTTTACTTATACCAAAGTAACCATGTTGAACATGGAGATATAAAAATCCAAATGAAATATATAACATTTTTTGTCTTTTTCTTTAGAATAAATAGGTGTCTTGAACTTTAAACTCTAATTAAGAAGTGTAATTTTTATGATTCCCTGTGTTTTATTTTCTTCAAGTTAATTGTATCTCTAGCAGTAGAATTATTGCTTAATGTTTTTTAGGATGAAAAGTTGAAAATACAATTAACGTTAAAATGATAAACAATCTGCTTTGGTTGCTATCTTTTACTTAGAAAATATTGTAAAAAGGGTATTACTTTGCCTCATAGAATGCAAAGATTAAAACACACTTCTTAAAATCTCTGTTGCTGTTGTCCTTATTAATTCTTAAGTGACCACTTAGAAAAAAATGATGCATAAGATCAATAGAGGACACAAAATATTATGGGGGCAATTGAAAAGGGAAAAATATCTGAGTACAGACCACTTAAAATATTGTTTGAAACAGTTATCATGCAGCATAATAGAGATCAAATTTAAAAATAATATTGCTTCATTTACTCTGACATAATGTCTGATGCTGTCTGCTATAGATTTATAGCAAGTTGGTTATTTTGAGTTGAATTAAATTATGATAGTGATTAATTCCAGTATTCATAATAACGTGTGACTTCATGTTAGCACAAGCATCAACAGGTTACAAATAGTTCCATGTATATCTAATTTCACTCACAAGGTTTAGGTCAAGCTATGGTATACTTTTCAGACACTTGCCAATTTTGCCACAAGCTGGGATTATCTTCAGGCAGGTATTATCAAGAAGTTAAGCCTGGGTTTCATGGTGAAAATACTCATGTTCTAACCATTTGTGTATGTGTGTATATATAATATATATATATAATCATAATACCCATAAGTCACAAGATTATCACAATATCTGAAATTTGTCTAAAATCAAAGTGTAATATCTATCAGAGGTTTAAAATTATAATTATTTGTGTCTACTTGATGAGGATTTATTTGCCCCCTTTCCTATTGAGGACTTGGTTGTATAAACTCTCAGCAAGGCAAAATCTTACTTGTGTGAAGCACCCCTGAGGATCAAATTCACTACAGTTGTGATAGTCTTTGAAATTAACTACTACTACATAGCAGGGTAACCTGATATTTGCTTAAACCTTTATAAGTAAATAAAAATGGCCTTTTTATTTATTTATTTTTTTAAAAAATGATTTGGTGCAAATGACATGTTATCCTCACAAGATTAAAGGTTACACCATTTAATTACAATCAGGCACAAAACAAAGTTTTCACTCATGTTGGAATTGACTTGGTTCAATCAGTATTTAGCCATGTATTTTTTACACACCCAAGCATGATTAAATCAGGGAAAAATGGCAATGTACATTTAAAAGTGTAAGCATATTGGAATTACTTTCAGTATGTATATGACAAATATCTGATAAGTATTTTTTTGCATTTTACAATTGTCAAACATGCCTGAAAGATGGGAAAGTCTCTAATGATATTTGAACTCGTTTAGTCTAAACTGAACAGCACCTAATTAATTAGGCCATGAAATCCAACCAACAGGCATCATTCAAATTTAATCTTATGGGAAAATTCTTATGGAGATGGGAATGAACTAAAGTTAATTGTTTAGAAATGGTTATTTGTTTTAACTTTGCACTACAAGAGAATGCTAAAAAATTAACCCAAGCTACTCTCAAAATCTGATCAAATGACTTTCTTAGTCAAGCCAAGAATTTTTCAGCACCTCATAATACACTTGAAAAAGGCATGAATCTATCTCTTATTCTCACCAGATAAAATAGCAATGCACACTTAGCTTCCATGTTTGGCAACTAGTCAGCACAAAGAAAAACTCCAAATTCAAAATCATTTTTTGCAAGAAGAAAACTGGCCATGTGCAGTTTGTAAATTGGTATCCAGAGGGCAGTGCAGTGAGGAGCCATGTTTGACATGACACTGAAGGAAGAGGCATTAAATTCTTCTCCATCTTATTTACAACATACAGTATCATTTGTTTACGCCAAGTAGTAGTAGTAGACATAAGTCTTAAGCTGTCCGAATTCTTCAGCTAAAAAATTTCATTATTAATTTTTGACAATTTTTTCTTTCTTTTTTGTTTATTCCTAATCCATGTTGGTTGTTTGGAAATCATGCAATGTTAAAAATGAGATTAGTTTTGTGGTAACATAAAATGAAAAGAAAATAACCCCAAAAAACTACTGCATATATATATATATATATATATATATATATATATATATATATATATATATACACACACACACAAGCAATATGTGAGTGTTTTTGCTGTTGTCATAGAAAATAATTACATAATCATGCATACGAGGATCGTTCAAAAAGCCTCACCCGGAAGGAGTTGGAGAAACAAAACAGTTTTTCACTATTTTTCAATATAATTCCCCTTCGCATCAATGCACTTGATCCAACAGTGCTTATGTATTGCAATCCCATCAGAGAAGGTAGCATCCTGGTCCTCCAAAATCTCCTCCACAGCACATATGATCTAATCATTGTTTGGAATTTAAGTTTAGGAAACAGGAAGAAGTTGGGTGAGTATGAGGATGGGGTAGCAATTCAAAGCCACAATTAGCTACTTCAGCTACTGCAACCTGAGCAGTGTTTATGGGCACATTATCCTGGATCAAGAGCTCACCTGCCCTCAGCTTCCCTCTGCATTTCAACTTGATTGCTTCATTCAGTTGTCTTAATTCTGATGCATAGTATTGTCCATTTAACAGTTTTCCCTTTTCCAGGTAGTCTATCTTCTTGAACTTCTTTGTGGGTAGAGAACCAGTGTTACCATTGTTTGCTTTAAACTGTTGATTCAAGTTCAAAGTTGTGAACCCAGGTTTCTTGAGTTACTAATCTGTGGTGGAAATTCTCAGGGTCAGCCTGGAAGCAAGTCAGAAGTGTCCTGGAAATGTCAACCCTTTTCAGCTTCTGTTCCAGTGTCAGCATTCTTGGGATCCGTCTTGCAGACAGCTTGCTCATTCCCAAGATCTCACATAAAACAGTATGGGCTGTTCCAGAACTAATGCCTATGGACTTAGCTATCTGTTGAACAGCAAGACATCTGTCATACAAAACCGTACGGTGAATGGCATCAACTTTTTCATCATTGGTTGAGGTTTTAGGACAATATGACTGAGGGTCATCTTCTGTGCTGTCCCTGCTATGCTTGAATTCTGCAGCCTACTTCTTCACATAAGAAGGGGAGTCCTCTGAGGTCCTAGCGGTCACTTCTGGGATCAATCCCCTTTCTAATCTACATAAATAATCTACCTAAGAATATACTCCAATCATTTGTAAGCATTTATACTGATGATATGATATACAAGCAAACATCTAAAACTCTTGACTATCAGAGATTGGCAGCTAACCTGATCTAACACTAACTTCCCAGTGGGGGGAAAACTGGCTGGTTACATTCAATGACTCTAAAACCAAACTGGTTACATTCCATCACTGCTGATCAGACTCCAAATTAGTACCAGTTGCAATGAACAGATGTCCTCTCGAGAAGGCTCTGTGTCTTGAGAATATTGGGCCTCAAACTCATACCCAACCTCAACTCCTACATACAATCTATTGCTAAAGATGCAGATAAAATGATTGGCTCTATGTACCACTCCAGTAAGTACCTGGTTCCTCATGCTATCCTCTACCTTTATAAGAGCCATTTCAGGCTGAAAACTGAGTACTGTTGCTATATTTCAGCACAAACCTCACATTCCAGTCTTGATAGTGTTCAAAAGCATCTACGAGTCCTTGTTGGTGAAGAATTATTTTCTACCCTCCAACCTCTCTCTCACAGGAGAGATGTGGCGAGTCTCATTGCTCTATCACTACTTCCATGGAAAGGGATCAGACTACATTTCTTGGTTCTGCCAGGTCTAACCTTCACAGCTAGAACCTACCATACCACATGGCAGACCACCCACATTCCCTCCATATTCCATCAGTGAGAAATAAGTTCCACTCGAACAGCTTCTTCCCACGAACCACTACTCTGTGGAACAGACTCCCAAGAAGATGTTTCCCCGATTACTTCAATCTTAAATCTCTTCCCCCTCCTATCCGTATGAACTCTTCTTTAACATAACCCTCTATCTTGAGTGGCCTCCAGGCCTTGTACAGGGTGAACCTTACTATTTAAAAAAAAGAAAAAAAAAAAAAAGACACTATCTGCAAAGAAATCCATGAGGACACTGTTTTTAATGTCCTTGTGGATTTCTTTGCAGATAGTGTCTCTTTTATCTTTTTCTTTTTTTAAGATTTGTTGCACACCTCTCACCTTTGTATGCGTCTCATCTGCACAAATATTCAGAAATCTGAATTAGTTCTTCAAATTTTATAAGTGGTAGTGTGTTGGCACAAAAAAAAATGTTCAGCTGTGGCTCTTCTTTCTGGGTGAAGCTTAGAATTTTTTGAACAACCCTCATGTATAGATTTACATGAACATATAAACATACCTTACCCATTATTCACTTCTCTAAATGCAAACAAAAAGGATATTTATATTAACATTAGAAATAATGATTTAAGTCTTAGAAAATTTGACACTCACAGGACATATTGATAGCAAGAGGGACAGGTGAAAGTAGCACTTATAACCTACCTAATGAGCTTCTGTAAGTGGCCGGCAAAACAAGAAATAGGAGAAATAATAAAAAGACAAAACATACATACTTAGGGGCAGATTTTAAAGTTTTTTACTTTTTCAAAAATCATTTTTATCAGTTATGTTAAACCAGAATTCAAAATATAAAACTAATTTTTTTTTGTATAATATGGTCTACATTTTTCATTATTTCACAATCAAAAACAACACAAATATCTTGAGTAATAATCACTTCTTGAAATTACTATCTTTTGGGGAGTTGTCCATTTTCTATTGTATAATATGGAGCTTCATTTTTAGGGAACAAAGCTGACCTGCAGAAGATACAGTATTTAAATTTTCATTAGTTAAATTTATGCTCATGAAGTTCAGTCAATTTTCCTTTTAACAAAAATGAAATTAATCTACCTTTTGAATTAATCATCAGTACATTACATTTTGAAATCTGACAAGTCACAGGCTCTTGGAGTATGAGACATTGTAAAGTGATTGGGCAGTTTTCTCTTTTGTATCATTTTTACTCAACTGAGTAATTGTCAAGGAGGTATTTATTTGGCAAATATGAAATTTGAGAAAAATATTTCCTTTGGTTATGTCTCTGTATATTCACCCATGCATATATTGTGTGTGTATGTGTAGTTTAGAATTTACTACGCTTTCCCAATCATTATCATCTTAACCTCTTCAAGTATAATATCTTACATATCCACATAATATGTACTTCCTTCTTTTGTGTCCATACAACAAACTCATTCAGCGACCCTCTACATTGAATGGCTCTTAGGCTTTGTATTAGGTGAACATTTAGTTAAAAAATATAGGAGAATAGTTTCAATATCATAGATTGCATTTATAAATATAAACAGCATAGATGTAAGAATCAATACTGTTTGGTGACTCAGTTTCATGCCTCAACATGATCTTCAGACTTGATCTGAAGATTGCATTGGGGCAGTTTTATTTTATTGTTGTGATGGGAATAAAAATAAAGTTATTTTTATGTGTTGGTTTTCAATAAAATCAAATCTGGATTAATTCTAGATTTCTATATCATAGCTTTCAAATTATGCATCCCAAATATAAGGGAGAAAATTATATTGAAAACTTTTAAACTCTTACATTACCACTATCATTTCATTCTTGACATGAGAAGAAAAGCATACAAAATCCATGAAATTAATAAATTAAATATAATAAATGCCAAAAATACTAAGTTTATAATTCTACCAATAAATTCTTTGTCTACTGAACTGGAAAAACATTTAATCCTCTCTAGAGTTGGTCAGTTTGGCAATTTATGTTCGGTATCGGTTTCCTTCTTTCTTTTTTTTTCCTTGATACCACGTTTTTCAATTCAGTTTTTTGGTTTTTAATTTATTGTTTTTGCTTTCTAAACCATTCATTTTCTTGTGTAATAATATCATTTCCAGCCAAAAATGCAAAATATGATTATTATTTTATTTGCTTTATTTATTTATTTTTGAGACTAAATTTTACATGTTACTTTGTTTTGAAAAATCAAAGTGACCCATCTTTATCAATATTCTTGAAATTGTACACTCAATTAGAAGACACCTAAAACTTCAACCAGGAAGATGTTCATTTCTTCTCTGACCTGAGAAAGCAAATTCCTTTAAAAATTATAAAGTAAACAAAAAGAAAAAAACAAAACAAATGATAGTAATAAATGTGTGGTAAAAAAAAGAACTTTCAAATTATTGAAACTACTGTCTGACACTGACTAATGGCTAAAAAAAGAATTTTTTTTTTACTTTGGATTAAAAAATGATTTGCAGTTTTGAAAATATACACATTTTAAAACTGAGATTAAAACTTACTTTATTTTTTAATATCTAATTTTACCATTGTAAGAGAAAAAGATTGAACAAAAATATGTTAGAAACATTTGACTAGTTTGAGGAAATAAATGTGAAATCTATTTGTTCACGAAAGAAATGAAGAAAAAAAAAAGGAAATATGACATGATGTCTGAAATCTATTTGTTTCAAATTTCAAAAATAAACTTTTTGCAGTAAAATTAAGTTAGCAAAATAGCAAGTAAAAAATCAAAAAAATAGTTGTAGTTTTGTCTTGATAAGTTAAATTTTATGAGGTCAGATTTTTTGTAAAGGTTGTATATAATTGTTTTCTAGTAAGCCACCAATCATGAAATAAAGTTGTTGTAAACAAGAAAAATGAATGAAGATTTTTTTTTATAAATAAATTTGTTTTTTGATTTAGGGAATGCACCTAAATTAGATATTAAGAATAATTAAAATAGTTCTTACTTTTAAAATGTGTATATTTCCACATATTCGAGTCTCTAAGTGTAAAATTGTTTGTTTTCTACAAATAAAATTGCTTCTATCTATCTAGCGAATACACCTAAAATTGTTGATAAAATTTAATCTTATTAGCATCTGAATGTCTTTTTCAATAGTGTTTCTTTGGATATGGTCATTCAGTAGTGATAGCACTTAAACCAAATGATTTCGGTTTCATAAAAAATTTTGATGCAGTTTCACGGTGTGAAGATGAAACTAGAAAATGTTGGTTTTTCAGTTAAACCGCCCATCTCTAATCCTCTCAAATACTAAAATTATAAACAGTAACTCTGACATTCAAAGATCTGAACAGCAAAAATTACAAAATCTGCAATGCATCAAAAATGGAAATATAAAGATAGATGGCCTGCAGTGCCAAAAGAAAGATAAAGGCAAGACATTTAGAAATTCAAAACTAGCATTTATGAATACATATAGACAAAGATTTTTTTTAAGCTACCAGAGTTAAAAAAAAAATTAAAAAAATAATTACCATAGAGTAAATAAGCACCAGACACATTTCTTTAATATTATATTCTTAAAACATCTACTTAGAGAATGCAAGATCCATACATTTGCAGATGATATAACTTAACATTACACATTTTACTTCCAACATTTGCTATATTATGCCCAATTTTAATACACACTTAAACATGTTATCATTTTAAAATTAAATATACATAGATGTCAAGAGATGTACACATGAAGTTCCACACAACCAACAGAAACAAAACAAAATTTTAAAAATGAGACTAATGCCAATCTACACAACCAATAAATATAAAACAATATAGAATTTAAGAAGGGAAACATAACTGTGTATCATTACATTCCTAAAATTTCTGATGAAACTAAATAGATAAGGAAAGATGTCAAATTTATAAAAATTTCCTACTTGTTCTCTATTCAATCATTCTGTCAGACCTAATCCATATTTTCAACTCATATATGCTATATTTAATGGGTACAAGTGTTCAAATAGACCTGTTATTTTAAACAATGAAATTAATGTCAACTAACTTAGAAATTAAGGTCTAGTATCAAAGAAAATACACCTCCTCATAAGAATCAAACTATACAATTTTTCCATCAGGGAAACCACTTTTAAACTAAGTGTGCTGGACCAGTTAGGCCATGGGAAATCATCCTGATAAAGTAAGGTTCAACTACCTAAGATCTGCACATCTGTTGGGATCCTTCAAAGTCAGTATCTACTAACTTTATTTTTATATCTGAAATATAAACAAAGCAATTTTTAAGTAGTTAATGGATTTTTGATCAGACATTATTTCTTATTACTACAAATATTATATTTAGTGGGTACATGTGTTTGAGCAGACATCCTTGTTATTTTAAAATGAAATTAATGTCAGCCAGCCTCTTTATTGCTAAATTTTTTATCTGAAATTTGTGTATGTAATTTTGAATCTCTAATTATTATTCACTACTAAATTAAGTGCAGGGAAATTCTTGAAAAATATTTGTGTAACATAAATGTTTTTTATACAGTTAGTCTGCAGATATATATATATATATATATATATATATATATATATATATATATATATATACAGACAGACAGACATTCACATACACACACGTTAAACACCCTCCTGCAAAAATAAGTGTTTAAATAAATTTAGGAAAGTGTTTTTTGTCAGGAATTTTATTTTATAAAATTAAGTATTTGTATGATTTATTTTACTTTTTGATACCTTTTTCTAGTTTTTATTGTCTATATTTTGTAATCATGTTATTTCTTCTCCACAAAAACTTTTCCTAAATTCTTCCAGGAAAGCTGTGACTACTATTTTCTACCATGTCTTACTGGCTCTCCATCTGGTTCTTTACACTTTATTTGGTTTCTCCTTACTATTTACTATGTACTGGACATTGATCAAATAAAGTCTTACTCCTATTGTTCCTTTTTCTTTGTGTCTTTATTATTTCCATTTTGTTGCTTTATTCTGCCTGTTATATCTACTAGTTATTGTTCTTTACATTGATATGAAAGGGTGCTTAAAATCTCTCAACCTGATCTACACCCCAAAATCTGATCAAGAATTAGATTTTCTTGAGGATTCTTGATCCTGTTGAGAACTCTTCAGCATCCCCTTTACCTGTATGCGTGCTTGTATAATATATATATATAATATATATATATATATATATATATGTGTATGTGTGTGTGTGTATATATATATATATATATATATATATAGGGAAGAGGTTATAGTAGTTCCAACAAGAGAAAAGTGTCTATAATAAAAAGAAGAGAGAAACCGCAAACGTTTTAGGTTGTAATGTGGATTTTTAAAAAATATATTATGCTTTATTTTCCATAATTTTGCTATACGTGTTTCTGGTCTTACAACCTTCATCAGGCAAAAAGTAGATATTTCTACATATTATTAAAAGGAATTAATTTTTCTTATGTTTTTTCGATGTTAAATATTCTCAATATTACTCTTTTTTTGTGTTTTAGTGACTCAAATGTCTTTCTTGAACTGGCAGTGAAAGAATTCAGCATAAAGGGTAATAAAACAATTAAGACTGGTCCGAGAAAGGGTGAGAAGGATATCTATATTCTTATCTTTTAATGACCCCTGTGTGTTCTTAGATCTATTTCCATTTTTTTGTGTTTTTGTCAGCTCCATATATACATACTGTCTTATAAGGAATTAGTGTATACACATACACACACACACACACACACACACACACACACACACACACAACACTTCCTATGTTGTGTAGGGTTTGCATGCGTGCCCATGAGCAGTTTTGTTTTTGTCAATGTGTGTGTGCATATATATATATATATATATATATACACACACACACACACACACTTACATACAATTTTTATAGCTTATTTTATTATAATAGGCTCTTCTCTCCCAGTTTATTTCTGGTAAAAATAAAACTGCTTTATCATATTTATAGGACAAGTTTAAAGAAAAAAAACAAAACAAAACCGTCAACACTGACAACAGGTTTTTCCTTGCTCACTCCTACATTTTATAAATATAATTCAAGCCAGTACCACCCATTCCACTATTGATCAATATTTATAAATGTAATATCATTAGCAATTTTGTTTGGTATTTTAGAAAGCAAAAAGGCAAGAAAAAGAAAACCCAAAAAGAGATGCAAGTGGCGGGGGGTATCATTTTGGCCAAAAAAACATTGAACACAAAAAAAAAAAAAAATTATGCTTGACATAAATATTTGATCAATGAAATTGTGTCACTAATTAATGTAGTTTTTGTTTTCAGGAGAGATGTGCAGCCAGGTGAATGTTGTACTGTTTAACCGGCTTTCCAGTGACTTTTATTTTTAATCCTTGAACTAATTTTGATAAAATTAAGATGAAAAATATCAGAATGATTGTCTAAAAATAAATAGCAAGAATTTTAATTGGGAAGCTTCAAAGTTTCAAATATGATATTTATTTTTTATTTGGTTCTTTTTCACAACTCTTAAATTCAAAATGGTAAATGTGAGTATTCTTACAAACTGGATAGTGAAAAGTTCTTGGCTCAACAAAGAAGCCATTTCTCCCACAAAATTTGATATTTAGTATTTTGGTTAAATTTTAGGAAATAGATTTAGCCAATAAGTTTTTAGTACCCCTCATGCATATAATCCCACACACACAGCCTATGAAAATTGAAACATTTTTAGCCAGGGTCACTTCCTAAAATGTAACCAAACATCAATTTTCTATTTTAATTTCTTCTTCATCAGATGAAAAATATTACAACACCCACTGAATGTATTATCAGAAGTATGATCCATTTATTTTTCTTTTCATTAATATGGGATGGAGGCTAACAATCCTTGCATTCTGGTTCTTTGGAAGATTAACTCAGGACCTTTTTGTAGAATAAGGACAGTTATTTCATCTGATATTACTTTATTTTTCTTTAAATAACTACAGCTATATCACAAATTTTGAACATCAAGTCATTGATGAACCATTTAAATAGTGAGTCTCAAACAAGATGCTTTTGACTCACAGGAGAAGAAATGGGAAATAATTTCAGTTATGTGTATAATGCTGAAAAAAAAAATGTAAATGACAGTTCAAAGTGTGAGTGGGGATGAGGAAATTAAAGAGGATTGAGCTCAGACTCTGAGAATCAATTGTTTAAAACATTGACCCAAACAATAAATATGGTGTTAGTTTTTTCTAAATTATAGAATAATGGTAATTGATGTTTGTTAGAATTTAATGGAAGCAGGAGCCAGGATTTTGTTTTAGTTCATGGATGAACATTATTTTAAATCAGTTCATTTTAGCTTATAAAGAAAGGTCAAGTATTTGTACTTGTGGGAGTTGACTATGCTGCTGTTTACAGCCCTGAGTCAGTTAAGAACAAGATGTCCAGTTTGTATACCTTTTTTGATACATAATTAGCATTAACAATACAAATCATTCAGTTTGTTTTTTTCTTTCTTTCTTTAAAAGAAAAGATATTCTGCTTGGTTCTATGTGATCTAAGTTGGTATACCATAAAACAACATTGAGAAGCTTGAATATATGATAAAAGGCTATGAAGTAGTTATTAACATCATTAGTGCCAACATTTTCATTTTTTATTCTCTTACTCCTCCTTTTTTTCTAAAATTGTAGACCAAGACTAATGGGAATTTCTCTAGAAATTATGTAACATCCCTAAAAAGCAGCAATTAATTGCATCAGTATGTAGAAGAGAAAATGAACACATGGCATGTAGATCAAGAGGGGGATGTTATGTAATAAATGGCATTTGTGGTTTTACAGGCAAAGTAGGAAAGGCATTCCCATTTTATGCTGAATATATTAACATTTGAAATTTTGTTTGGACACTTGAACTCTCCTTTGTGCTCTTGATGTTAACATTTGGTTGATCCATTCTTCAGCCTTCTCCAACGTAGAATCCATGAGAGGATAAACCTTATTTCTTCAAGAAAGTTTTGACTACTTAAGCTGAAAAATCAAGATCAACACTAAAAAGAGAGATATTCAAATGAAGGAGAGGGTATATCACATCATCCAAATTTAAATATCATCTTTAAAAAAATCTTACAATGAAAAATAATACTCTCTTTAATAGGATTACAATTAACAATGACAGAATAGAAAATTAGAAAGGTCATTGAAGTATTAAAATGAAATCTTTTTCTGAAAAGTATGTTTCAAAAGTAGTGTTTATTTGTCTGACCAAAATTTGAAATTGTTTTCAATGTGGCATTTATTGCACCTTTGTATATCACAAGGCTGTTAAGTGAGGTAGAATTCACTAAACATTAATCACAACTATTACATACTTAAACGTCTTCATAAATTATAATCTTAAATTAGTCTAACACAAGACACAATGAACATCCAGTAAGGAGTAAACTTACAAAATTGTGTAGTCATTGTTATGGAAGGGTTGCTCAGTATTTACTGAACATAAAACCACAAATTCTCACTGGGTGCTCATTAGTTTGGGCCCTGTGTCAGACTAAGCGTAGTAAATAGTTCAGACTTTACTGTAGAGAAATGGTAAACAAGATTTTCTCAAACACCACTACTACTTTTTGAGTTTTCTAAGTCATGTACTGTTAATTTTAGTAAATATTAACAAGATATTCTTGGTACATAACAATTGCTTGGTGACCAATTGTTAGGTTAGCTTTTAGCTATAGGTGCTGTCAGTATTCTACTGTTTTTTTTGTTTTTTTTATCAAAAGCTTGACCTTAAAGATGTTAATCGGCTTGGGTGTTGATGTTAAATAAAAAATAAAAAAATGAAAAAATTAGGATTATTGCATGTACACTTATCGAGAGAGATTTGTTTACTGGGTGTAACAATTAAGTATTGGGAAAAGTTTCTTTCTTTCCTCTTCTCTCCCTCTACTCTCTTGGAGTCTTTTCCCTCCTCCTCCCTCTTTTCTCTTTTTCTCTCTCTCCTCTTTTTTCTCTCTCTCCTCTTTCTTTCTCTCTCCTCTTTCCTTTCTCTCTCCTCTTTCCTTTCTCTCTCCTCTTTCCTTTCTCTCTCCTCTTTCCTTTCTCTCTCCTCTTTCCTTTCTCTCTCCTCTTTCCTTTCTCTCTCCTCTTTCCTTTCTCTCCATTTCATATTTTTTCTTTCACTCCTTTCTCTCCTCATAAAAGTATAATGCTCACAGCTCCTTTGGCCCACTTCCTTGCAAGTCTCTCACCTCTCAATCTTCTTCTTTGTTTTCCTTCCAGAATGTTTGGTTGATATGCACTCCAAATGTTAATTTAGCTTTTAACATTTTTTTATTTTTATTTCTACCCCGCCCCCATTTCACCACCGACTCTGGAACTTGTATTTTTAGTTGGCCTGTTAATGACTGCATGTGACACAACTGTGAATAGATTCATCGTTGTTGTCCTTGGCACGTCTACAAACATTAATACACGTCACCTACTTTCTTAGTGTCAGGTGTCCTGGATCACCTGGTACAATCTCTCTACAGGCTCCAAACCTTTTTTTTTTTTTTTTAAAGGTTATTTGTGATCAATTTTCTTTTAGCTGAGTTATTTAAAGAAAATGTTTTCTACTTCACTCACTGTTTTAAAAGTATTTATTTTATATATTAAGAAAACATACACAAATAAAAAATATCATACATATGTGTACACTATACAATTCGATGTTTTTAAAATAAAATAACTAAAAAAATTGAGTGAAAGATAAAATAGCTTTCCATTTTTTTTTTTTTTCAATGGAAAACAACAAATTAACATCCAATCAGAATCTGATTATTACAGGATAAACAATGCAAACCTTGATATTTTGTGTGTGTGTGTGTGTGTACATGAGGAACATCATCTTGGCAGTGACTTCATTTCACTCTTCTTACAATACAATTTCTATTGGATTAGCCTGAAGGAGAAAAGACAATATGGAGTTAAAATTGCAATAAGTAAATTATCTGGTATTGTAATAGACAATATTTTACACCTCTCAGAAAGACTGATGGCTGTAGATATAGTTGTGCTTAACTGTAACATCCAATTGATATCAGTCTATGCACCAACTGAAAAAATGTCTCCAAAAGAGATAAATTCTACAGTTACAGAACTGTGTGTAATAAAAAACTGTGCATTAAGAGATTTTAATACTACTTCAAGTGTTTCTGAATGCAACTAGTTCTTAAATAGAAAAAAAAAACATCACCCTTAAAACAGAAACTTCAAACAGGAATGTAAAAAATTATTATTAAATTTTCATTATTATAAAGATATTCCATCTTAAATACATAGTTTGATTATCCTGTGAAACATTGTACCAATTTTTATAGCCCAGATAAAATAACCCCAAAATGTTGTTAACCTCAGATTCTTGGCTTAGGCAATTTGTAACAGATGTTAGAGTATATAATTTATGCTTTGAATCGGATCACAGATTTCTGATAACACCAGCCAAAAAAATAGCTCACTTCCACTTACATAAATGACAATAGTTCCCTAAATGTAATGTCCAAGCTCTTAAAAATGAAAATAAAAGTTGCATTTTGTGATAAACTAGAACTAAATGGATATTTCTCAATTTTGACCCAACAAAATCGATGAATGATATATCTTCTTAAGCTGAAATGTGTGGGACAAGTAACAAAATGGAAAAACGGGTCTTTCTGTGGAATAAAAAACTAATCGTAGAAAGAAACAAACAGAAAAGAAAAAATGGAAAGAGACACTAAACAGTTAAAAAAGAAAAAGAAAGAAAGCTAGTTAATGATTTGAGAAATGAACATCTTTGGAAATTGAAAACCAAATCAATAAAAACTAAACAGTAGATTGTGTTAAAAGATGAGAATAGCAAAAAAATAAAATAAAAATATCATAGAATCAAGACCTAAATAAGAAATCTCCTGGTCTCAAAAAAATATGTTCAAGTCGCATTTCAATCCTGACCACCCCAATCTGAAGAGGCCAGTGGAAATAGAATATCTATCAATGAATATACAAATATTACAAAGTATGTCTTCCAAACTAATGGACTAAGTGATGAAGAAAAAACTAAAATAATAAAACTTCACTTGACATTGAGGCTGAATTTTTAAAGTAGTATATTCAAATAGAAGTTTCTCAATATCTGTTTACATTTATGAGATGAGGTATTGTAATTATTTACATTGTTCAAACTGTTGTCCTCAATTTTATTGCCACTGTGAATCTGTTATCTTTATCTTTATTGCCAGTCTGAAGAATGTAAATAATGTAAATATATTTCTCAGTTTTATAAAGAAAGTCTGGAATCAAAAACAGTAGGGTATATTGCACATAATACAGTAAGGAAAAAAAAGGTGGTCCTAAAGACCCTCAGATGTACAGAGTTTCTTAATTGGATCCATTATGGTGAAAGTACTAATAAATATTTTACTAGACTCATCATTTTATAAAAGTCAACTTCTAATGACAGTTTGGTTTTCATTTGGTGCAGTGATGATATACATGTCATCAAGACAACTCCAGGAAATTGCTTACCTATCAAATAGAAATTGTGTCACTGCTATGCTGACCTCTCAGCAACATATGATCTCATTCATCAGAAACCATCTTCCAAGCTCTAACTACTGACTAACTGTTTTGATCTGAGGAATTATGTTGATCCACAAAGTTGTAAATGTCTGGAGACCTGAAATACTGATTCATTTCAAACCTCATCAGAAGTACAACAAAGAGGAAATGAGAGTCCCAATTTATTTAATCTTGTCCTAGACTATGCTTTGTGCATGTACAAGTACAGATATGAAGAGATTATGCTTCATCATGTAAACATTCCATACTACATGCCAAATTAATCTAATAAGAAAAAAATAGCTTTCCAATGGTGATGAAGAAGGCTTTGCTGATGGTATAACTATTCAAATTTGGAATAAAGATGATCCTGACCAAAAAAAAAAATCAACATTCTTTACCAAAAAGTAGTGTTCCAAGAACAAGGACTTAAGAAAAACCTTTTTCCAAATCTATGATCTAGGATTGAAATGAAAGCTGTGATGACACATACCACGAATCCCTCATAAAAATCCAGAATGTAGAATTAATAGATACTAAATACTTAAATACCTCAGTATATGAATCAGTTATAACCAATTTGGTATAGGAGATAAGAAAATTGAACTCAGAAACAGCTGGTGTTAAGATAATTTTGTTCAACACCAAGATGCTACAAAAAATGAGACCTTAACTTAAGAGTTATCTTCTTAAATAGCCTTGTCAGATCTAGTGTCTCATATGGATATCATGCATGGCATTGAACTAGTTCAGAAATGTCTAAATCATCAACTATATACTATCATTTTCTCAGATCAATGATTAAAAATGGATTAAGTGAATGAACCCTATTGGTCTAGAATAGGACTGTCCTTTATCAGATTGTGTAGATTGACACTACAGAATCACGAAGAACTTTACCAAATAACAGAAACCACATCAATTGAAGATTTCCAACAGCAGCAGTAACTAAATTGGATATCACATGTAACTCAAAAAGAAAATAATGACATAAGACCTTGATTTTTCCACATTACATTAAACAAAAGTTTTGAAAGGAAACCCCCCATCAATATAATAAAGAGTGCTGGACTTGAGAAACTTATTTTCCTGAAAAAATGCTTCAAGAGAAAGATTTTATAAATGTTAACCAACAGTAATGCTAACTGGTCATTGAATGCTGTATATTTCCTCAAAGTAATGGCTAATCACACCATTGTCATTAATTAACTGATGTTGGTAAAAATTTCAAGATGTCCTTATATTTATATATAAGTAATATATGATGTAAGTTTTAGCTTATTAACTATTTAACTATCCTTATTAAAAAAATATTGATAACTTGTTTTAAGGATGTCAGGTTTTATCATATAAAGTGCAACAAATAAATTCAAAAGTATAAGCCATAGAAAAATATAATATTGATATGAGTCCCTTGATATTTGTTGTGACATTGTTAGGGCCAGAAATAAAGACACAAAGAGAGGAATTGTGTTAAACAAATATTAACAGAAACAGTAATACAAACATATACAAATGAGTGTTGCAGCAAGAATGTTCAGTCTGACTGTTAGAGCTGACTGCTGGAAACTTCCCTCTCCAAAAGGCAGTACCTGCTCCTATTTATAGCTGGGAAAGTCCATGCGTGCCTGGGTAAATTACCATAACAATATTCTATAACCTTTAGCATTGATTTTATTAAGTTTTCTACTACTTTGACTTGTATCAGATTATATTGCTTTTTTTCTATATTCATATACATTTGAGAGACTAGGAGCCATTCCATTGATGTGGTTTTACTGGAAATTTTTTTTGGTAAACATTTGTGCCCACAAAAAAAAACACTTGTCAAAAGAACAGTTTTTCCATTGACACTGCTATTATTTTAACTGCCTTCACTCCTCAGCAATGTTTCTTCTTTTAAAAAGTGATGATTAGAACCTAAATATATGATGAGAAAGAATTTATACATTTTTATTCTTGAAAATTGACAACAAAAATATTGAACACTATTTATTAGATTGTTTATTTAGAAGAATTTTATATTCACACCATTGTAAAAAGTAATATAGTTAATTATGCAACACAATATTTATCATTTACCAATTTATAAAGAAATAAATATGAAAATGCTTTATTCATAAATTTATAAACATTTACTAAATTATTAAAATATGTGAAACAACTATAAGGAAATACTTATTATTTACCATTTTATAAAGTTTGAATCAATTGCTAACCATTCCAATAAACAATTTGTGTTTATTCTTTTTGTTGTCAATTCTCAAGAACAAAGAAAATGTATAAATTCACTTTCATCATATGTTTCAGTTTTATTATAATTCTAATCCTAACTTTTTAAAACAATAAACATTGCAGAGTGGTGAAAGTAGTTCAAATAATAGTGGTGTCAATGGAAAAACCGTCCTTTTGACACTTCATTTAAAAAAAAAATTTTTGTGGGTACAAAGGCCCAGGTTTGCTTCTCACCTCCCTTTTTTCTCTCTCTTTTTCTCTCTCTCTCTTTTTCTCTCTCTTTCTCTCTCTTTCTCTTTCTCTCTCTTTCTCTTTCTCTCTCTTTCTCTTTCTCTCTCTTTCTCTCTCTTTCTCTTTCTCTCTCTTTCTCTTTCTTTCTCTTTCTCTCTCTTTCTCTCTCTTTCTCTTTCTCTTTCTCTCTCTTTCTCTCTCTCTCTTTCTCTCTCTCTCTTTCTCTCTCTCTCTCTTTCTCTCTCTCTCTTTCTCTCTTTCTTTTTTTCCTCTTTTTTTTTCTTGTCAAGGTAGACAATAGTCAGCTTTGCAGAATGTGAAGAAGCTTTATTTTATATGAATATTCTCTTTAGTGTCATTCTTCTTGGTTGTGGCTTGTACCACTCAAAAATCATCTTATTTGGAAGATTGTATAATACTATTTCAACAATTTCTTTTGTAATGTTTAAGAACTATTACACTATTAAAGTATTACTGTTTCTTCCCACTGGTAGCACCTTTTAATTTTTCTGTCAATACATCACTTTTGGTCAAGCAGTCAACAATCTGTTGATGTAGATACCTAGATTACGTTGTTTTTTTCTCTCCTCTGACTAATATATATTTAATCACTGCCATATCTAATTGCATGCTTTTATCTTCTACATTTTTTAGAATACAATGTTTCTATTAGATTTTTATTGTTTATGATACAGTTTATTTTTAGCTCAGGACAAGTTGCTACTTCCTTTATTATACTGGCAATGTAAACATCAACTTCAGCACAGTTAAGCAGTGCTATAGTTTTTGCAGACAAGATTGACAAATTTTTTTCTTGATGCCCAATATTTAGGACAACAGATTTGGGTCCTGAACAAGATTTTATATTTTGCTTTAAAAAGGAAAAACAAACTAAGCTAGCATGGGTAACAATGATTGATTACTTTGTTTAATTTTAATTCACAGGTCATTCACAGTAGCTCTGTTATAGGACACATTTAAATAATAATAGCCATCAAAGTATTAGGTCTGGTATGTGTAGCTAACCAATTTAACTGATCTATCATAGACTTGTATATTCTCTGTTTTGAACAGTTCACTAGTTTTCTGAACTGCTTGTTGATGATAGGAACAAGTAATGATTGTGATGATGCATATTGAAGTTGATCCATTGTTAAGCCATCATTTGTAAAGATATCTTAAATCCAATATATTTAAAAAAAATGTTGATGTAGAGCCTCTAATCAAGAACCTATCAATAATAGACTTTTTAAACATTCTGGTACCAACAGAAAGAAAATCATCCAAATAAATACTAGTTATTCTTTCAACCTTGTCATTGTTGTAGAATAAAATTATCCAAAGAATATATTTTCACAGAAAGGAGCATTGATTCATTTTTGACTCTTATATAACATACGCTAACTGAATCAAAACACAGTATCCAGAACTTGCCATTAAAAGAAATTAAGGTGGAATTCAGAGGTCAAACTTTTGCTCAATACTGTCACCATATAAATATGCAGCTTTTTATATGTGCAGTGTGACACACCCACTGGTTAGAAGTAGTAAAGAAAAATGCCATATGAACTGCCACCCTGGAACAAGTGGGAATATCTTTGTAGGTACTGGTTGTATATTCCTCAGGGCCTCTTACTTCAAGCTTGGTTTTTGTCATAACTACACCATCTTTTACTTTTTCACACACAAACCATCTTCTACATTAGCTCTTGTTCTGTACCACTTTTAATTTGCTAAATTTACTAAAATTAATCCTACTAGTGCTGCTATCGGAATCATATTATAATTATATTTGTTCCTCTGTGAGCATGTGTTGCATCCTGCCATTACCTCAAATAAATAATGGACAATTCCATTTTGATTCCAAGGACAGATGGAAGAAAAATATATAACAGAGGTGTTGTTCGGCATTAGTTAGATATAGAAAATCAATAAAAAGGATGCACTAAAGCTCTCATGCATTTAACATCAATTTCTGTGAAATAGAAATTTTTGTCAATTTTGAATCTTTTCATTTATACTCTCTTTAATTAATGAACTGCATTCATACTTATTATTGCCATATTTTGTTAAATTTGTTAAGCTTGAATTTTTAATGATGCAATAAGGGAATTTTCATGGGTATTTTATAGTAATGGAACTTGCAAGGAGCTTATTCAATCATTAACTTAAGAATTATAATTCATCAAAAAATAAGAAAACCGTGAGATTTTCACAGGTAATGCCAGTCATATTTAAAAATGTAGCAGTTATATTTCCCATTGGATTTCCCAACTCAACTCAGAATTGAGCCAGATATATACTCACCAGTATCAAAATTGAAACCATTGTTCAACTGGAATTTTAATTGCTTTTCACTTGGTTAATTTGAACTACATTATCCTCCTCCTCTCGAGGCTAATGATGCCCTGAAGAATTATTTTGCCATTCATTACAATTTAAAACCTCATTTGAGTCAGATTTAACAGAGATCATGATTAACATCCAAATCTTTAAATAAGGCATAAGTGTGAATACTAATGTATATGTCTCCTTGGTAAGGACTAATTTTCCATCATATCCAGTTCTGGGATAGTGCTACTCAATTCTCACTGTCTAGCCTTGATAGAGCTCAAATACATGTACTTGGCTTTGTGAGTGGTGAATTATTCTCCACCTTGCAACCCTTATCCCATGGATGAAATGTTGCCAGCCTTTCACTACATCTACCATAACAATGCTATTAATATGGTAGATGTTCAGATGAGTTAGTCTTTAGTTCCACTAGCTCAGATCTTCATAATTAGGACCTGTTATGCTATGTTCATGTGGCAAACTATCCCCATTCCATTTGTGTTTCTTTGATAAACTTGAGTGGCTGTTGGACTTTGTATTGGGTGAACTAACAGTAATAAAAAAAACAAAAAAACGTACACCTTATTGTGACTTCACAATTTAAGCAGGTACACTTTGCATAATACATGCTTCATTTTCTTGCTGAATTTACAATGGAGAAATTATGTGTTGTAGCATTTAATTTCTCTCTACCATGATTAATGATTAAACTTGTTCCTATGCAGGCACATAATGCTGGAGGCTCAAGATTTTATCCAAAAATTTATTAGGCAAAAAATCTAATAAAATTTGACAAAGCATAACAAGCAGATACTAGCCAAAAAGTGCAACATCAGTATAACATGCAGTATCAACAAGAATCTTATTAACCATGTCAGCAATTACAGCATTCATTATTTTCTAAACACCATTGCTCCAGGGACATTTTAGCTGCTATGCGCATTATGCCTGTATTTAAATGCTTCACTCAATTGATGTATCTCAGTGTTCAATTCATAACTATTGCCTGACAACTTTTTAAGAGGGACCAAAAGTTGATATGTAGCACAAAAAAAGCTTTAGTTATTGTTTTGATTGTTTATCACTAATCACAGCTGCTGCACAAAATCTAGTGCCAAGATCAGCAATAATTAGACAATAAAATTTCCCCTATGCAGACACTGTTTCATTAAAAATTTGTTGCTAAAAGGATACTTACAATACAATGTAAATTGGTTCTTTTATTATTTTGTATAAATAACTAACCAATTTCTTTTATTATTTTTTTAATAACTTGAAATTATTCTGTTTTGTATTAATTTTTTTTCAATGAATTCAGCAGTTTTTCAGTTTGATGGGTGCCCAAAACATTTATGCAATTGCAAAGCAACCTTCTTTAATTCAGCATCAGTAGACAGCATAATTATAGCTTATAATACTTGGCCTCCTCTTAAGAATAACAGATGCATCTTTAAGTAGTTTTTTCACCATCCTGGAGAGTATCGTTATCAAAATTCTGCAATTTTACTTTCTTCATTGACTTAGAGTTCATCAAAAGAGGAATATTACTCAATAACACCTGTACATCACTTACTTTTTGGTGCCAAATAAAAGGACAAGTTCATAAATGGACAGATTAGGTAGAACAAATGAAAAAATCTAAAATAAATTATGTGGTTGGGAAAGTCTGTCAAAGACCTCAAATAAATAAAACTAAAAATAAGTCCATCAATGTCTTTAAGTAGAATATGTTTTAATAAATTCAAAAATATTTTCATGGAGTCTAGCCAAAATTACAATATAAATAAATGGCCCTCAAAGTAGTCCCAGTTCTTCTTTCACATTTTTTTTTCCCATTTGTTACACTTGCAAATTGTCATTCACTAATTTTAAATGTCATATTAAAGAGTTTGTAGTTTAAATGAATCAAACACTGAAACTCATGCAATGAATTTTCACCACTGTAATTTCAAAAACATTTTTCAGCAAATTATCAATTGGGTGACTGAACAGACAAAATTTAATGAGTGAATGGGTGGGTCTAAATAAGTTTGGAATTGGGTGAAAAAGATAAAAGAAAATTAACAAGTGAGGACACTTATTTGGTACTCAAAAGTACATTCTCAATTCATTGATAAAGTCAAATGCTTCAATGATGAAAAGATGTTACTGTCTCCAAAGGTAAAAGTAGAAGTTTAGGATGCTTCTCTAATCTATGGATGGTCGAAATCACCAAGAGAAATCAGATATGTTTCCAGCCACTCATGACTACAAACTGTTATTGAGCAACCAGTATTCAGTATTATACAATCTTCCCATTCATTTGTCAAGTAAATACATTCAGAACTACTTTCCTTCTGGGCTTTACAGGCCCACTGTAAATGCAGGTCACAAATAAAACATTTTGATACTTAACCATCTCAGCCAAGCAGGTTAAATCTCTAAGGTTATTCTTGTTTTGTTTTTTGGGGTTTTTTTTTCTGATTCATTCACTAATTTCTGAATCAAAAACATGCTTTAGAATTAATTTCATATTGATATAGATTAATTCATTAATAGCAGACATGTCTAAATGAGCATCTCTAATAATTTGCAAGTGATTAACAGTATAAGTGCCATGATGAGATCTGGTAATTGTATATTTTCACTATTATACTTGAAATACTCATGTTCAAAATCACTTATAATGTTGGTATTTTTCGATCATTGTAAATTGCACAAAAAATTAAATGGAATGAATTACCTCTTAGCTTTCATCTGATAAAATCAAACCAAATTATATATTGAGATTTTCTTTTTTCAGCTCATCTTTGCTTATTTCCAACAAAGCTGTTCTAGCTATGCCAGACAAATGTATAGCCAATGCACACTTATTTTGGGATCATTTAGTTTGCTTTCTCCATATGGAAATAGTCCATTTTCAACTCTTATAACTTCACTCACTTCTGTTTAGGTGGCCACTTTGATGAATATGCAAAAGAGGAGACTCTAAGTGTGCTCTGCTATGAATCTTAAGCAGGTAAATAACACTCTTCAGAAAAATCATTCCTAATTCATAGTAACGTAGATTTATCAGGTAAATTCTGAAAGATAGTATATACCTGCATGCTATCTCAATTGGAATAGGACACAAGATTGTGTTTAAAGTGGGAATGCCAACTCTTCATGGGATTGGTAACAAAAATCCTCATTAGTATACCCCAAGAATTAACACTAATCCTCCTCTCTTATAGCAATGGCAGAAGTGTTGCCTTATGGGGATACAAGGAGCTGAGCATATTGTTATTGGAATCAAACTCTATCATCAATGGTTTGGGCAGTTTACAAAAGCACTGATGGAGACAGAAAAGTTCAGTTTATTTAAACTTAGGAGAGTCCATTTACTGAGGCTGATGTTGCCTTTTGAAAGGTTTGATAATACGTTTAACTTCAGAAGTTTCTCTCTTTTTATCTATTTCAAGAAATAATTATTTTCCTGGATGACTGATTTGTTTATTCTGGTGTACAGGCCAGTTCTTAATAATCACTGCTTAACATCCAAGTTAGCAGTTGATGCCCTGTGGAGGTACCATAGCAGGAGTTTCACTGAGTCGCTTCCTATGTTGTTTCAGCATTGCCTCCTTGAGTTGTATCCACACACTTTGTCATGACATGCAGTATCTTTTAAGCATGAAAAATGAAATGAAAGCAATCTACTGGAATGGATTAAATACAGGGTTTGAGTTGAAATTCCATAAAGTTGACCAAGTACACAAACATCTGAAGGAGAATGATGTGTATAACAGCCAAAATGAGCATGATACTCCAAACAGCAAGGCATATAATAATTTAATGATCTGATTTTGTTACACACACACACACACACACACACATAGGTATAATAAAAAAAATTAATGGTCAGAGTTGAATTAGACCAGGAAACAGTAGTATTAAAAAGTGCTCAATACACATATGAAAAATAAAAAAT